>CM053985.1:1875573-2265573 GCA_028641955.1 Protonibea diacanthus
CAGATTTAAACACAAACAAAGCAGATTGACAGTCACTACAGAAAATGTCTTGCTTGAGCTGCCTGTGTTATTGTCTGTCAGTTAGTGGCTAGCGCTAACACGCTAGCTCCTCTGCTGTCTCTGTCATTTTAGACAGACAAGTTCAAATTCAGTGCCAATAACTGCTAAAATGGCCGCCTAATGTTAGCAATTAGCATGTCTTTAATTTTTAGTGGCTAGAAATTATGTTGTGATTTAACACAGTCCTGCTGGATTCACTGTCAAATTAGATGACTGATATATGTCACATCATAGGCATAGCAACAGCAGATTTAAACACAAACTGTTCGGAGTTTTTTAAATTCAGCCCTCCGAAAAGGCTTAACAGGAAGCACACTGAAGCAATAACTCGTGTTTTATCCTTGGTCTTCTTTTATTTTTATTGCAAATGACCACAGGCGACCACAGGTCATAAACCTGAAATGAGTAAACCAAATATAACAGGTTACATGTAATTCTATTAATGAAATTGTAACTTATATTTTTATCTTTTTACCAAAAACAAACATTAACTCTCTTAATATATATTTATCAAATGTTTTCTTATGAATTTAAAGTAATAAATTGCAGTAAACATAGCAACCCTCAACCTAAACCAGTATCTTGGTCAACATTAGCAGTTAACATTAACATACAAGTAGCTAAGTGCTAGCCTGGAAAGCTAATGGAGTTAACCAAGCATGCTAGCGGGAGCTAGCGGCGATGCTACCGCGAGCTAGCGGCGATGCTAGCGGGAGCTAGCGGCGATGCTAGCGGGAGCTAGCGGCGATGCTACCGCGAGCTAGCGGCGATGCTAACACGAGCTAGCGCGCTAACCGCGAGTGCTAACTGCGAGCGCTAAATAACACTCTTATTCTCACATCACGCTTCAGTTAGTGGCTAGCTGCGCTGCTGTCCCTCTCTGTCATTTTACACAGAGAAGTTCAAATTAACTGCCATTAACTGCTAAAATGGCCGCCGCCGGGCAGTTACTGCACCTGTTTGAATGTCAGTTGGAAGACAGAGAGAGAGAGAGAAAATGCTGAGACCACGCCTCGAACAGGAAGGATTTGTGGTGAAAACCGTATTTCTAATCATTGAACCAGCTTAATTTTGGGCATCTTGAGCCCTTCCTGGACGTTTAGATATGCAGTTTGTGTGTAAAATGAAGAAATGTGACCTATTAAAAGCGATTCAAAGAAAGGTGCCTACGGCACGAGGCACCTACTCCCATAGCTATGGGAGTAGTTGCCTCATGTCGTAGGCACTCGGCACTAATAATAATAATAATAATAAAACTGCCATGAAACACGCAGAAGATTAATAGTTGCCTCGTGTCGTAGGCACTCGGCACTAATAAAACTGCCATGAAACACGCAGAAGATTAATAGTTGCCTCGTGCCTATGGCACTCCCATAGCTTTCTAGCTATGGGAGTAGTTGCCTCGTGTCGTAGGCACTCGGCACTAATGAAGGAGATCCAGAACAGTGTGGGAGCAGGTGTTTAGATGAGACTGTGGCAAGGGAATGACTGGCAGGATTTCCTGAAAGACAGGGAAGGAAAGGTTAAGCAGGATTCACAAAATGAGCACACGTGTAGTATAGCACACACCTATAACTGCTCTGTTCCTCCATCTCTGTGTGTTTCTTTCATCATTCATAAGTGTAATAGTATCATTTTAATTGTGCAAACATTTTGTAACCATGTTGTTGTTTACCAGGCCACATTGCAAGAGCTTCCTGGGGAACCACACCTTGTCCTTCAAGGGGAAGAGCCAAAGAAGATGGTCAAACAGACCACTGCCTCCTTTGTCGACAGCTTTGGAGTGACCCCACCAGAAAACAAACGTAACTTTGAAAACCATGAAAATTATACAAGTATACAAAAACTATATAAGTATTTACTGGCAGAAAAGTGGCCGCTAAAAGAGGTAAGCAGTTTTACTTACATGTAATACATAGGACCAGCCAATTAACTGATCAGCTATCATTTTCAATGGGTAGAGCCTGAGGTGGGAGTAATGCAAGTTAAAGTCTGTATATTGATTATTTCTGATAGCCTGAAGTGTGCAAACACTCTACTTTATCCTTTGTACCAGTGAATGTGTTTGTGTGTTTTGACATAAGACATTCATGCTACAAACATGATAAAAGTGTTGTAGATAAATTTCTACTTATACTGCTTCAGCAACCTTAAACCAAATACTAAAAGTCTCTATGTGTTGGATGTCTGTTAGATATTAGGAGGTCATTATCAATATCATTAGCAGGACTTACATTAGTCTTGTGTTTATGATATTTAGAGAGAACTGATGAAAACTCAAAACTATGTAAATCAGTCGCAGAGCCTAATATTTTTGGTATATATATAGATTTGGCCAATGGTGTTGGTGCTGTTTGCCTAGAAATGCTGCACTGTGCAACACTCAACACCACACTACTGAAGGGGACTGAAGGAGTGTGTGCTGCCCTCTAGTGCATTTAGGGCATTAAAGACATTGTATTAAGTTGGTGTAACGTTTACTTCCTCATTATTTGTGGCATCACAAGTCAGTGTGTATATACTGTAGATATAGATATAGATATATAAAATATATATAGGATAAAATAGAAAATCAGCCATATCGAATCAAAAACTAGTAAATAGAAAAGTGATGAAAAAATACACAACACACCATACCATGTTGTTCATATACCACATGAAAATAGTAAAATATTAGCATGATGTAAAGATAATATTTATTTTGTTATCTGACTAGAGAAAGAACAGTTAGTTAGGTAAGTTATGTTTGACCACACAGAAGTATAACTCTCAGTTTGGAAATATGTGTGCATGCATGCATGCAAGTGTGTGCGAATCAGGTTTATTATCACATATACATATGACATAATAAGAATTTGCCTTGGTGTTTTGGTGCACAAGAATTATGAAGTAAAAAATATAAGGAAGATAAAAATGAAGTCAAGTTAGATGAATATGTTTTGTACAGTTTTTTTATGCAGGAATGTTCAAAGTATTCACCAAGTAATGCAAAAGCTCACGGGATGCAGAATATTTCAGTTGTTCTGTTGTTGTATGAAAGATGTTTTCCCCAAATGTAGCAATAAAGCAAGATGTTAATAAAAGGTGTGTGTCACACATACAGCTAGCAGATCTTACATTAATGTAATCTGTAGAGTCTGGAGGGGTGAGGGTGTTCAAAGTCAGCATCAGAGTGGGGCTAGGCCTTGTTCTTGTGCTTCATCCTAGAGAGGAGTGTCTCTAAAAGTTTGTGTCTGCATGCCTCAGTTTCCTGGAGGAGCCAGGTCTTGATCCAGTCACCTTCTTAGCAGACCAAATGATGTGCTGCAGTTTGTCCTTGGGGTCAGTAGTGTTTTGTGGTATGACAGCACTGAAAAGACTTCATAACTCCAGAGTCCATGGCAACAGGTCTGTAGTCACTATAAGCAGGTCTATAAGCAATTCTCAAAGTAATAAAACCCATGAAGTACCCAATAAATGTGTGTGATGGCTGTTTGGATGCCAAGCAGAACATACATGTTAATGTCACTTCAGAATCGATTTTAAGATTCTTTTACTGCTTTATAAATCTCTTAATGGTCTTAGTCCAGCCTATTTATCTGATTTACTTTTACCCTATGAACCCTTGAGAACCCTCAGGTCCTCTGGGAGTGGCCTTTTAATAATACCGAAAGTCAGATCAAAAACCCACTATGAGTCATTTTCTCACTGTGGTCCACATCTGTGGAACAACCTGAAGGCCTGAGGGCATCACAGAATGTTCATATTTTCATATTTTTAAGAGCGTGGATGTGGGGGTGGAGAATTGGGGTTCGGCAGTGGGTGTTGGCATAGAGGGCAGGGGATGGGTGGTGGCTGTTGTGGTGGAGGGTTGGGGGCGGGTGTTGGGTGTTTTTATGTGAAGCACTCTGTGTTACATGTTTTGTATAAAAAGTGCTATACAAACAAAGTCTGATTGAGTGATTGATCACTCATGTATAGCAAAAACGTATCTATATGTATTGAGCGATTTGGAGCACGTCATGGCTCGCTGACAGTTTGGGGATCATAATTCATCAGAGAAAACTTATTGGAACATGTTCCCTGCGAGTACCATTTCATTAATATTTTTGGACATGTTGGAGCTCCACAATTTCTGCAGAACACAGGTCTCAGTACAGCAGAGTTGTGTTCCCTAACATTCTTGTGTTGTGTTTGGACAACTGAGAGCTGAGAGTGGTCCATGAGAGTGGTTTGTCATTTAGCTTAAGCAGACAGCATGGCAGGGCCATGATAGCTTAAATCATTTAACTGACTTAAAGCAGTGCAGTGCTGAAGTTTATGCATTAAAATGAGAAGTGGGAGGGGGTGGGAGGGGTAAACAGAACGCTGAAACGGTTATGATGTGCCTACAGGAGTTGTGTAACCATGTGCCCATTCTCTCTGCAGAGCTGCAAGAACAGGAACAGGAAGACCAGCTTGTGGTTAACTAATCTAAAATCAGCAGCGATCATGTTTTTCTGACTGCCACCCACTGCCATGCTGATTGTACAAACAGCAGATGTACGAGGCATTTACCAAGTAATTAAATGAGTGTGAAACAGAGTGGAATGGAGGCAGGTGTCTGTGGTGATGGGTGAGGGTTTTATCACCTCTAACTGCGAGCTTGGTTAAACATGAAAGTACACACCCAAACTTAATGTACTTAATGTACACACTCATCTCATTAAGTTCACTTTGAGTGAAAAATAAAACTTGAAAAATAACTAAATTGAACTTGTGATAGATAATTTTTGTGTCTGTTTGTTCCATTTTTTAGCGCACTTCTTTTTGCTGACCACTGCCTGAGGTGTAGAAGAACCGTCACACCCCGCCACATAGAAGCTGTGTGCGTGTGTGTGAAGTGTCAAGCAAAGAGATGGGTTTAACAGGGGCAGGATTTCCTTTATATTCTTGGATGTGGTAGGAGAAAGCTCTTTACACAGCAAACATTCAGATCATCCCAACCAGGTAAGTGCTACGGTACCATCTCTACCAATAACATTTTTATTTTATTATTAACTGAGCTGGAACTGAGTTTTTACTGTAGATTTATAGTGTGCATGCTACGTATGAGTTCTCAGGCTGATGGAAACTGTGTAAAAAAAAAAAAAAAAGCCAAAAAAATCAGGCTTTATTTGGATTTGATTTGAATTTAGAATTTTCTTTCAGATTCGTTTTTTTTTAAATATTCTTCTTGAAAATGAGGTGGAGCTGTGCCATCATTACAAAATCTTCTACCAGCGTCATTTCACATTCGACATTCAGTCGTTGGGAAATTACAAGTGTGCAATACTGATGATGAAATATTTGTCTCAATATTTGAGACAAACATGCCGCAGAAGCAGAACTTTCTTTTGTTTTTGCTGAAAATGCTGAAAAGTGAGAGGATGATACAGATAGCAGATTTGTAGATTTCATCACTTTTTACTGTTTCTAAAAATGAACATGTTCTATTTGTTGACAATCTTTTATCAAGATTATCAAGAAACCCCAATGATAACAGCTCTTTATTTATTTAGTATTTCATCTGTGTTTTATGTGTCTGTTACATATCTAATGCAAGCTAACTTGTAATTACCTGTAACAAAAATAGCATAATATTGGGAGCTAAAATAAAATGACTTCTGCAGTTGATGTTTTTAACATCTTGCCCTGTGGTGAGAAACCGGTGAGAAGATATGAGAGTGAAATAAAATCTCTGAGCTACCCTCCCTTCCTTCCTTTCAGGGGGTTCCATACCAGTGATCTGTGCCCTTTTGACCTGGAATACACCCGACAGCCATGACAACATCTGGATCCAGAGCCTTCCTCTTCCTCCTTCTCCTCCTCCCCATCAGCTTCCTCTCACACCTGCTTTATTACAGCTTCTTGGACCAGAAGTCCTATCAGCAGAAGTGTCATCCAGATGTTCCACAGAGAAACATCAGCATCCTGCTATGGCACTGGCCATTCGGCCGCTCCTTCAGGCTAGATGGAGACAAATGCTTCGAGCTGTACAACATCAGCCACTGTTTCCTTACTAATAACAAATCTACCTTCTCTGCTGCTGACGTGGTTGTCTTCCACCACCAAGAGATAGGCAGGGGACTGTCCTCACTGCCCCTGCACCAGGTTCGCCCTGCCTCCCAGCACTGGGTATGGCTGTCCTTGGAGCCCCCTGTCAACAATGCAAACCTCACACAGCTCAACAGCCTCTTCAACTGGACGATGAGCTACAGACGTGACGCAGACATATCTATCCCTTATGGAAAGACCTTGTTGGGAGGTGATGGGCTTGTCTTCCAGGCTCCAAATCGATCCTGCTTTGTCAGCTGGGTGGTCAGCAAATACCAACCTCAACAGGCTCGGGCTAGTGTTTACCAAAGTCTAAAGGAGCATATTCCCATAAACGTATACGGCAAGTGGAACAACAAACCTCTGTCAAACAAAAAGCTGTTGCCCACCATTGCAAACTGTCTTTTTTACCTGGCTTTTGAGAACTCTCAGGTGAAGGACTACATCAGTGAGAAGCTCTGGAGGAACGCTTTCCAAGCAGGAGCTGTACCTGTGGTTCTCGGCCCAAGCCGGGCTACATACGAGGCCCTGGCTCCCCCTGGTTCCTTTATCCATGTGGCTGACTTCAAAAGCACAGAAGATTTGGCTGCCTATCTGAAGCATGTGGCCACAGACAAGCAGGCCTATGAGAAGTATTTCCAGTGGCATCGCACGCACAGAATTAAAACCTACACTGACTGGAGGGAAAGGCTGTGCCAGATATGTGTTAAGTATCCTGGTTTGCCAGCTCATCGAGTCTATCAAGATCTTGAGAGTTGGGTCATCAGCTAACATTTTTATCTCTTCCTTAAATACCATGCTGTAACAATTTCATGTAAGATTTACATTCATCTGTTAGTTTTAGTAAACATGGAGGTACTGCACCACAGAAACAAATCTCAGGAAGTTGGTTGGGCTGTGCGCTGTATAAAAAAGGAAGTAGGAGTTTGTATGTAAGCATAAATCAACATAGTCCTCAAACAGGCTGCTAGAGATAGTTTTATCTGCTCAGGGCTTCAAGTTAAGCACTTTTTAGATCATCACCTGCTTAGCGGCTAAGTTCAGGGAACTGAAACTAAATGTTTAAGCAAGACAAAATTTAAAGAACCAGTGTGTAGGATTTAGTGGAATCTAGGGGTCTAGTTGCAGATTGCAACCACCTCGTCACACCCTCTCCTTCCAAGTGTGAAGGAGAAACTACAGTAATGGTAAATGGTAAATGGACTGTTCTTACATAGCGCTGTTCTAGCGCTTTTACACTACATATTTCATTGACAAGGAGCTAACATTCATACGCATTCACACAGTTGCTGTGAAACATGAAATGAAAATGTGAAACGCCCAACGTAGAGCCACTGTCGAAGAAACATGGTAGTTCAACATGGCAGACTTGAGACCTGTAGTATGTGTAGATATGAAAGACTCATTTTCAGATAACTTCAACAAATTGTTATTTATAATTATAATAAAAAATATTGTTATTTTAATATGAATTAATAACTATACTTATTTATAATTTATAACTAAAAAAATGATTAAAATCTGTTAAAGATACCAAAGAGCTTATCAGGTGTGTTTTAAGTGAATGTCTTAAAATACCCTTTTCAATGTTGGAATAAGGAAGCTGAATCTGACATTTTTTGTGACTTTGACATCTTCAGTCACACCCACTGTATGTGACACATATGCTGAGGTGTGAAAATAGAGTTTATGTGTCACATTTTGTATAAACTAACTGAATATGAAGTGAAATACAAATACAAATTACTTTGTTATATTTATAATAAAAGAATGTTGATATAATTATGATTCAGATCAGAATATGTAGGTTACCCAGTCACCCATACTTTAACAACTTAAATGTACAACATACTGTACTGTATAAATATATAGGCTAATATGCAACAAACAATAAAAGTGAGCATACTGAAAAAAGACTAACATTTTGACATTAAAATGGGAATTGTTCGTGCAATTAAAATGTTTTAGGTTTTATTTTCATAGCAGGCTCATGACTATCACTGAAAACTCTCCTGCACGTCCACCAGTCTCACCACCAAAACTCAGTCAGTTGCTCATGTTTGTGCTAGAAATCATATAAATATACTGATCTGGTTGTTGGTATATATATTTTATTGTATTTATTTGTAATGGACCATGTACAATATCAAGCTATTTTACATTTGCTAACTGTCAGTCAGGAATGTAGCTACCACTGAGGACACTGTCCTGTTGAGGATACAAGTCATACACTTAACTAATGCACAACTCATGATGATTAACTGCATGAGTGAATGCAGGATGTGTCATGAATTCTTGTTGCTCACCACTTCATGTGATTAGTTAACAGATCATCAATTAGGAATGTTAGTTCATACATTAATTGATATGCACCAAGTTAGCTGTATTTATTTTAGGCAAATGTTTGCATCTGAGGCAAGTTTTTTTTTTTTTTTTATTCAAGCGATCACTAAACAATTAGCATCAATTAAGTTAATAATCACTATTTCTATGAGAACAGCTACTGTTCTACTTTCTGAGGAAATACTGATAAGTACTTTTATGTTTAAATAATAACTGTGGAATCCAGTTAATTTGATCCCATAAAAATGAATGTATGAAGTAACTTTTATAAGTAACTTGTATGAAGTAAATTTACATTCCTTAACTGATGATCTGTTCTAGTCATTGTGACTCAAGCATTGATAAATCCTCCTTCATCACTCTTTAATAAACATTTCAGCATAAGACAGCTTACATTAATTAATGCATGAATGAGTCACATATATGATAAGTATTTAATTGCCTGAATCCCTGTTGTGTATGCATTCTTCTTACAGCAAACAGCAGAAAACTTAAAGGTCACAGGTTTCACTGTGACACTGATGATGTGGCATCGCTATAGGGTGTGGTGATAAAAGTAACATCAGCTACAATGTTTTTTTGCACTGTAACACTTGTCATTGCGACGGAGTGAATATTCTGCTGAAAAAGCATGTGCGGTGTGTAGCTGAATGAAAAATGAAACAGTTTATAATGTATTGTGTCCACAGAGACAGCGCTCATAAACACAGTCATTTGTTGACAGCTTGAAATAAAATGACATAACATTAGACTGCTTAATGTTAGCTATGATCCTGATAATAAGTCATGTCCTTATTTTTAAAATGTAGTGATTGTTTTATTGTAATAAAGTATTACAAAAAAGGGCACTTATGTGTGGTATAAAATATAAACGTGGAGAATTATTAACTTTCTTTGATGATAAGATCAGATCTATTTGCAAGTCATGGGTGTAGGTTTTGTTACACACACACACACACACACACACACACACAGGAATATTAAAATTTACAGATATGTATCATTTATTTTTATTAAACTAAATGTGAGACTATCAAATCATTCAAAGACTTAGATAGACTTAGATAGATTTTTGAACTTCAAACCTCACCTCTAACTCTGTCCTTTCTTATTGACAGAGCCACAGCCACACATGCTAATCTGTCAGTACAAATTAATAAAGTACTGTGCTCATAAATACTGCATGTATTTACATTCCTGATACTTTATACTTCTGTCAGTGTGACATATAAAGTTAATAGCTACACATTTAAACAAAATATTAATATCATAAGTAATAAAATATGATGAATTGTTACTGTATGTGCCTAGTAGTTCAATTAGTATCTATGGAAACTATGTTAACATTTATAGTACACATATAATTCTTTTCTGTCTCAGGTGTTCAGATGACTAATGAAGAAAATACAGTGTGCCGGCATGCTGCTTAATAAACACACCACCACAGCCAACATCTCAACTGGACTCCATGATTTCTTTAACATGACCAGACAGTTGAGTTTTATGATTCTCTGTTACACCATGTAGTAAGAGCCCACTTTACATAGGTGTAAACTATGTGCTGTATCACCTGGATATAGTTAAGACTGACAGTGAGCATTCTACATAAATTAGATTTATTCTGTTTTGAATGCAAGATTCCAAGTTGTGAGTTTTCAGTGTTTTTCCACTGTCGTACTGTGACTTTAAAGGAGTACTTCCCTCATCCTGATAGGCACCGCTCTGAAGATGAAGGTAAAGTCAAGTGAAATTATGAAAGCAGGACATTTCAGTGTTTTGTTATTGTGTTAATAATACTCAGACTTCATTTTGGAGATTAGAATGATGTATCTGATCATTCACAAAGGAGACGTAACCCCACTCAAGCCCGTCACTACCATGTCCTACCAGGTCTTCTTCATCACTGCTTTTTCATTTACAAAGTACAGGGCCCCTTATGGGACAAAAAAGAGATTATTATTCATTTAAATTGTTCATTTTAATTATTTAATTTTTTTTTTTTTTTTTTTTAAAAAGACTCGACAACAACAAACTGTGTTTCACTTCAGGTTATATAAATATTTATTTCCATCATTTCAGCTGTGGTATATCCACATGCATGCTAAACATGGTGGTAAAGAACTTCTGTGTAGTGTATAGAATTCATTATATGTAGTCTCAAAACAGTCTGTATCAAAGGTAGCTAACCTAGGTAGTTTACTTGTTCTAGAGTTCCTTCGTGACCCATTCATCATCAGAGAGGGAATGACCAAAACAAGACAACCTGCTCGTTTTTTGTTTAGCTCCCTTTAGCATTGGTGAAGGGAAAAGCAGAGTAACATTTATAAAAGGCAAACAATAAGAATTGTATCTTTTCTGGCAAAGCGTCATCCCTCCAAACAACATAATGTCCATCATTTTGTTCCACAAGCTCATTAGGTTTGGATAAAACAGTCTTTACAACACAGTTAAAGAGTGTTCCAGTGTAAATACTCCCTGGTATCTTTTGTAGGTATTTCTTTTTACATATTGACACTCATGTATGTGTATGTGTGCAGGTCAAGTACAGTTTAACGTGCTGCTCCGCTGTGGGAGAGCTGAGAGGCTGAGACAGTGGGAGCAGGCTGAAGAGAGGAGCCGCACACAGCGGCTTTCCTGAGAGACGACAGCAGGAGGCCACAGTTACATCCAGGGCCTGCCAAACAAGTGACACTGGAACAGAAGAATCATCCTAAAGTGTGTAATATGATCTATAATCAACGCTGTGGGGTAAGATGACTACAAAATACAGAAAGGTAGTTGTGCACATGAAGTCCTATACAGTATTTAGGCCAGGTGAGGATAGCAGCTTCAGTAAAGGAAAAAGCAGAGAATATCCATCAGGGTTATACCAATCCAGTCAGCCATACGGGCAAGGGAAGATACAATCATTCCTATGATGCTGATGCTAATTCATGACAATATGTTTTGTCATGATGAAAGCGTTTGAGTATATTTGTACTTGATTGGTGTGAAGACTCGCCCGCTCAAACGTTGCCTGTTCCCATCTAATAAAAGCTGTGCAGCTACATTATAATGTACCAATACTCTCTGCTTTCCCCTTCATCAACAAACTATTACATATCAACTGAAAACCATTGTGCACAAGAACAAATGTGTTTTCTAAAATCTGGATGTCACCACTTTTCAGAGACATTTCCTGTCCTTTCCATACGTGTAGGAACCCTGCTGATATATTGTCAACGATAAGGAAACTAGCAACAGTTCAATATTTGACACAGCACTCAGAAATCTAGAGGAACAATTTTACACAGACAGACTGAGAGAGAGAGAGAGAGAGAGAGAGAGAGAGAGAGAGAGAGGGATAAGACCTCCTGTACACAGCTATTTACAGATCACAAAACCATGGGGACAAGCCATGTTAGTCAGATACCATATATACAGATACAGGTTTGACTCGCTCTGTTTCAGAGTTCTAGGTAAAGAAGTTTCAAATTCACTTGAAATCATTCTATATATATATATATATATATATATATATTTAACACACACACACACACACACACACACTTATATATTATCAGTAGCAAGTTTGCAAAAGAAACTTGTAAAGTTGTAAATGCATATTGACTCTCATGTTTCATAACACAGCATCATCAATTCATGCATAGAAGAACTAGACACGATGGCTACATACCATACTGATAAAGAAGATCACGGTGCTCCATGGAGGTGTGTTCAGGAAATATTAAAATCACATTTCTTTTTAAAAATACTTAAACGAAACAAAAGCTTACAGTGAGAACACAAAGAATGAAAGAGTTTTTACTGATGAATAAACGTGGATAATCATGTCTTTGTACTGATATCAATATGCATGTCTGCTACCTGACAGAAGAGATTCTGGGTTCTTTGATATTGGCTGATTGTATTTTTGTGAACAGAAATAAGAAAAAAGGAGTGATGACAAAATAAAAACAGAATATGGCTGCAGAACGGGAGAAATTGGTCCCAGATTCAGTCCTGCTTCAAACAACAAACCAACACTGACGTCCTTTTACATGTCCATGAACGCCTCACTCCTCATCATCTTCCTCCTCCGTGTACCTTACATGCTCCATCCTGTCTGTTAAAAGGCTTGGGCTGAGCACAGGAGTGTGTGTGGAGTGTGTTTATATCTGTGTAAATTGAACTATTTGTACACACACAAGTACTGCATTCTCCAGTCCAGGTTTACTTGTGGAACCTCTGAAAGTAAAGGGTGGAGTCGTCAAAAAGCGGGTTCTTCACCTCCATTTCCCCCGTCTACAGATGGACAGAGAGAGGGCGACACAGTTCATCATTAGACATGTTTCCTCTGCAAGTGTTATGATTGTGTACAATCACAGTACATAAACGTTAAAATGAAACTAAACAGTACACTATATTGGAACTTGGATAAAGCTAATGAAACAGATTATGACGGAATGAATGGAGAAACACAAGTTTTGACATAATACACCATTTAAAAGATATGCAGCTCAGTTGTGGGACACAAATTTGTAACAATACCCAGATACTTTGGGCATGTCCTAAACCAGGCATGTCCCAAGTCCGGGGGCCAATCACGTCCTGCGGTCAGAGCAAGAGTGATATGTTTTAAACTTAAATGTTAACAGACTTTGCATCACTCATAATAAGTCATGTTTAGAATGAACATGAGGTGAAGACTTGTATCGACCTCATGCAAGTTTAACGTATTTCATACAATTTATTCTGTGTTATCTGACGAGGTTTTTGAGGCACTTGGAAAAGTATTTCAGAAAAATTTTATAAAAGATTCCAAGATGGAAAACTAGGACTAACACCAAATCACATAATTGGAAGAGGCTGACTACAGCTCTTAAATGTATTACAATATATTGGTTAAAGCCCGATCCTCCAACTTACAATATGTGGATTGATAAAGTCTGGGAAATCTACCATATGCAACATAATAATAACTTGTGCCTTGAGGCTTCAAAAAGATATATTTGTTAACAGATGGAGACATGACCATACTAATGCAGTAAAAGTCATTTATTTAATTTGATTTAATTTTGTGTTTGTGTGTTATTCTTATTCAAACATGTAATAAGCAGATCATAAATGGTGAACAGCAGACTAAATGTGAATGTAATAAAAATTAAGTAAAAAGTAAAAAAAAAAAAAAAAAAAGCAGTTCCAGATTTGGACCTTTTTACTAATAGCAGCAGTAAAAGCTCAGAAGTAACTAATAATATAAATGATCTTTGTTCCATTAAAGCTGCATTAAGGATGACTGGGGGCAGTGCCACAAGCTGTAAACATTACAAAGTTACAGATCCTCTCATTTAAAGCTGCACTAATTGATTTTTTTGCCACTTGAGGGCAGAGGAACAAACTGAAAACACACTGGATATATTTTCACCTTCTGGAGCTGTGTTAGCAAACAGTTCCAATTTACCAATCTACAACAATATCATCTTTCATTTGGACTCATTGGCTGGGGGTGAGGGTTCACTGCCCTTTTAGCTCTGGTTTGGTTTCCACCAACTCCTGAGAAAAATATCTGGCTCATTATCTGTTTCTGTTGGTTCTGGACATGTAGCACACAGTAGATTTATCAGAAATTCTTATTATATTAATATTATATTATATCAGCTAGAAAATGAAATATGAGCCACAAGGAACTAAAATGCTCCCTATAGCTGAGGGCAACATTGCACATGCTCATTTGAGCCATTTTTAATATGAAAATTATTGATAAGTGCAGCTTTAAATTGAAATATCACTTATGCCTATATCATTTATTTGTCATTGTCATCAATTCTATTCTTTTTTTTTTATAAATGTTTAATAATTCTATTCTTTAATTCTGGTTAAGGGCTTCATACTAAAGCAGTGCTGTAACACTGTGGATAATTATCCTGCCTGTGGACATCCACATTGCTGTATGACATTCAATAAACGTTGAGATAATAATGCAGAGTTCACTCACAGGTGCCAATCCAGGACACTCATACACTGTGAAATCTCCGTCCTCGTTCTCCTCATCTGTTGATGCTCCTGAGTCGGGAACTTTTGGCTCAGCCCTGTGTCTACAGAGGTCACACGCAAAGACACACACGGTCATAAAATATTCAGAGGATAACGGAGATTAGATGAGCCAGAGAGGGCAGGGAGGGGACGAGAGACGAGGGGGCAGGAGACAGACACACATGCTCGGGAAAGATGAGCGTGTCCGGGCTCGGAGGGTGACTCACTTCTCCAGGGAGAGCATCTGCTGCTTCTGGTGCTGGTAGTGGTACATTTGGGCACTGTGGGCCAGCTTCTTGTCCCCAGGCTGGAACACACCGAGGGAAAAAGGGGACATGAGAAAGTCAGTGATATTCATCCACATCTAATCACACTGTTCAGTTTACATTCACTTTGCAGCACGTGTTCGTTCTGCACGTGCTCAAGGCACAGCTAGTTTGCAACGGTGGACAACAGTGTCACGGCATTAACAGGTTTGTGTAAGCTATTCTACAGAATCAGAATTCAAAATGCATGGGCAGTGATGTATAACATGAGTATTTATGGTTCTATTTAAAGAACACAACATCATTTTATTCAGAATTATTTGTTGTTTGCTTAATGGAGAAATATGTATGATTGAAGTATGATTAGTGGTATATGATATAATCAATCACTACATTTACTGCTGTGACCCTCACAGTGTATGCTGATGATGCACATTACAATGTTACCCGACACATTATTTAAGGCTGCATTCATTGATTTATTTTGGCCACTTGGGGCAGCGTGAGAAGCAGTGTACAGCATGAAGGCAGTAAGCAGTTGATTATTTACACATGAGCATACACCTGAGGGCGGCCGCAGTCAGGTGATAATTCCCTTTCATCACACATTAAAGGAATCCTAAATAACGCAGCTTATACACAGTAATGTACAATTAAATATACAACATTTGGACTTAAAAATTGAACATGCAGTACATGGTTGAACTGGGATCTTTAAAAAGTCCTTCAAATACTAAAGAGACTTTCTACTCACCAAACTGTCAAAGGTTTGGGCTCTCATCAGTCCATATACAGGGTAGTCCACCTTCTGAGTTAGATGCACACCCTTCTGCAATCTGGAAAAGAAAGAAGTAACATTCTGCCCAATGCTGCATCACAAATACAGGATGTATACACTGTATGCATATACAGTGCTGATTTATGAATGCATTTTGAATTGACTGGCATGCTTTGCTTTGTCTTTGTGATGTTGCTGTTGGCAAAACAGAACACCGTGCACAGTAAAAGTCTAAACATTTAAAGTCCTTAACAGATAGATATGTTCACAATAAGATAGAGTACGTTTTTTTAGTATTGATCCCTGAAGGGAAATTCGTCTGTTACAGCCGCAGTTACACGTATCACACACAGGCAAAAGATATATACAAAAGTCATGAGGCAGATAAGTTTAAAGTGTCTAGAGTATAAATGTAATTCAGTCTCAGGGAAGAAGAACCTATAGTTCTATTGATGTGAAAATATATTAAAGAAAATATATACATAAACTGTACAGAAAACATATATATATATATATACATAAACTCTGCACAGTAACTGTGCAAACAAAATGCACACTGTACAATCTAAGTCAGTCAAAGAATGAGTAAGTGCATGTTATGTGTCATATGCTTGTATCTAAACATCAGTTTCAGAGTCACAGAATGAGTCTCTTTCCCTGAACAGAGAGGAGTCATAAAGTGTAGATAAAATATGACAGGTCATATCTCTCTTGTGATTTCAATCTTTGTTTTGAAAATGCAACACTATCGAGCATTACGAGAAATGCAGGATATCTCTGCCTTGCTTTAATATTATTATCTCTCACAGGTTTCACAACAGTGTGAATGTGCAATGCTAAATTAGTGGAGTATTAGATTAGTCTATCAAATACTTCATAGACAACATCAGCAACCACATTTTCTTTCATCCATTTTGAGAGACAACTGATTATTGTTCCAACCTCTCAAATGTCTCTTTAGATTCTGGGTAATTAAAACAGGCATTGTTCTCACATTTTATGCCCCAATTAATTAATTTAATTGAGGAAAAAAAAAAAATTTAAAAAAAGATTATTAATGAAAATAATGGTTAGTTATAGTGAGACAGTGATTTGAAGTTGTCTGTAGTTTAATTTATCCTCTACATGTATTTTGTAATTTTAAGTCTCATGAACTTTATTAATAAAAGTTTTAAAGTAGTTTTAAATATCTTACCTGACCCAGCAGGCCCCTGCAATGATCAAAGCCAGTGAACCAGCTACGATGAAGACGCTGCTCATGACTGAGAAGAGATACATACAGACAGTTAGGGGAAGAGAGCGCTGTGCAGGTCTGCGGGTGTCAGAGGAAGACATGATCCCTGACTGAAGCTCTTCAAATGTGTTTGAAGCAGAGTGCAGCGCTGCTGAGGAGCTACTGGAAGCGACTGAGCGTCAGTGTGCAGCGATGCAGTGAAAACAGTAGTGAAGCAGATCTGATTCACAGAAACATACGAGCTCTGTTTGTACAACCCTGCAGTAAATCTGTGGTCAGTCCCGAGATTTCTTCAGACAAACGCTCATTTTATTAAACTCATGCTTTGCACTCTGAAGATCTTTGAATGTCTGCTCATGTCAAGATGGGCGTTCTTCAAAAGATTCTTTATTTACATCATTTTTGTTTGTGTGACTGAAAATTCAGTTCAGTTTCTGTTGATTCCTCCCGCTGCTGCCACGAGTTCACTGGAAAAACACATCACAGTATTTCCCAGGATTATTTGCCAAAATCCACTCCCAGTGGGTCCTGTGGGTCCAGGTCATGTGGGTATCTATGTGTTTGTGTACTGACTGTGTGTGCAAAGAAAAAAACACCACACAACTATCACAGCCAAATACTGAGCAACATGTCTGACCATCAAATATTATTGCTATGGTGAGGTAAGCATAAGGAAGGATGCTGAAAAGTGAAATGATAATATATCCCTGCACATTTGTGAAGGCTCCATTCATCCTGAACCATATATAGAGCTTTTGGAGCAACATATGCTGCCAAGTAGACGCTGTCTTTTTCAGGGATGACCTGCTTATGTCATCAAGACGATGTCAAAACACCGTCTGCACGTATTCGAACAGCATGACTCTGTACTTAAAGAGTCCGCATGCTGAACTGTCCTGTCTGCAGTCCAGACGTGACAGTGTTTGGCACATTATGAAAAATAAAATACAACAAAGGAGACCTTGGACTGTAAAACTGTTGAGCAGAAGTTTCCTCAGTTCGCAGACATTTACAGAGTGTTGCTGATGACCAGGACACATGACCCTGTCCAACTTTATTCAAACGTGTTACTGACATCAAAGTAGAAATGTCTAGAGGTAAGATAAAACTTACTGATGAAGACACTGTCATTGGACGGGTAAGGGAGGATGATGGGATCGTTGAGCAGAGCTGGGGTGTGGGTTGTGGTAGTGGTAGTAGCAGTGGTGGTGGTGGTGGTGGTGGTTGGGGCCACAGTGGTGGTGAACACTGGCGCCTTCGTGGGCTGCTCTGTAGTTGATGCTCCGTGGGCGGGCCCAGACTCACTGAGCTGCATGGATTTGGATATGTCCTGGAAGGGTGGAGCTGAGATAAGAAATAAAAAAAGTCACTACGTCAGCAAGGATGTGGTGGTTCATACCATTATGTGTAAATGAAAGGTCTATGCAGCACCTGGCAGCCTGGACTCAGTTCTCTGTTCACTGATGATGGCAGAGAGAAAGTCGATCTCCTCATCCAGCTCAGGGTAGGTGCTCACCTTACCTGGAGAGACACAAAATTAGAATCCAGTAACACAACACTCATTTATCCAAACTCCATGTGCACAGGCCAGAGAACAGCAGGAAGATCCAGAAACAAACAAACGTGAAGTGATATCTGCTGACTGCTGGAAATTAGAGTCACCCGTCCTGCCCGTGTGGATCTGCTGCTGAGGGTCACGACAGTGGGTAAATACAAACACAACACTGCCCTCATGTGGCATGAGAAAGACCCACAGCCATGACTGTGTTAATGAGTGAACCTCCTGATCCTGTGCTCCACTGCAGAGCAAACATCACACTGCCAGGGAGTTTATCAAGCTGGTGAGTGGGAGGAAGTCATGCAGGCGTGGAAGCTGCAAGTGACACAGTGAGTGTTTGTGTGTGTGCGTGTGTGTGTGCGTGTGTTTGTGTGCGTGTGGATGGCTCAGTGCTCTACTGTCAGCCTGGCTGCTCAGAGTGTGGGTTGATGGCAACATGGGGAGAGGAAAGAAAAAAAAAAGACAACGATAGAGAAGGATGCAGGCGTGGGAGGTGGGGTGGGTCCTTCTTAGAATCATGAATGAAAAGCATCACTACGGCAACAGGAAAGAGAGAGAGGAAGAGAAGAGAAACAAAGCATACTGTCTGTATGTTGATCACAGACTGTCGACAATCAGAGTAAATCTTATGCTGTAACTGGTCTTTAGATGACATGTCCCACTGTTTCCACTCATATCACATCGTGGGAATTTTAGAATCAATAAGTGTTTGATTAAAATCAATTATTCATTAAGTCTTTATTCTCTTCTGTACTGGATAGAAGTGATATCTAGACGATCATCAAGTATTTAATCTAAAAAAAAAAAAAAAAAATCAACAAAACTGAATGATGGAAGGAATAGTGCATTTGTTGGGGGACTATATACAGCAGCGGATTCATTTACATTTGGTGCTGTTGTGAAAATAATCTACAGTGTGTGTGTTTATGTTAATGAATAAATATGTCACCCAGTGCAACAGTTTCGCTCATTAATTGGACATTGGATTGCAATATTTTTGGCATCAGTGTGCACATTCTAATAACAACACAGAAGACTTCTCCTTTCATTCATTCATTCCATGTATTAGTACAGTATAACACAAATAAACAGCAGGGTAAATGTTCAATATGATACTGACAGGTAATATCAACATATACAGAGCCTAAGTTGCTTAATGAGGTTTTTCATGTCTGGAAAATATCCAGTGAGTTTTTCACTTCTTTTAGAAACATTTCCGACATGAGAACATTTTGAGACAAACAAAGTGAACATACTGGAGGAAGCAAATCACGAGAGGAGTGAGAGTAACAAAGAGAAGATGACTGTGCCTCACGACAGGCCAGCGCACCATCACTGTAACTGTCTTTACTGCAGTGGGCAGTTCAGCTGGCAGCAGGTCAGTCAGGACATGAGACAGTCAGTCGGTAAGTCAGTCAGTCAGTCAGTCAGTCAGTCAGTCAGTCAGTCAGTCAGTCAGTCAGGTGAGTCCTGCTTGGCATAGACTCTAGCCTTTCTGTCTGATTAATGAAGGAATCGGGGTTGAAAGGTTCCAAAGCTGTCTCATCCAGTCTCTCTAGGACATGAAGGTCTACATGATCCAAAGACAAGACTCACTCTGCTGTATCTCCTGTAGCCAGAATCCTTCAAAGTATTTCATTCATCAATCATTTGATTTGAGTGATTCAAAACTTGTGATAACTAACTTGTAATAACTTGTAAAGATGCAGAAATAAATCAGCACTTATTGCACTTACAGGGTATGATTAATTCACACACACACACGTTAAATTCATACTGTACAAAGATCTTTAATTAAAAATGCATTTTACTTAATGAAATTCTATGTTTAAATATGCAAATGAGGCACTGACTCAATAGAAGTGCACTTACATACATTTACAGTAGTACAAGTGTCTTGATCCGTCTCACTGGTAGACAGTGAAAGGAGCATAGGAGAGGTGTATTGTGGGAGAACCTGGATAGGTCCAGTGACCAACTGACTTATCTTCATGTACATTTAGAGCTATTAGTGACTACACAAAAAAACCTCATTCATTTCACTGCAAAATCAACACTAGAACCAACACAAAAATCAGAACAGCCTACTCAAAACTGAGTATAATAAATTGTGTGTCTAAAGATATAAGAGAGATAATAGCCAATCTTTATTACAAGGGCTCTTAAGGAAAATGCCAGCTTTGAAACTGTCCCTGTAACATGGGAACAGATGAGAGCGGGCAGCCCGACCTCGCCTGGGCTGCTGCTGTGATACTGTTTGGTTGCACTGCTCTTCAGGTGTGATGTATGACAGTGAATGGGTGAGGAAGGACGCTCCTGGCGGGTGAATACAGAGCTAAGATGACAAGATAAACACACCCGTATGAAAGAAACACAGTGAAGAAGTCTCCAGCCAGCAGTACATGCTGCTTATCTCAGTTCACCACAATATTCTTTCCTTCGACTGACACTCTTATGTTTTGTTGCTGAATGTTTCCACAATATTTCCACCGTGTTCTGTACAAAGCAGCTCTGCCCCCTTGACACATCCCACATCCAGTAGCTCATTATCACTTCTGGCACACTGGCAGAGCACGACACGAAAGCAGAGACTCGCAAGGATTATTAGCGTTTGACATTAAATATGACACACACTGCTGAATGGAAGCTGGAAGCTGGCAGCACACCCACTGGGAGTCTCTGAAGTCGCCCTTTAATAAAGTACATGACTCATGTGTAGAGGAAAGAGACAGAGGGGAAGGAACACTGATCAATTAGAGTGTAGCTGGCACACTGAATGTATTCCATTCACTCTGCTGACTCTTCATACAGTTATTGTCTTATTTGTGTTCTGAAAACACAGTCATGGTGGAGGACAGGAGCTACAGGAACCTAGACACTGGTACCACTTACCTTTAATGGACTGAGCAGGGTGAGGAGCGTGCCTCCTCTTGACCACACAACGGCCATGGGAGTTCTCTACCAGGTGGTGAAGGCAGGGGCCGCAGTGTGAGCTGCCCGGCTGGCAGAAGTGCCGTCCTGCCTGGGCACAGTCTAAACTCCGAGGGCACAGATGAGTTCCTGTGGAGAAAGACACGACATGATTCTTTTTTTTTTTCACAGTGTTTTAAAATGCTCTAATTTCTAGCTACTGTACATCGCTTCCATTTTTATACAAATCAGTCTTGAATCTTTTTTTTTTTTCCATTTTTTACAACATTTACAGGTTTGTTTGTTTTTTTCTGTTTTAACTGGCATGAGAAAATCCAACATGGAAGTCTTTCTTGAAGACAGTGAGATGAGAACACTGATATCACTCTAATGTCTGTAAAGTTAATATAATGCTAACATCTAGCCTGGTTCTGCCCAAAAGGTAACAGTTCTTTGTTGTTGTCTTTGTGCTAAGCTAAGCTATGCTAAGCTAACTAGCTGCTGGCAGTAGCTTTACTGTATGTTCACAAAGCAAACAATCCCAATTATAATCACAATCTCATCTGTCAGAAAACAAAAGAGCACATTTCTAAAAAAACAAAAAGTCAAAATATTTCTTTAGAAATGTTACATGGACCATGACATCAGCTGGCCAAACCTTAATCACCCTTTATTACTACCACTACCTTATGCTGTAGGATGCAGCAGTACAACACACACACAAACGCATGCACGCTGACTCTGTGACGTCCTACTGTCTAATAAATTCACTGAAAGAACCAAAAATAAACAAACAGAACCCTCATATTTATTCTCAAATAGATCAACTGTTGAAAGTGAGAAACTTTCAGGGCAGTGTTTAGCTCAGTTGGTAGAGCAGCCGCCCCATGTACAAAGGCTCAGTCCTTGTTGCGGAAACCCAGGGTTCAAATCCGACCTGTGGCTCTTTCCCGCATGTCATTCCCCATCTCTCTCTCTCCCCACATTTCCTGTCACTCTTCAGCTGTCTCTGTCAAAATAAAGCTTGAAAAGGCCAAAAAAAATCTTTAAGAAAGTGAGAAAGTTTCAACTGTAAAATGATATTTGAATTTCATACCAGCAACATGTTTCAAATATGTTGGGATGGGGTTTACATTTACATTTTACACAGAGTCCCAACCGTTTTGGTAACAGTGCTGTAATGAAGAACTTGAATTGATGAATTCATTTGCATTTTGTAGTAGTCGAGTATCAGCCAATCAGCGCCCTTGTCATGGGTTTGCCTGCAACACTTACACACAAGCCTCTATGTGTCATGGAAGTGACTTATTTTCATGTACATTTGAAGCAGTGTAATCTCTAGCTCAGCTATTAGTGGCTACATTAAAAACTAATTCATTTCAACACTGGAAGTCTTATTCTCGAGTGACACAAAAGTCAAAATAGCCTACTCAAAACTGAGTAAGAATTATGTGTTTAAAGGTCAGAGATGATATCCAAGCTTTATTATGAGGCCTCTCAATAAAAATGCCAGCTTTGAAACTGTCCCTGTAACATGAGAACAGATGAGAGCGGGCAGCCCGACCTCACCTGGGCTGCTGCTGTGATACTGTTTGGTTGCAGCTGGAGGCCAGCACTGCTTATCAGGTGTGATGCATGACAGTGTATGGACATGCAACAGGACAAACACACCTGTATGAAGACAGTACAGTATGTGGTTTAGCATGTTCATATTGAGGTGAATGTCCGCTTTACTCGCAACTGTTCTGTTACTTCATAGAGCGTTGAGACTACAGACATTTATTCCCAGAAGATTTCAGCCCTGTGTGGTGTGTGAAGTACAGTGCTGTAGTCAGGATGTGACACGCTGGGCTTTAAATAAGTATGTCAAAGAAAATATGACATACAGTAGGATTTGTTTACAACTCTGTGATGGTGAAAGGCAGCAGTTCTGTTTATTTTTAGCTTTGACTGTGTTAGAAGTGATCAGAACATCATTCTAACATTACTGCACAGAGTAAAATTTGTTCACCAGCAGTGAAAAGAAGATGAGTAATCAGACAAGATTACATTACTTTGATGAAGTAACTATTAGGTTTGTTTTTTTCATACAACATAACAGGAGGAGGAGACGTTTGTGCACTTCAACTTGTTTCAGGTTGTGCTCACGTCCATTCTCAACACTGTCATGTCAAAGAATTCTTCCTCATTTGGAATAAGAATTTTCATGATACCTAAACTTGGGCAACACATATCTACCACTCATACTGTTCATACTACCATGAATTAACGATGCCACATTGATGTTGTCCAAATACACCTTGTATCAAACATACTACAGTAGGAATAAGAAGTTAAAAGTAGAAATGAATACAATAAACCTGTTTCACTTGTAGTCTCACTGTGAGTTTCTCCATGATAAAGCTCATTTAACCCTGTCTCTTCAGTGTGTGATGCCAGGGGCCTGCAGCTAAAACCAGGAAGTTGTAATTGTGTTTTTAATTGCTGTTATTATAATATATACAGTGGTGGCCAACATAATTAGAAGTTGAAACTGTGTCTTCAAGAAGTGTGTGTCAGAAACTGGGTGAAGAAGGACTTGGTAGAATAGCAGCAAAGAAAGCATTACTGAAAGATTAACAGAGTGAAACACCTGAAATTAGCAAAAGAACACAAGAAATTGACAAAGGAAGATTGGAGGAAGTGTTGTTTGAAGTTTGAACAGTTAAACACAGAGGGGGCAGTATTATGGTGTGGGGTCAGTTCAGGTGCCTCAGGAACTTAGTGAAAACTGATGACATCATGGATAAGAAAGTACAGTATACCACAACATTCTGGTGAGACACAGAATAGCATCTGGGAGTTATCTTATTAGGCCTGGATTTATTTTCCAAGAGGACAATGACCATAAACATTCTTCTAACTACTGTCTGAACTACCTGTGACAGAAGGAATCTGCTGAAACACTGAAAATGATGGACTGGCCCCCTCAGAGTCCGGACCTCAACCCCATAGAGCAACTTAAACTGGATAGATCTACTGTACATTGAAAGGAAAGCCTTTGGCATTGTGTCAATAATGTTATCCGATGCCTTCTGCAACTCAAGCCAGAGAGATGTGCTGCTTTAACTGCTGCAAAAGGTGGACATACGAAATATTCAAGTTCATAGTGGATCAAATCAGTAGGACTCACTTCATCTGATTTTTGTTGTGCTCAGAGTAACATCTGCATGTTTCATGAAGGTCAATATTTTCAAGATGTTTGCAAGGTGTTCTAATAATTTTGGCCACCACTGAATATTCCATTTTCCTTTGACATTCATATTGTTATTTTTAGATTCATGTCGTTCATGTTGTGCATTGTGTTGTACATTTTTTATGTAATGTACTTTCTTTGTCTCTTTCTCTTTGACATGATAACTAGTAATCTGTAATCTATTACATTTAATCCGCTTTACAGTTTAAAATGAAGCACAACATGTTTCTGTTGGTTTGAACAGGTGAATAAAATGAAATGAGTTCACCTCCACAGCACTGCTGCAGCAAATGCTTCCCCACAAGGAGTATCTGTTGCACTTGTTATGGTGGGACAGTGCATCCATTCACTTCTCACAGTGTTTTCTTAGTTACCACAAGACATCTAAGGCCAGCACCAGTGTGCAGAGAAGAATACAGCTGGACTCGTCCTCCTGATTAGACCCAGCTATCAATATTAACCCTTTTAGCCTCTTCGTCAGAATGGCTCTCGTCTCCCCGCTACAGGAACTTAGACAGTGGTTGCCATGACAACTGCCATGGCAACAGAGGAGGTGTGACATCATCAGTGGGTGAGTCACCACACAGATGCACAAGTCAAGGATGGAAGGTTTGTCTCAGGCTGGTGTGTCAAGCAGAAAAAGGCAGAGATGACAAATGCATGTAAAGAACAACAATGATCAATATTTCCTCTGTCGGCTGTCGGTGATAACACTGAAAACAGGTCAAGTGCTAATTTATTGTAATTATGGAGCTTTAAATATTACATCATAATATGCTACCAAAGCAACACAGAATATGACACACAGACATTTCTGCACAATGTTTCATACTTCTTACTTCTTAGCAGCAGCAATGTAGCTGCGTGCACTGGTCCTTGCTGCACTATGATTATTGCCACAGCTGAAGCAGCTATCAAACTGCACACCTCGCTCATGCACACAATGACCTGCCCTTGGAGACTACGACGACGGTAGCAAATCTATGCAAAGCTTTACAACTGGATGATAGACAAGAGGATGCTCTGGGACAATGTGTGGCCCTGCTTCTCGCTCTGCCACGCTACAGACCTGCAGAGATGAAGGAGCTGCAGTCAGTTCATTTCCAGAATGTCCATTTTATAAAAGGCTCAGCGAGTGTCATGAAAGAAATACTGCAGACGTGCAGCAACATGAACTCAGTGACATTTGAGACAGTACCAATGCACTTCAATGCAAAAATGTTAATGTGACTGGGGTGGAAATAAGGTCTGTGGATTTTAGTACTGATACAAGAGCTTAATGCAAATAATCATCAATGTTAATTCATTAGTCGGCCATGTTGTCATGGTAACACATAGTGTGAGCACTGTCTTTCATAAACACAGAACACACATACAACATACAAAATAGAAAACTCTGTAGTATAGTCATTGTTCAACATGCAACATAAATACACAGATCAGTTCTGGCTGCACCTGTTGCACAAACACAACAGTGACTGTGAAAACTCAACATTCATCTGCACTGCTTTGAATAAATCCATATTCAAATCAAACTGACTCCAGAGCAGCTTATCAAGGCCATTTGAAAAAGGCTGTAAAGTGTGTTAGAGCGTGTATTATGTTCAGCGTCTTGTACTTCTATCAGGAGAGTCTTGGTGCACCAGTCACATTCCCACAGTGTGAAACACACTTTCTTCTAAAGTCACAGTTTCCTAGCAACCTCTTGTCCTGTGTTTGATTAAAGAAAAGGAAACATGTTCACTCTTTCTCTCTTTTCTCTTTCACTTCAGCTCAAGGCTGTACTGAATGACACGTCCTTAAAGGTTCTGGGTAGGGTTTGGCAGACGCAGGCTTTGCTGCACATAGTCCGGATCCACTCAGATTTGAGTCCTGCTGGGTCAGATGAGCATCACTGTCTAATGCTGCATGAAAGCCGAATACTGGAATGACACCTCAGTCTAAACTTTCATTTATTTAACACATCTTCACATGGACATTTGTTCAAGGGTTTATTTCTAGATCCTAAAGTTGCACCAATCAATACGTTTGGTAAGTTTGAGTTTACAATTCAACAAATGCATAATATGGAAGGTGTGTTGGGTGAAGCGGTTAGCACTGTCACCTCAGAGCAAAAAGGTTCCTGGTTTGGACCTTTCTATGTGGAGTTTGCATGTTCTCCCCGTGTCTGTGTGGGTTCCCTCCCACAGTCCAAAGACATGAACCTTAACAGGTTAATTGGTGACTCTAAATTACCCGTAGGTGTGAATGTGAGTGTGAATGGATGTCTCTGGATGGATGGTATGTTGTAGTAGTTACAGAGAATTATAATCTCTACAGATGTTGTGTATCCAGCTTGTTTCGCTGCCCACAAGTTTCAACTTCATTAGAGAGGGAATGGCATGCAGCAAAGGGCTGCACGCTGGAATCAAACCCAAGAATTTGTATTTTTTGCAACTTGGTGCTCTTACAGTTTAATGTGTACTTTAGTCTTATAACCAGCGTAAATACAAATCCACCTTAGTTTGCAACATTTGCATTAATATTGAAATACACAATTTCAGCGGCTTCGAAGTGTCTCCAGGGAGACACCTGATGTCTTTTTTTAAATTAAAAGAGGATAAAACTGTTTTGAACATATTTGGGGAAAGTATCTATGTTCTATGTTTTATTTCCACATAGTCTTGATTATCAGTCTTCATAAATTCACCTACTCCAAAAGTGGAAGCTCGCAAGCTAGGCTAACTACCTAGCTTATCCAACTAGATGTCCCTTTTCATTCATGTTATTTCATCTCCATTCAATCATCACAGTTCATGCTGCTCTCCTATAGAATTATAGAAAGAACTGCTGCTTGCTGTTATAATAACAAATGACCAGACAAATTCTGATTTGTTTGCAGTTGCTGCTGTACAGTTTCCCAGGAAGCTGTACAGCAGCTTTTTATTTCAGTATGTAAACAGCTGTGTCAATTTCATAGTTCCTAAATTTAGACTGGCTTGGTTGTTTTTCAATCAGTTTGATTATGATCTCACCTCAGACCTAAATCAATGAGAAATTTTAGAAATCAGGAATGAGGCAACATCCAATAGCATTCAATAACTTCACAATAAATGAACCTGGGTATCACACTGACATAAAGACTCTTGCTGAAAAGGGTCAGCATCACCTGAAGAAAATACCTCTGCCTTACACCTTAGGTCTGAAGGAGTCAGAGAGGCATTATAATACTGCCTACTCCCGGGTCACATCCTGTGAATCTGTGGCCTAAAGTTGAGTCTGAGGAGGTGATCTAAAAAAATAAGACTCAGAGTAAAATTAGAAACATCATCTGTCAGAGGACTTTGATCAATGATCATTAAAAGATTTGAGTCACTCCATCTTTTAAGTAACAGGTCACTGTTGTTACAGTATGCTGCTGCCTACAGAACCTGCTTAAGCAATACAATGTCTAATCTTACACTGGTGTTGTTGCAGTGGTCCCAGTCTCAGTCATCTGAATACAAATGTATCATCTAAAGTGTGTTCCATTTCTCGGCTGTGCTGAGGTGAAGTGAAATTCAGCAGACGGTGAATGCAGCGGCCGGCTCCCATCACTCAGCTGTGACGTTCACTGTGATGAAAATGTCAGGCGGCTGGGAAGCTCTGATGCTGTGTGTGTTCTCACAGCCCTGACAATGACACTGCTGAGGCTCATAAAGAGCCCACAGAGTGCGGCTATATGTGGGTGGGGTGTGTACGAGGCCCTGATCACTGACATATCTGCAGACCAAGTGTGCTATCAATGCATATCGTAAAACCGCAATTCATTTGATACAGATGACACACAAAGGTCTCAGCATTGGTAGGAAATCCTATCACACTGTTTATTTAAATCAGTGTGAAAATGACTTGTGTTATGAGTTATTATGAATCATTCACACAGTGCATGTAGGGCAACGAGGAAAGAGGAAGAGAGAGGTGGTACTTTTTATGTCTGTGCCAACGTGGCACCTGCCTGTTAGGTGGGGGCACTTGAAAACAAGCAAACCCAAGAACGTGGTGCAGGAAAAAACGTTCAATCTAACCCGTGTAACGATGTGGAGTGTGTCCATATTGATAACAGTTTATAAAAGTTTCTATTCTATTCTATTTTTTACATCTAAATAGCTTCTAGAAAAGACAGACTGTATTATTTTAACCTGTATATATATATTTTTGAGTGTAAACTCAAATTGCATAGAACATTTCCATCCATTTGAATTACATGGTTTTAATATAAATACACTAACAAACTTAATGTGAAGCAAGTAATAAGATTTATGAAATACTACTAATAAACAATGACTAAATGGGTTTGGGCAAACAAATTGTCTTTATTAATATTGAATGCATAAACCTGGTTACTACTACACTACTGTGTAGTGGAAAAACATTGAGTTCATCATTCTTATTATTATTATTTTATGTGCACAAATTGTTTTTAATTATATCAAAATGATTCAACATGTAAAACAATAATATATGGGATATTTAAATATATTCTAAATAACTGAACAAATATTTTAAAATGATATGTATAGCTATATTATGAATGATACTTCTAAAACAATCTAAGTATCAAATGGAAGTGTGTTTGTATCAAGGCACAAACACATGCGAGGCACTTGCCAACTCATCAGGAGTAAACTACAGGCTGAGGAAGGCCATGAGAGGCCCCGTGTCACATATCAGTCATCATGTCAGACACATCTGAACCAAACTAACTGCTCATAAGAGCAAATGAGACACAGGTACATTCATTCATGCACACTCGTTCACAGAATGACCCCACTACGTGTAACCTGTGCACCAGCTGACAGAGAAACTGACTCATGGCATTTTTTGAACATATGGACATCAGCATCATGACATTTAACACTGCAGCAGCAGTCTCCAGTGTGGAGCTCGGTGGATTGAGGGCATGCTTCTTGTGCCGTCCCTGCCAGATGGACTTACAGACGGACAGCCTGGTCTGAGTTCAGAGCTGTATGCGGGGGTTGTTGTGAGTCAGAGGTTTATAGGTGATCTTACGGGGTAAGAGAGGATCACCGCTAATAGGTGCAACACGTGCAAAGTGAGAGAGAGACAGTTAATGCTGATCCACTGCCAAGGCACTTAACTGTATGAAAACCTCCTGTTTCAGGAATGCTTCAGTACGGCTAATACACTGCCTTTTTACACTGCCTTTTTTCCCCCAAGAGTGGCTGTACAAATTAAACAAACAAGATACATCTTGGTATTCAGAGAGCTTTAGAGGTGTCGGTAGGTGTAAGCGCCAGGCCAGCTGCATCCCTGTGCTTCCAGCCTTTATGCATTCAAACTGAGGCGCACCACTCCTCAGAGACTGTGGGGGCACGGAGGGACAAACATGAGGTAAAGACTGGTGCAAGCTGGTGTTCTAAAAACGAATGGACATTACTGTAGTTCAGCCAAATAAGACAAAGGCAAAGAGCCTTAGTAGGAGGAGATTTAGTCCTTAAAAGCTCATTAATCTGTGCAGACTCAAATCCATCCACAAAATTTCATGTAATGCTGATATTTCACTCAAAACCACAAAAGAAAACCTGCTTGTGGCAGTCAGGCAGATATTACCACAGAGACGTGCAGCCAGCGGGGCTAATAAAGCAGAAGAGCTTTTCCAAATGTGCTGTTCTAAAATCTTTACTGTTGCTTTGATAGCTAAAATCAGGTGATTCTGCCAAGTGTCCAATAACGCTAGTTCACACTAACACAAACAAGGTGCTGAACACACTGTCAGAGTTCTTTTCACTTCACAACATGAATATTTTTATTTATTTTGATCTTTCTCCTGTGAAAAGGCTGTTTGTGAACCAAAGCAGAGCAGCAGGTCAGAGCACATACGGGGCTGAGTCTGCAGCAGCATCAGCATCAGCGGCCATCTTCACACAACACAGGTTATGTGGTTTAATAGCCGAGTGGATGCATGGTTTCAGCTCATCGGGGAGTGCAGCCAGAGGCCCAGACCTCCACCTCACAGAGCCTGGTTAACTGAATTTGAACTAAGCTCATTGCTCTGACTAATGTTCAAGACACAGAGAGACCTGAGATCCTGTTGGTCAGTGGAGCTATTATTATGTGTTGTTTTTCTGATCTGACATTTCTTTATTCATCAGTATGTCCTGTGTTGTTTGTCTTTGTATTAGGTGTTATTTCATTACATTTAATGGAGTCCTGGCCTTGTTGACATTACATTACATTACTGTGTGTGGTGGGACATTTGTTATGACCTATGTAGTGTCTAATCAACCAGCTCCTCCTGTCCAATCAGCGGCCCCCAATCTACATACAGCAGGCTCTTCCTCCTCCACCTCCTTCACTCTCTCTCAGCCAGCAGCACTGTTTGCTCTGTTTTCTTTGAGTTATCTAATAAAACTAAAATTCAATTTGTCCAGTGTAGTTTCTTCCTTGGTGTTGCTTCCCTTGATGCAGACGTGTAACACATGATATTTCAGAGCTTTTCCCATCAGCTAATAATCAGGATGTGTCACCATGCATTAACAAAGGTAATTATCCTCATTTGGAGTGGAGGGTCATACAGAAGTGTCACATGATGGTTTAAATGCTGTTTGTGGTGCTGTGGAGGGATATCAAGAGAGTGCTGTACACTCACTTTGTTGTAGGGCAAACATGAGGAGTGTGGATGTGTGTTAGGACTGAGCGATACAGCAAAAAATACAATTCTGATTATTTTCTGCACACTGATATTTATTTACAGCGTTGATATTTTATGTAACACGCCAGTTTCATCAGACGATTTCAGACGTTCATTTGTTCAAATGTCTTTATTTATGTTTCATATTTAGACTTTATTTGGGGTTGTATTGGGGGAATCAAATCAGTATTTTTTTAAAAATACATTTTTAATTTTACCTGATCTACCTACAGAAGGATTTTGCTCTGAAAGACCTCTGTCTCTCTCTGCTTGATCTCGACTTTTTCAGGTGATGGAAAAGGTTTGTCGTGTTTCCCGTCTTGTCTTAATCTGCACTGTGACGCCGTAGAGATATCCACAGACCTCTTTATCTCTGACAGCGGGAACGTGTTTCTGAGGACAACCAGACCACAACCAACACCTCTGCTACGATAACCGAAGCTATGACACCGGCATACCGGCCGACACGCCCTGAAAACATCATGTTCCATCCATTTCTCTGCCACTGAATCATCCATTTCCCACCTCACGGCCTAATGTTATTTCTGTTTCATGCCGTCTCTCAGCCAGACGCAGCAGCACCCAAGCCTGAAACCAGCACAGCTCAAAGATACAGACACACTGACACTACAGACACTGCAGCTTCAGACTGAAGATGTCTGAAACATCTTATTTCAAAATCACCAGAATATTTGTTGATTTCTTAACAACTGACTTTAACAGTGATATTAAGATATTAACCAGAACTGACATATTACTGTAGGTCTTCTTCTTCATCAGGGTAAGCTGTCTATGAGCTGAAACTTTCACATTCAGTGAAGAAAGGCTGATGAATGAATTGAAAAAAAGCTGAAACAATTCATTGATCAGATGACCTTTTGGAAAATATGATTTTCTTTTCATTCTTTTCTGATTTTATAGACTCCTCAGTTACTGACTGATTTGAAACCCAAAGATATTCAGCTCACTATTATATAAAACATGTTTATATAACCAGAGAGTGATGTTAAGTTGATAAATTATAATACACTCTGTAAATGATGATCAAATCAGACAGGACTAACCCTGGCAGAAAAAACTGAACTCCAGTTTGATCAGATGACACTCACAGTGACATCTTCACAGTGCTGATCTGTCCATCATTTCCTGTTGACTGAGGATGCATTGTCTAATACACCCTGAAACTATTTTAGTCAAGTTCAACACAAACAAACACAATCAGGCATGATAAGGTCACACACTGCTCATCACACAGCATTCAGTAACTCAAACAGTGCCGTAGATAGTAAAGGTCTCTCTGGGAATATGGAAATATACGGAAATCAATCCCATCACAGAGGATGAATGAGTATCTACTGTAACTATTTACTTCTGACTGAGGACCACAGACACTGCAAGTCCCTGCAGCGACACTACAGCTGCAGTACATCATATCAATATCATTCGATGAGGAGCGGTGCCGTGCACAGTCCTGTTGGCCCTCTGCAGCCTGTGCATGAATGACAGCAGACAGCAGCAGCAGCTCCTTACCTGTCAAGCAGGTGCTCAGCGCCAACAGGGCCGCAAACACCGCAGCCTGGCCGAGCAGCGGGGCCCGCATCCTGGCCAGAGCTCCGACGACTGACGGGGGACACGGAGACCGACTGAAGGAGGAGCAGGAGGAGGAAGAGAAGGCGGCGGAGGGGAGTCGGTGATGATCATTCCCCCATCCCCCGGTAGCTCAGGGAGGAGAGGGCACTCAGAAAGGCGCAATAATGAGGAGAACAATGAGGAAAGCACAGAGTTCAGGAGACGACGCAGGCAGCAGCAGCGATCATCCGGAGCCTCCTGTGTGACTTGCCGCAGGGTGTCTGTTCTCCTCCGCGGACATGCAACATGGATGCACGGTGATGACTGGCTGATTGATTGTGGTTACTTCTTCTGAGCTGGAGCAGAGGCACGTACAGGCAGTCTGTGACGTCAACGCGCTGCGCTCCCTCTGTGCTGCCTTCAGGTGCTGCTAAAGATAAGACACCCACGTTTGAAAAACACTCCACGCGCCACGTAGTGAAGTCTAATTCCGTCTGTAGCGCCAAAGATAGTCGCAGGCCGGATCGTGAGTGTTTTCCTCCATGCAGCAGACCGTCTTTTCTGCTGCCCTAATGCGTCACACTTCCATCCAGGATCTACACACCATAGACAGTATCAAACATGGACGCAGTATCCGTGACGCCACCCAGAGTGTGGTGGCTCTGGCCATCGCCATCTTGGCAGTCCTGCATCCACCGCCTCCAGTGAGGCCTGCCCAATAAAGCCTGGTATAAGCCTCAATATCATTTATTCAAATGTTCAAATAATATTGATCTGTGAAGTTGGACATTTTAACATGGGGGCTTATGAGGATTGACACGTTTTGTAGCCAGCCTCAAGTGGACGTTCGAGGAACTGCAGTTTTTGGCACTTCTTGTGTTGGCTTTACTTCACAGCCTTGGATGTTGCTACTTGGTCTCTATGATTTCGTGTTACAGGTGAAGTGCTGCAGCTCCATCTCGTGGTCTGCGAATCCAAGGGCATAGATTTGATTCTGACACTGGTCCAGTTTTCCTGTCAGTATGCCAAGCACACACTGATGCACCCTTTTTTATAATACATCAGCAGTCTGGCATTCATCACAATTCTGAATCTCTACTACAAACAAACCACCCCTATTATTGAACCTCTTGATTTATTATTATTGAAGATGGTGTCCTCCTCATACACTAGACCAGTGTATGTGTTAGCTTTGCACTTCTCACACATCAGTAAGAAACTACAAAGCCAGTTCTGTTAGGAATGTTGGGTCAGGGAGGCAGGACTCATAATAGTTACCTGGTTGTATTCTACAGTACATACGCTGCCCAGACACTGATGACAACAGTGGTTATATTTGTATTTAATCGTCAAACTGGTACAGGTCAGTTGTCGTTTTCTGCTGAATACACAGATAATCTTAGAAAGTTGTATGATGCAGGTCCTCTGTAACCTCAGAAAACTCTCCCTCCATCCCTTCAACTACATAGCATACCAGTGAACAAGAGCACACGTAAATCAGAAAGCTCAGAGTCAGATATCTCAAACCCTTGACAAATCACATGACTAAATACTACTAGTGGGTGAACTACACACACCAATGGACACCAATGAAATCTTATTCGAGGTAAATGTCTTTCTTCTTGTGGATAAGAGTTTGGTGCTCTCTGGTGGCACAAAGGTGAACTGCATACATTATCCAGGGTAGACGTGAAATATCCACAATCTGGACTCCACAAAGGGAGACAGAGATGGAAGACAGTCTGACTAGTCAAACCGTTCAACCCCTCCACAGATATCATAGATGGTGTGTGGATGGTCAGAGTGGAATTAGGCCATACTACAACTGTGGAGATGTGTAGATGGAGAACTTGAGCTTCTTGGAGGTGCAGGGAGGTGAAAACTAGCCCAGATCTTCCAAATAAACTTTAGAGTTTAGCTGAGCATATCATATCTTTGCAATTACACATTAAACCGGCATTTTGGGGTTTCTGTCCAGCACCGGGTCAGTGATCTCTTGTGAGAGGTGTGATGTCCTCTGGCATAGTTGTTGTCTGTGATCAGCTGCAGAGGGTGGGACAGCTCTTCTCCTGAAGAGGTGCATTCTAATTACTGAAGAGCTGAACTCAGGAGGAAACTATGGTATCATATGCAGCATATTTAATGACAGTTTACCATTGACAGCTTTATTGACCAGTGACCAGGGTCCATGTTATGAAATCCATCTGTGTGTCTGGTGGCCTGACCAAAGGTCTGCTACTTTTACTAATGTCCAGTGGACATCAGAGTTACCAAAATGACATTTAGGCTTCTCTGAGAAGCATAATTTAGCATCACTATGGTTATCTATGAGTCAAACTATAATGTGATAACAAATGGAAACAACAATTAAGCATTTCTTTAGACAATTAATCCACAGATTAATTAAAAGACATTTAAATAGAGTAAAAAGAGATGTGATGATTCATTTTCAGTTCAGTGTCGGATTTATTAACTGGGTTCCTAAGAGGCAAAAGCTATATTTATTAAATTCAATAGAATTATGGTAGACCTTTTGTAATCAGAAACCAGAATGCTAAACACACCATGACCCCTGCACTGGTACAGCAAAATGGAATGCAGCCATTATTGTTAGTAATTCTACGGTTGAAAAGTTTAAATATTCTGAGAGCAAAACCAGAAATACCTTAAAATGCAATCAAATTCAGTTGCTAAGTGATATTCTCTTCAGTCAGTTTCCAGGTTTAAGATTTTAGTTAAAAGATAAAACTTGATTCTCACAACAATCTGACCATGTGCAACTCTACACTGACTTCTAAACCTGGAGGTCCTGTGAATCAACGATGTGCGTCTGTGTGTGATAATGTGCAAAATGGAATTCATAAGAGAAAACAGTCATATGCTTACAATCCTGAGTGGTAACGACAAAGACCATAAAGACAGACTGATAATAATTAATCAGTAATGATTTATTATCAATAACATTTCACAAGGGTAAAAGAAATCTAAAAGTTGGTCAAGAAGAAAAAAGGGGGTGCAAAATAATAAATAAAAAAGGGGTGGAGAGATCAGCTAAGGCACTGATGAAGTGATATAAAATTATGTAAAATGACAGTGTGCTGGTTCACTGGTTCATACACATATTTATACATATTATACACAAGGCATCTTTATTAAAGGGATGAACTCATATAAAATAGTGTTATTCCCACCAACAAAAAGAAATCGTCAAGTCTTTCAGACATCAGTGTAAGCATTGAGACAAATAATGAATTATAAGCTTCAGACAGAAGAAAAAGATGATCCCATATTCATGAAGTTATTTTCTGTTGACCAGTTAGGTTGAATAATAACCAATAAGTGAGTTTCTAACGGCACACATTGTATTTGCACTCACAAAAGTTCTAAATAAATCAAATTGACGAAGGTCACTGAAGGCCACACAGTAGATAAATGAGACAGACTTGAGAGTTAAATCAGTTTACATGGATTTCACCAAAGGCACCTCTCCCGGGGTGTTCCTGCAACTTGTCACATGTTCTAAACACACCATTACGAACTCAAGGTTGTCCACTGTGCTCACATTTACACCAAGTGAAGAGAAAGTATATCGGAACATAACTTCCATGTGTATGTCTGTCAGATGGAAAGGGAAAATCATACAGAAAAAACATATTTAAAAAAATGATAACAGCACCTGAGCCCTGCTCGGTGAAAATAACCTGCTGAGTGATTACTACGTGGTGTGTAGACTGAAAACTGATGTGGTAAAAACAGCATGAAGGCAGGGCAGGATTCAGTTATGGTCAAACGAATCATTTCATCACTGCTCTCTGGTCTCAGAGTCACTGCTTTTGGTCTCCGATTCTGGTGCTGTGCCAACACTCTCCTTAGAGTGCTCCTCTGCTGGCTGTGGGGCCACCTTCTCCTCCTCCTCCTCTACCTCCGTCCCTTCACTGCTGGGAGACTGGAAGCCGCTGTCATCGTGTGGAGGTGGGGGGAAGTCAGATGTCACCTCTGGGGGGTTCTCTGGATCTGTAGCCTCAGATGGGATTTCCTCAGAAGGAGGTGGTGGTGGTAACGCCTCCTCTGACATCTGGATGGAGGATGGTTGTTCCTCCACCACTGGCTTGCTATCCTCTCCTTCACTATTCTCCTCTTTGGCTGAAGCACTTTCTGTGGCAGTTTCAACCTTCAGTGGGACTTCTTCTTTACCCTGCTTGACTGGTTTGGCTTCCTCCTCCTTCGAGATGGAACCATTTGACATGTCAGGAGGGTTCTCTGAAGCTTTGGGACTTGCAGTTTCATTCTGGTCAGAAGAAGCTTTACCATCTGAGCTCTCCTCCCCATCCCCACCCTTTTCCTCCTCTTCTCCCTCCTCGTCTCCTTCGTTCTCCTCATCCTCATCATCCTCTTCTCCATCCTCCTCTGGAATATCGTTGATGCCAGGCAATTCTACACATGACTCGGGCTGAACTGGGGAACCTTCCACTTGGATCATGGACACCACCTGCTTCATCCTCCTCCTCTTATGAGACTCCTCACCTTGAACCTCAGCGTCACCCTCAGCATCCTCGCCTGTACCCGCAACATCCTCCCCTGTAGAGTCTGCCTCCTCCTGGTCTCCTCCGTACTCCCTGGCCCAGTCGATGGAGGGGTTTTCTCCCAGTAGGTGCAGGCTGGGGTCGCTGTTGCTGAGGACGATGCTGTCCCGGTACAGGTTGTGTCTCCTCTGGACCGCCGCCTCCTTCACAGCTACAGACAGAGAGAAGAGGTTCAAATGTGCTTGAATGAAATGGATACCAGTCTTAAAGATGTCATGTTAACAAGTTTATTATTTTGTCAATATCATTATGTTGAGATCGGCCAAAGGCAAAAAACTGCAGTTCCTCAAATGTCCACTTGAGGCCGGCTTCAGAAGTGAGTCAGTTTCTATAAGTCCCCATGTTAAAATGTCCAACTTCACAGCAGAAATAAACATGTTTATAGCCTGGTACAAAAAATAGTTTATAGCTAATTTCCCCGTTCATGAATACTACGTCCATGTTTTATACAGTCTATGGCCTCATAGCTTTGAAGCAGCTAAGCCAGTCACATAATGAGGTATAATAGGAAGAGCTAAACAAATGATGATTGTTGTCTGGATATTGCAGAGCAGCACTAGCACTGGTCCTTAACCATTTTCTTAACCAGAAAACCGAATCCCTACCACCACAGCTTAGGGTGGAGGCAAGGTCAGGCAGAAATGTGAGTTTAGTTTAGTTTCTGATGTCAGGCAAACCACAGAGCCCAGTAAAGCAGCATCCTGATCCACTCTACAATGACACAATGATACATGCATGTAGAAACAGACAGGGTGGATAAAACTGTAGAAGACTGACCCATCATGATGTCCTTCATGACAGAGTGCAGCACCACCTCCTCAAAGATGTTCTCCACCAGGATGAAACGGGAAAAGTCCTCAAAGATCAGCTCCTGGAAGCGCGGCAGCTCCTGAGTGTTCAAAACAACAGTCAGAACTTTTCGTCATGTCAATTCAGCGTCTTTTTCACAAACATCTTTCTAAACATCATCCTTTGTGATGACTCTCACACATGGAGTTGGTCATCTATTAGTGAGTCTTATGGACTCTAATAATTAAAAATAATTTTCCCCATGACTTTCAATGATACAACACAAATGAATGCGTATATGTCTGTTAATCCTTCTGGTTTCATAATGAGAGAATGAGACTCACTGAGGCACAGGAAGGGCTGAGCTGCTTCAGCATGTAGGGGATGAAGATCTGAAGGAGAGCCTCACGGAAGAAACGCTTCCTCACTGTACTGCTGTCATAATCAAATTTCTAAAAAACAACAAAAAAAGAAGCATTACATTTGCCATCAGTGAACAGCTGCCTTCCACCAGAACAAGATTCATCACCACTGCTGGAAAGTAAATAAGTACATCTGGTACTGTCCTGAAATACAATATGGGGTATTTAAGTTGAACATTTCCATTTAATTTTGACCTCTACTCCTTGACATTTCAGAGCAAAACACTGTTTAAACATAGATGAGCTCATAAAAAACTTAATAAAGGATTAAAGTGATTTGCAGCCTTTGAGAAACAGCCGTGTCTACGTTGGACACGTGATGATGTTTGACATTTCATTTGTCTATGAGAGGTTCAGGAGATAAACACATTTGTGTTGGAGCTTCCTTCCTGTCCCATTAATCATCTCACCACCCCTCAGATGTATTTTGTGACCCTTTAGGAGAGCTAGGTTGGGAACCACTTAACTGTATTTAGATGGTACTGCATTATCTTTTCTTGCACATTGGTAGAGGAGACTTTATTGTGTTTTATTTTATACGTTTCTTTTATGGATTATTTTTCAAACATGTACCTTAATGACTCTGTCCTGGCAGCGCTGGATGGTCTTGCAGAGCTCCTCTGTACCCTGAGACTCCAGACTCTGGTGAAGGATCTGTTCAAACGTATACACTGCATCGTCCATTTGCTGTAGACAATCAAACACACACACATACATATTATTATTATTAAATCACAAGCAATATTGTTTGTAGCTCAAACTCTGCAATATATATCTGGACATTAACTGTAACATCCATTCAAAATTTCAAATATAATAATGCATGGCCCACCCTGAATGGCCCATGGCTGTCTCTGTTCCATGACGTAAATCTGTATAAAGTATCTCTTCTCTTCTCTTCTTATACAATATGAACTATTCAAACTCTACAACTCTACAAACTTCTCTTCATTCGCTGTTCTGAGGATCACCATTAGAGGGCGCTCACCTTCCTACAGTTCTCTGTTCTTGAGCTAGTTGAGTTCACACAAGGACAGCAAAGGAACACAGCATGCAGCATCATGTTTTTGATAATTCGATAACTAAATGATTCTCTGCGACAGCAAAACTCAAATACTGAGCTCATTACCCCCAGTGATCCACTCACTGCTCAACCAGTCATCTGCTGCTGCCTTTATGTGCTCTCTGTTAAGATTCTGGGGCCAAGCTGTGTGTAGGTTCAGACCTCGTAATAATTTATATTATATCTAGGCTAAGTTGTGATCCATGCATTAGTAAATAAATAACCGTTGCACCACAAAGATAAATTACAACATAACTCTAAGGAAAATTACAAGAGTGACGGGAGGTAGATAAATAAAAAAATGTCAGAGGGCGCAGAATTAAAAGGTGTCCCCATCATGTCTTTTATACTTTTATAAGATTATATTTCATGAGAGTCTGCATACGCTATGTATTAATTTTTCTTTTCTCCTTTTATGTGGATGTGTGTTTTTATGGGCATACGCTTATATTTAATATATGTGTATATGTGGATTATGTGAGTACAAGTCTGTATGTGAGTATAGGCGCATCCACATATCCACATATCCACATATTTATGAGTGTGCATACGTAGCAATATGCGAATGTATTTGTTTGTTTGTTTCTTTGTTTTTAGGGTATAAGTACATCTATATATGTGAGTGTGCATCTACATACGCATTTTTGTTCTACTTTTTATTTATTTATTTATTTTACTTTCTTTTCTTTGGCCTTGTGAGGGGTAGGTGGACAGGGTTGATTTGTTGTTAAATGTTCACTGTTCTGTAACTTGAAAAATGACTATAAATAAAGTAATGTCAGAATTCTTCTCAGTAAAGGAGGTAAAACAGCAGTTTTTCCATTTGGAAACAGTAATGCAGCCGAGACCTAATTTATTAATATGATATTTTAGTATTGATCTAAATTACTACGATGTGCTACAGACCATGTGATGTCTACAACGAATACCATTGTGCCAACAAACTTACTAAAGTTACTCAGCCTCTAGTGTTGACTTTACACACCAACTCAGGAGAGAAGGTACACACAGCTTGTGAAACCCAGGGCTGATTCAAAGAAACTAAAAATTCATATCATGGATTTTGTACTCATAAATGTGCAGTACTTAAACCTTAAACAGGGCATCTTAGGCAATTTGTAAAGTTGAACTGAAGTTGAGAGTGAAAGTTTGTTGTTGACCTTGCCAACGTTGCCATGTTGCCCATGTTGAAGTCCTAAACATTAAGGGCTTTGTGTATAAAATGTTCAGGAAATGGAAATTTCAACATCTACAATACCATGACAACTGGGAAGTGGGCAAGATCATGTGATACAATCAAAAGCTGTTAAATGGAGTTTGTAGTAACATTTTTTACGGACTTAGATTTATCTTAGTTTTCTAGTGTGGGACTTGAGGAAAAGCTTCACAGCTTGAGTGAGTGTAGTTTCTAAAACAGTACTTGAACTCTGAATGACCTTGAGTTAAAGTGAAGACCCCCCCGCAACTGGCCCTGGGCCCCACTGAGGAGGTCATGATTGATGATTTCTCCATGGGGGGGTTGAATGCCAGAATGCCTGCCTGTCTGTTCCCTGACAGGGAGGTTCTGTGCAAGTTTGGACACATGGGAAATTAAGGCAATTATTTAAATGCTCTGGGCTTTATGTAAAAAAAAAAATATGGAGGGGACCGTTGCTGTGGTTGGATACACATATAAACTACGTTTTATGTAGTTGCATTTGTATTATTTTATGAAGAAAAGAAAAAATGTTTGCTGCTTTTTCCTCTTATGTCCTCTGGCTGCCCCGCCCCAACTCTCTGTCATTTCATTAAACTAATTGGCTTAGTCTGCGCTGTCTGGACTGGAAGCTCAAAGCACAGAGTGAGTGTCGCCATTTATATCACTAGCAAAAGATCTTTGATCCACTGAGAGGAGGAGGTTTGCACGTCCAGGGCAAGGGGAAGCCAGCGGGGAATGTTGTTAGGGTACAGAGCCGCTGTCGTGCCAGAACAGGAGCTGGGCACTAATTTAAAAAAAAAAAAAAAAAAACTGACTGACTGATGATAATTTATCTTCATTCCAATGTGTTTTAATTTCAAGTGGTATGTTTTTCATCCTAGTGAATAAATTTTCTTTGGAAATTTTGTCTTAAGCCTTAATTAAGTTACATACAGTAACTGTCTCAAAGTTATGCACTGACTCAAACACAATGGTGGTAAATTTAATTTAGCTGGTGGTCCCTGAGCATTGAAAATTAACATTAAAAAAAAATTAAAAGGTGATGTAGTTCCACAAACTTGACTAAACAAGAGAGAGAGGTTCTATGAATAGACATGTTTGGCAGTGAATGACTACTACTACAACACAGCAAGTGTTTCGACTTTCAGCCACCACAGACAACTCTCTTATTTTTCAGGACTGCAGTCAAAACAGTGGAGACACACAACTCATCACCGGCCTGAGGCATCTTCCTACATACAGAATTTTTGCTAAATCAAACTCAATACTTGTTTTGTGTTATTGGAAAGGCTTAGCAGACATTCTAGCCACACATAGTCTGAGAGATGGCTGCTGAGCAGAGATGCTGAATGAAAATATCATTCAAATGTGACAGAAATCAACAAATATAAAAGGATCATTTCAGTTTTATTACAATAGTTTCAGAGTTGTGTTCAACAAAGCCTGTTCCCTTCAGTGACTATTGATTATCCCAGTCAAAACCTTTAAAAGGGAACAATATGTAAGACTGGGCCACAAGTCAGCTGTTTAGCACAAGTTGTTCGCTTGTCGTCTTGCAGACAGAAAAGACAAATTATGAATTCAGACAGTTAGAAATTGCCATCATGATGAACTTATTACTGCATATCTTTAATTGATGGTTACTGCGAATAAGCAGAAATCTGATCCTGTGACCAGATTGTAACAACTTGGTATGACTGTTCTAAAAGTTCGAGTGGAGGTGAAATGGTGCCCCCTATATTTTGGAACATGTGGCCCCTTTAATGTTTCTATCAATCTTGGATGAAAATGAGAAATTTTACTCAAATATGCATTTCATGCTAAATTCTGGCAGGTTTATGATCTAGCATGCATGGAGCTCTACCTTGCCATTTCACTTTATTGGTGGAAAGATAGAGACAGAGAAGGCAGAGGAGAGAGAGAAGAGATGAGATGTGTGTGTTTAGGGTGTCACCTCTCTCATTAGGATCTGGGCCCTCTGGACAAACACCGAGGGGCTGGAGACATCAAACCTCTGCTGCAGACCCTCTAGAACCAGCTGTTCAACTTTCTCATAGCAGCTCTGCATCTTCACTGGATGGAAAGCCAGCATGGAGATCTTTTCCATGTGCTGAGGAGGAAGACAAGGTTATGTGTACATGTTATACTTCTGTTTCACAAACCAAACTGGACTAAAGAATGCTTTTGATTTCACACACAGACTCTTAAAAAGGTCTGATCACCTGCATGTCAGCCATGTTGCGAACACAGTAAAGATCGTCGGTCCACATTAGGAGCTTATCCTTAACCTCTACCACCTCACCTGTGCCACGGTCTCCTTGGTGCCGTCATTTAGGATGTTCTTGCTCATGTCCACTAGCTCCCTGAAAAACACATCACGGACCTCAGAGAAGCCTCGGCTGGTGGGCTCCATCAGGGCATCCAGGATGGAGCTGATGTATGGCTGGATGCTCACCTTAAGCAGCTTCTCAGCCTTATGGAGAACCACCGCTGTTGGGGGAATGAAGATGAGAGAGGGAAGATGGAGGCAGGTAAGTTTATTAAACACCTGCTCTGTATGTATTCATTACATTTCCTTACTGTGACTTTAAATTGAGACTTTCATTTAGCAGTGGAGAACAACTGAATGATTCAGGGATCACTGAATAAAGGTGGCAAATTTGTCTCTGAAGGTATTTCAGTAGATGATCACACCACTCTCTCGCTAACCTCGGATCTTGTTGGTGACATGCTCCTTGGAAGTGATGATCTGGTCCATGTCTGTTCTTATGGAGGCCTCCAGGGAGGAGCGGGCAGCCTCACACTTCTGCAATACCACCTCATACTGGCCCTGGCACTGCCCCTGCACCAGGCTGTACACAGCATCACTTATCTACACACACACACACACACACACACACACACACACACACACACACACACACACACACACACACACACACAGATAAAATAAATGAATACATTTATTAAAAAAGTTTTTTGGTTTTTTTTTTTGGTTGCTTAGATGAAGTGAGTCACACTTACACTTCTGCACTACTGTTTTACTTTCAGATGGACATACTAGTCTGATCTCATATATATATATATATATATATATATATATATATTTATATATTTATTTATTTTTATTATTATTATTATTATTATTATTATTATTATGGAATAAACTTCATTAAGATATTTAAAATATAAAGCATCAGTGGTTTCTTACCAGCATCCAGTTCCTTTGCCTCTCGTATAGTTTGCCTTTGAGACGGGGGGAGATGAGGTCTCTGAGCTCAGGGAGGAGGCCCTCCATCACCAGGTTAGACAGGATCTGCAAGGAAAACAAAACACACACACACTTTAAAAAGAGACAGGGAGTCTGTTTCAGAGATGAGACAGCATGGCTAATGGTTGCTTCACCTAGTTTACACCTGGCACTGGGCACTATTAGCATTAGCAGCCCACACCCACTTGACCTGAAGGGTGTGGCAGCAGTGTTTTTTAAAACATGTCTGAAATGTATGTGGCCCTGCTCCTGGTATTGATTTAAAAACAAGTTGCCTCATATTTAATTATATGCTGAGAAGAAGCCGGCGTGGTGACTTAAGAATCTAAAGAACTCTAGCAGCTAGCTGCATTTTAACTAGTTCACTTGGACTCAGACCAGATCATCATTTTAAAGGATTAGAGCAGCACAAAAAATTAGGTGAGGCAGGCAGATAATATTGTCACCAGTAATAGCAAAGTTAAGCAAAAATATTTGACCTTTTTGCCATCTTCTGATGGAATTTACAACTGGATAATAAAATAAAAACACAGCAGACTTCATCTATCAATTGCAGAATCAAACATTCCATGAATGATGTGATGTCTTTTGAGGATTCGCAGCATCTAGTAAAACCTGTTCAGTGCTGGAGGTATAGAAACCTGACCACGCCTACAAGACGGTATGCATAGCCTTTAAGTCAGGCTTCAGGGCACAGAAAGCATGAATAGGGTTTAAGTGGAAACACTTGGCAGTGAATAGTCTCAGCATGTTTAGATGAGGGTGAAAGAAGGAACGTGTTTACATGTGCTGATATGACTTACTACCAGAGTTTGCATGAGGCATATCAGTAGTCAGATTTCTGCAATATGAAACCAAGCATGCATATTTTAATCAGTGATATGAATGACATCATTCCAACTGGAAAAGAAAAGGCAGACGCCAGGACAGAGACAACATAATAGATGTTATTATTGTCATGCTTACCTGTGATGGTACACCACACATCATCTCCCAGGTGCCATAGTTCCCTTTAGCTTGGCGGTAGAGTCGTACTGCATCAGTAAAAGCTGGTGTTTGGACTTTATTCTCCTCTGACAAACCTGCAATGGAAAGATTAAGAGCTGTTAGTTGCATTTAAGGACACTGCGTAGTTTGGGAGAAACGTCCTTGCTAACATAACTCAACACTGCGCAACAGCAAATACAGAAACTGCTACTTCCCAAACATCATAATAAGGAACCAAACAAAACACAAATCCTGCCAAGAGTGTAACAAAAGAAATGATACATTGGACATGGATGCCATGCAGCTATCTCCAAGGCTGAAAAATTAAGCAAACAAGAAAACTACAGTTCCTCAGTCGCTCCAGAAGTGAGTCAGTCTCCATAAGTCCCCATGTTAAATGTCCAACTTCACAGCAGAAATAAACATGTTTACAGCCTGGTACAAAAAACAGTTTTGGTCTCTGTAGCTAATTTCCCCGTTCATGACAACTGCACTGAGAGTGAATTTTTATACAACTCACCTGTTCAAATTCTATTAAGGCTTATAGTTATGCAGAATTAAGAGCAGGACTGCATTGGCAGGTGAGTGCCATAACAGGTGACTTGTTATTCAGCCCACCTCAGCTCCACCAACAATTCAGATTTTAGATATAATTTTTGCATTAGCCTGGAGGTGGCGGAGAAGGGATGGCTAAGATAGTGATGACCAGAGCCACCACACTGGTCACCACAACAACTATACACAAACGTGTGTGTGTGACCATCGCCTGCTCAGGCAAACTGAGGACAGTGCAAGATTTGCTGTACACATGGAAATCAGTTTGCTGGTTTGTAGCCCATTTTAGAGGTCAACCACACACACAGACACACACACACACACACACACACACACACACACACACACACACACACACACAGACACTATTGTTTGAAGCTACGTCTTCACCATTCAGTGTCTTATCCTTTTCACAAATATTATTTGTGATTCATATTTCGACTTAAAGTGATGAGTAACTGTCTTGTTTTGTTCTCATAGTCATTTCTTTGTTTTACCATAGTGTGTGTTACCATAGCAACATGCCTACAACTAAGTCAACATTTCATTTTTCAGTTTGGTTCAAGAGCTGCTAATCACAGTCTGAATACATAAAGCATCTACATACTATATATAGAACATACTTATCTTTATTTAAATAAACAAATGAGTGTGTGTGTGTGTGTGTGTGTGTGTGTGTGTGTGTGTGTGTGTGTGGGTGTGTGTGTGGGTGTGTAGGTTCCATTTTAGCTTAACTGGCCATCGTCAACACTGGAGTCAAATGGTGCGTGAGAAAGATGGGGCCTCTGAAAAATGTGAAAATTTTCAACATTCCTCAAGTTGTCTGACTTCCAAATAAAACAACAATATGCTCAAAACCAGAAAAGCACGTTAACACTGAGCGCTGTGATTAAAGAACAGTGTGTGAGAACTCCCAACTATGACAAAGTATGTGGGGGGAGGGCAGAGATGGGACCAGAGTTCCTTGTAGTAGCAGGCACAGGAAGTCCCAAGACCCTCTCAAAGCGGGGGGTTATTATTTTGACTTAGCCTCTGCTCATGAGGGGATTTCAAACAAACCAAAAATCTGGATTTCAAATCTCTTTTTCCGTCTTAACAGCCCCCGAAATTGCTTCTCCTTATATACATCAAGAGACAGTCATTCAGTCACACGTCCTAGATTTAGCTGAGGGTTCTTTCAACAGAGACTCAAGCTTAGGTCAAACTAATATTCAAAGCAGATCATATGAAATGACTGGTCTTAACAAAATCCTGCTGATATTTTTTTGGTGTATACTAAAACCACATCTCTTCGCAAAACTTACTCAGGTCCCTCTTACAGAACAAATTTAGACTCATACCATTAGGGAAATCTACCTTTGTATGTGTATTTTCATCTTGTACCTCAATGTGTATAAAACTGTCAGAAAATTCAGTTGGATTCATTAGGCGTCAACAGTTAAAGCAGCCCTGCATTGCACCATTATCCACTGACAGGATCGTCTGTGTGAGGAAGCATGACTTGTTGACCTGAGGTGAGGTTGGTGCACTCACACCTTGGCTTTTTAACAGAGCTGTTAGAAAAAAAAAAAACAGTGCAGGTCTCTGAAGTGTTGCTCCGTGTGGTACACATAGAACATATGGAGTCATTCAGCCGCTCACACGTCATGCAGCTGGCCTGTGTCACGGCTCAGGCATGTTAACTATTAGTGCTGTTTCCTCTTTCAGGTTCCTCACAGACCCAGCCTGCACAGCTCACACAGTCACACAATCAGACACATAATTATCACTTCTGATGGGAGAAAATCTGAAAATCCACTTTAACTTGATTTACTTACAGCTTCAGATATTTGTATATTTTCCTGCTTCCCATAAAGTTTTATGATTGAAATTACAGCTAACAAAACTGAAGAAGTTTAAAGTTTGAGGTTTTTTGCCCCATATAATATTTCAAAGATCACAGCATGATTTTGTTGAGGAAAAACACGCTGAAATAAACAGAGAGAATTTAAAGAAATTGAATAGTTGAGAGCAGACGTGGACTCAGTGCAGTCTAAACAATGTGCTGTTGTTAAGCTGCACTGTAAAAACAACTCACTGCCTCTGGCACTGCCATTAAATCTATCAATTATTAAGAGACAGTCATACTAACACTGAGCTGTACATCAGATGAAGTCCAACTCCGACTTACGGCTAAAGTTGTATTGCCCTTTGTGTAAACTGCTCCCTGATTCATGACATGATAATGACAAAGCCTTGTTTAAAGTTGTCAGAGCACTAAGCTGGTTTTAAAGGGTGTCTGGGATACTGATATACTACTTGCCATTGTATTCCTGGAATAATGTATGTGTTTTTTATGAACATGTGTTATTTGTGTAGTGACGCAAACGGTAACGGTGTGGAGGTTCAGGAGGTCGATGGTAATCACTTTCTCTAACCTTTACCAAACCATAGCCGCATTCACAAACATGGAGTCATCTTAGAGAAACTCAGTGGCTAAGCTTTCATAAAAATTGTTACAGCAGTAATGTCAAAAACACCACAGGGTAGCAAACTTCTTGGAAACATTTAATCTGGAGGTAAAGACACTAACTGCATGAGCTACTGGCAGCAGGAAGTAAGCCAAGTGTGACAATCATCATTTGACTACATGAAATTTTCAAGGTGTAGTCTGCACGAAGCTGGAAGAGTGCAGGAATGGAAATAAAACTTTTTATAAGACCTGCCTGCCGCCTGATCATGTTTTCAACCTTGGTAGCTAGCCAAATTTATGAAGGCGACTTTAATGTCTAGCTCTGTGAGACGGTTATTCAGGACTGTGATCTGAAGTGTGATGGCCTATTTGTACAAGTACCTTGATTGTTGGAGTATGAAGTTTCTGAATCAGTCTCTAATTTTAGGAAACAGAGCAGAATGTCACTCATTTGTCTGCATGTATGTACCTCACATAAAAACACTGTTTGCATTGTACCTGATAATCAGCTCACTGCTAATTTATTAACACACAGTCCCAAACACCTTATTTGTTGGCTTCTTTTTCCACCCTACAATGACTACAAGCTGTGTGTCTGAGAATGTAAATGCTGTCTGGTGGGTAAGGCTGTCAGTAGCACCTGTCAGTTAATGAAGCCTCTGCTAAGGTAAACAGCAGAGGTGAAGTTAGAACAAAGCTCCACTTATAAAGTTCTTCCTGGGTCCTACCTCTTGCACTCTGTTAATCTGAGTTGAGCACCATGGCAACCAGGTAAATATGTCCTGGCATGACACCATAATGCATTTACTCCATTTCTACTTTCAGTCCTGTGCCAGTTTAACATTCATTCCCTTCCCCTCTGTGGCAGAGAACAGCTGAGAACTCAAAGGCTAGTGAAGCACGCAGCTTTCCTCTGCAACACTTGTAAACTAACTAAACTTTATATTAGAGATTACATAAAAACTGTAACGGAAGAGTGTGAGAATCTGATTTCCACTTGTTTCCTTCAGTCCTACAACATCTTTCAGCACGCTTACTGTATCACTTACAAGTCTGGCTGACTGCTGGAAGGACAGGGTGGATGGTGTTGGTGGTGGGGTGTATATACACCCGGCATTACTGAACTGTGCTGCTTTTACTTTTGCTTCATTACTTTACATATACAACGGGCTCCACTCTGTAACATGATGACCGCAGAGGGTGTTCTTGTTCTCTAACCATGTTTGGTCAGTACACTCAGCTCATCATTTCTGATGTAAGATAGTGTGTGTAAAAGTGCATCCAAAACATTACGTTCAGGAATGTTTCCCAGAATGTGGCTTCATGTTGGAGAAAGTGCTGGGAGAGAGTTGCTCCACAATTCAGAAAAAAAACAACTGTTACATCTTTAGGTATTATTAACTGAGACAAACGAGTGTAGAAAGGCTAAATACAAAACCTCAAGGAACTGATCCAGGACCAGGGCATTCTTGCTTTTGCTGCAATCTCCATTTTTCCATATAACATGTCTGCGGCACATCAGGCAAGTGAATAGAGAGCAAACTGTCCGATATGTTAAAGCCACAGATATTCAGTCTCACTGGCTGCTCTGGAGGCTACTTGTGGGGAAGCTTTGATCCACTCCTTCAGCATGTAGCTCTGAGCAGCCACAGACCAAATCAAACTGACTTTTATCCCACAAACCATCAGAGCATCAGGGTAGGCTGATGTGTCCTTGTGCCTCGTATCTTGATTTGTTTTTAACACATTTGCCCACTGATAGGAGGAATTAGTATAATGAGCAATATAAGAACATAGCCCAAGTGGCACCAATCATATAACCTGTTGAGATCATGGCGTTTTAAACTTTTTTGGCAGGACTAACCATCATTTGTGTGTCGGACGCAGTCCTGGAAGACAGCGTGCCACTTCTGCTGCTCTTTCTCCGTCGCTGCACAGAAGTAGTAGTGATGGGCATAAGGGTGCCAGAGGATCAGAGGGAACTGGGTGGCACACTTCAAGAAGGGTGAACTTCCCATCTTGGCTTTCACGCCTGAAAAAAACAAACAAAAAAAAAAAACAGTGTCTTTACATGCATTTGAAGAGGTTAATGTAGACTTTATATTCATAATTCAGTTTGTGAATGCATTTATTCATTTCTCCTTAAAACTGTATTTTGCATGATGAACTGACTGTTTTATGACAGTATGATTATGAATTGTTTTTGTAAATCCATTCCCAAGTTGAACTGTTTGTAAATTATTTGTTATAATTACTCATTGTATTGCAGATTAAAATGTCAAATAATTATTTACTTTATTTACAGAATCATTAATTAATTTGTAAAAAAAAACTAACTATTTTTATTGTACAGTTAGTTATCAACACTGAAATGCTGTACTAATTTTGTCCCGTGACACTTCTGGTCATCAATTAAAATGATCTTCAATTTTTAATTTAGAAATGAGACCGCTGTAACATTTTTAACATCTTTAAACCCGCAGACGATGTTCAGCGAGAAAAGTGCATGCCGCATAGTTTGTTAGCATTTACGCTAGCACGTCTAGCCCCATTGGTCCTGTGACTCTGATCTAGCATCTCATAGACTGAAGTGAAGCCTGTAATAATTGCTCCTGCTTACTATTTCAACCTTACATAAAGAATATTAGTGTAGTGTAACTCCGGGTGTTCAGAGCAGCCTGTGGCAGGTTCAAACACAACCTGTTTGCTCTCATGTTTAAAGGATTAAAAATGACATTTAGGTGAGCAGCAGCTTCGCTGTGGGCCTCTCTGTCCTACAAACACTACATCAAATCTTCTTTACCACCAGTGTGTATTATACATACACACAAACACACACAATCGAATCAGGACTACACTGGCAATCAGCAGAAGAGCCAAAAACATGATCATATTAATTATTGTAACTCTGGAATTTCAATGAGAATCTCATTGATGATATGACCAGAGGCTAAATATTATGTAAGAAAGCATTGCATGTGTTTAGAGACCTCTAGCCATGAAGAAAGAAAAGAAAATCCTGTATAAAATTATCAGCATGGATTGTTGCAGCTTGAACTCTGCTCCTCCTCCTCACCAGGCAGGCTGTTACTGATCAGGTCCAGGTATTGCTCAATAGATGTCAGCACTTTATAGCTGGCACAGTTGATGGTTCCTTTGGGATTGAGGCGTTTGTCATGGGACTGGTAGTTAAAACAGGGAGCAGAGTTAACATGTTAAACAGTGAATTAAACCAGCAGCATCTAAAAACAGACTGTACAGTTTTTGTTTTCCCCATACTGCTTTGCTGTCGTAATAGTTGATGTTGTAGGAGTCTGGGACGAAGAGGAAGCGGCTTCTCCATTTCTTGTTCTCCTCCAGGTACTGAAAGAGCGAGCCAGAGAAGATGGACTTGTTCTCCAGAGGAATCTGTGGGTGAAAAAACATTTTAACTAAGAATGTTTAAGAGCTTTTTATTGCTCGAGAAGCAGCCTGTGTTTATGTCTTAAAATACAAAATACACATCTCACATGAATCCATTAGCTGCTGTGTCTTATTCCACAGACGCCCACTTAGTGTTGTTTTCCTGAAGAGAGCTGACTGCATTCCTCACTACATATTAAACCAAGTCATTATCAGACTCCAGACTCAACTGAGCGAATGTCTGTTTTGTGTGTGTGCTAGCTGTGTGTCAATAGACTGTAAAAAAGGCAAAGAAGGTATTTACAAGCTTGACGCACTTTAATGTATTATTATTATTATTTCAATCGAAAATGTGACCACAGGCAAGTCAAAATGTGATAAACTTTAGATTTAACTTTTGACTTTCCACGTAAAAAGTGTGAGAAAGAAGCAGTCAGAGTTGAAGGTCTCAGAATTTCAAGACATTCAAGACCAAAATTTCGAGATATTAAAAGAATTTTGATTTAGAAATAGGGACCTCCTGGTGTTATTGGGCTTACACACAGTTGTGTGTCTAAAAGAAAAGTTAGGAAACATTCAGGTTGTTTAGAGGTCCTCCTGTTGACAGAGGATGGAATCTGTGTGCTGTAAGAGGAGAATTTACCTTGCGGTGCAGCAGCTGGGGTTGTGGGCCGCCTCCTCCTTCTATGTCAAAGCGAACTTTGTTGAAGAGAGCCACTGCATACTGCTGCTCATAGAGACGGCCAAAATCCCCCATCACCTCCCCTGTCCGAGCTGAAATACACACACACACAGACACACACACAGACACACACACAGACACACACACAGACACACACACAGAGTTAGGATAGTAGTGGTACTGTTCAAGAAAATGCTTACAATGTGTTTTAGGCATGTTTATATTCACACAGTGAACACACAGTGGCTGCAATGCTCATTGTGTCTCACATTGTGTTTGAAACAACTTCAGGTCAACAAATACAGTGACTTAAAAATATGAGATCATTTCTACAGGCCAGGAAAACATTTCACAGATCAGATGATCCAATTGCACATACACACACACACACACACACCTATATAATGAGGTGCAGGTTGCTAGGTCGCCACTGGCATCTGCTTTTGTAACAGTCCAAGTCATGTGACTTTAGAGCCAAGCATTACTGACAAGGCTCTCAGACGTGATGTCTTAAGTAAGGCATTTCACACTGCTCTCTGCTCTCTCTGTCCATTGACAGAGTTAGCAATGGAAGATACACATTATAGCTGCTGTAGGTGAATCCTACTCAGTTGATTTTCCCTGGTCCCTTATTGTATTGTGTTATTTGCTTAAACAGTGTGATTTCAGAACGTACAAATCCAGTCATCCACACAGTCTGTCTTTTGCAGAAAAGATCAACTTCCCAGCAGAAGGACCCAAAAAAAAAAAAAAAAGGCTCTTTAGTCATAGAGCTTTGCATGATTTTGAAAATACACACTTTTGGTGAGATGGAGATTACAGCATATGCAGCAACTGTAATTAGCAAAATGGAATTTCATCTGGGCCTGGTGGGAAATATGTCCAAGAGTTTTTAAGTGTGGGGGGTTGACCTATTTGATCCCATCTGCTCTGTATTGTGGTTATGAAATGCTGTTTCTGCTGGAATCATTAGCAACAATGAGTCTAAATATAAAAATGGGGAATGACCTGGAAAATGGGTCATTTTGCTTCATCATTAACTGTTTTATTAGGAATTCTGCAAAAAGGCACAGACTCCTTTAAAAAGCAGTCAGATTTATAGGTTACACTGGAGAAATGAGCCTGACATCATTGTTTGAACTGTGACGATTAAGGAAAACTCTGGAATAAACATCCTGGTGACTGAAGAGGGTGAACTGCTTCTCTTACACACACTGTCAGTACGAGTCTGTCACCTCCCACTCACCTCCTCTCTTCCCCAAAAAATGTATGATGCTTCATGAACAGTTGAGACGTCAGGAGGAGTGCAAGGTCCACAGAGTGAAGTGAATGCTAACAATCAGAGACATGATTTCGCCAAGATTTGACATCCTTGCTCTTATATAAATCTCTGTATGTAGCTGTCAGGCCAGGTTTTATTCCCGGACATCAGTGTGGTTGACTGTACCTCAACTCATGAACATGATAAAACACAAGGCATATTGTTTTCTAGGTAACTGGCCCTTTGGACAGGAAGTCTAAAAAGGAATGTGACCCTTAGCTAAGAAAACCAGAGAAGGAGGATCAGGAGAGATGCCAAGAGAAAGTCTGGATTTTTGACATTTGCCATTTTCAATTACTAGGCTCTCTCCTGGCGTGTCCTGTTTGCTTGGATAGCACCAACATAGTTCCACAAATACATAAACGCCTGGAGACTTGTATTTGCCCACATACCTTTCCTCAGCTCTGACATTAAAACCTTCCCCTCAGGGAACAGTTACGCTCAAACGAAACAAGCGTGAATGACACGTTATCTGATCACATCTGAAATAAAATGTGTTTGTAGCTGCTGCTAACGGCAACACGTGGAGGTGGAGTGAAAAACCAGACGTCATGGAGAGCGAGGAGAAAGGGGGGTCTCCAGAGCTATTCACCCATCCAACAAACATGTGGGTGCAAACTTCAGATTTTCTATTTAGTCCAAATAGACCCCACTATAAAATGGTATGACTAAAATTGATGTGACTTTCATTCATCTGTATACAGCCTCATTTAATTGCACATACAGTAGTCCTTCATCTCTATTTGTAGTTCTATTTCATATTTGTATTTCTAAGTTAACTTTCTACTTTTTATATAGTTTTCTATTTGTAAAGATGTTAGCACGGCTTAACTTCTTAACACAGTTATATATTTAATTTCTATGCAAATACTTAACTCCTCTGCACATTTTTGATTTTTCATAGTGTAATTCCTCAGCACATCTTTAATTTCCTGTACATATTTAATTTATATGCAAAAAAGTCTAAAAACATCTATCTATCTATCCATCCATCCATCCATCCATCCATCCATCTATGAATGATAGTGAGTTTCGTACGTGAGTTCGGTACCTTTGGTTTCTGATACCAAAATGACAATTTACCGGTACTGTAAGAATGTCTTCCTTCAAATCTGTTATTCACCCAACAAAAAGAGGAATGGGTCCAAAATATTGCACAAAAACAAAAAGTGTCTGCAGAAGAACTTTGCCCTACAGTCTGAAACAGGAACAAAATTAGTCTTAACCTTCAGTAACTGACAAATATCATAGCTGTAATGCTCAATGCACATGAACACATTTCAAAATCTTTCAGGTTCGATACCACGCCCAGTGCTGTTGATGAGTACTATGCCTTTCAAACATTAAAGCACTTTGAACTACCTTTCCCTTTTGGGTGAGAAGGATGAGTGCACTGATGGTGGGAGACCTGCAAACAGAGTCACTACTGACTCATTCACTACCCACAGCAGACAGAAACAATGCAATCATGTGTCCGTGTGACACTCGTCTTAGTCACACAGCACTAAGCTCCGTATGATGATGACTACACATGAGAAAGCCTTTGTGAACTTCAGTGCCTTTGTTACTGTGCAAGCTTACCCCTGACCGTACTGTACAGCGTAGAGCTCACACAGTCAGCTGACATTTACAGCAGCCTTTAAAAACTCATCAGCTGAACTCTGTTATTCAGCGTTCATCCATCTGGCAAGACTGACAGCAGCTGCTCCAAAGTGGTTGCTTTGAAACACACCACGGTTGACATGCTCCTTTTGGAAAAGCCACTCAGCGTGATCACATGTCAACCAGACCTCATCAGATGGCAGCAGAGGGGAATCAAAGAGCTCAAACTAAAGACAGCAGGAGATGCACTCAGAAGATGACTCCGCCTTTATTTTTACACGTCAGCAAACTTTTCAATATTTCCACTGACCGTCACTTCCCGACTGAGAACATCCCTGATGAGGCAGATTTCATGGCCAAAACAGAGAAGCTTCAACAAAGGGCCAGTTCACAACAAAGTGTGACTATTTCCAGTCATTCTTACTGGGCAGAGCTGGCAGGGTCTCTTCATAAGCCCAAACTAACTAATCAAACCAGATGTACTACAGAGTCTACATATGCACATACTGGAGGTCCATGATGACACCTCCAATGGGATATGTTTAACCCTTTTAGGGAACTCATTGAAATACCTGGAAATTTAAAATTTTAAAAAGTTTATTATTAAAGTTTATTATTAATAAAAGTATGTTATTGGTGGATATAAGAACGCATTTTTTCTTTTTTGACTTTTAAGAAATGAAAGTTTCAGTTTTAGGCTGTAAATCAAAGTGAGTTTAGGGTATTCTATCATTAATCTATATTAAATAAAAAAGTTCTCTTAGTGTTGTAGTGAGCTAACACTGAAGTTTACACCAAAGTGGTAACCTCCATGGCTGTGAAGTGAAGCCTGTTGGGTACTACGAAAACTGCAGTTTCTGGTGAATGGTGTGTATGGTGTGGTGTGAATGGTTTAATGTCAGATTTAGAGTTTGACAGGACGTATCGGTCTGAGCTGCAGCTTGCTGCAAGTCTAGCTGACTCTTTGTTGTGCTGCAGCCGGCTACCAGACTAATTGTCCAGGGGGCCTCTGCAGTGCTGAGGGCAGCTATCAGCTCTAGCGATGACTGCTGTGTTGTCTCCCATCGCGGGGGTAATCTAATTCATCAGACACTGCGTTTCATTTACATGGCAGCTCGTCTCATCACTGACCTCAGCTCAACAATTTGAGCACATCTCCATCATACAGATCTGATCATAGAGCTAACTTGAGAGTTCAGAGAGTGCTCCCAGAAGACACCACACCCCCCCGCCCCCTCCTCATTTCTCCACGGTGCCTTAACAAAAACATTCCTCTGAGATAGACCCATAGTCTGACTCATAAATTTAGACTGTGTTCCCATCAGAGCCGAAGCAGGAGCAGTGGCTGTGCTTATGCAAGGATCTAGCACAGCAAATGAAAACAGATTTAGTTAGCTTTAAACATGTTTACTGAGGAAATTAGAAGCAGGGCAGTGAGTTTCAGGTGAGTTTAGTTTTTCAGTGTTCACAGTAACCAACAAGGCAAACCTCAATGAAGGCGCACCATCAAGGCCGACCAGCATGACTCAACATATGTCAGGAAACCAGTTAACTCTATCAGAGATACTTACATGACGTCTGTAACTAATGACAACAGTCCTGAGAGTCTGAAGCACAGAGTCCATCCACTGTGATATCAGAGTTAGGTTTTCACACATTTGCTGTGGTATCTTGGTGTATAACAATAAGATAGGAGTCAGTGCCAGCGGGGGTTCCCGGGCCTTGATGATGAGGCTAGCTGCAGTCAGGAAGAAACTGTTCTTCTGGCATGAGGTTTTGTTCCTGGTGGATCTCAAAACGTTTCTTTTCCAATCTTTCCTGCTCGCTTCAGGGTCCCTGGAGGTGTACAGGTCCTGGAGGGACAGTAGATGCATCCAGTTGCCTTCTCAGCAGAGTGAGTGAGTCGCCGCAGTTTGCCCTTGTCCTTGACAGTGGCAGTAGCGTACCAGATAATGATGGAGATGAAGGACGTGACAATGGTTTCAGTGATGAAGGTAATGAAGTGAACCATCATTGTCTTTGGCAGGTTGAGCCTCTTCAGCCGTTAATGTGTTTTCCTGGTGATGCAACTGGTGTTCAGCTCCCACTTGAGGTCCTGGCTAAGCATGACATGGTTAAGCAGTGTGAAGAAGGAGAGGAGGAGAGAAAGAGTAAAGGTGGCGCTGAGAGGGGCACGTTCAGAAGAGAATAGCCCTGCAGGAAGTGCTGCAAAACGACAGCTTCATGAGGAAGGGGCAAGGTTAGTGCAGAAACAAAACCCCAAAACACGCTACAGGACAGCCGTCAGGCTGTACCAGGAAGTACCAGGTACAGAACAAAACACACAAAAATGATCTACGTGACGTATTTATGTAGCCTCAATTATGGAAGTGCAGTTCACCAACTCTTGAAACTGAAGACACTTTGGCTCTTTTAACTATGATGTGTGTACTCATAAAAACTACTAAAAGATATATTACCAACAACATCATCAACACTAAACAGAAACAAATATTTCTATAAAACAGTTACAGGATATGTGGTCTGGTCTGTTGAATGTGTGGATTCCAGGCCTGGATTATTACCCCAGACTGGCTCTGCTGCACTTTTTTTAGCCTTATTTAGCAAATTATTTTGGCTTTCCTGCCCACAAACTTCACTCTCATTAACCTCGTTTCCTGCAGCAGCAGGCAGCTGTTTTCAGTAAACTGTACACTACCTGCCCTGCTCCAAACAGCAGACAGATACAGTTAGCTGGGCCGGTTGGTGAACAGGGTGGTGAATCTAGCAGCTAACGAAACAGAAACATGGTCTCAAATGAATGCTATGTTTACTTTGTGTGTGCTAATGTGTAAATAGCAACTGTTTACACAAATTAGCAATATCAACTTTATTTCAGTGTTGTGTTTACATCCTGTGCATGGCCAGTAATAATAATGATAATACAGCTTCAGAGTGGAACATTTTATTCAGGCAGCCCAAACTTTCCCTTTGGTTCCATATTCAGGAACCAAAGGGAAAGCTACAGCCATTGACTTGGCTGTAGCAGCAACAACATTGAGAGACAATAACATATTGTCAACATACAATGTTAACTGATCTATATCCATCTTTCTTTACTGGCAGCCTGAACTGGGACCCCAACACTTCCTGAGCAGGAAAACCCCTTTTTGGTTGACTGTGCTGTAGAAGTAATGAAATGTGGTTTCAGGATATATTAGATATAATATTTCATAATCTCAATCAGAAGGCTGGCTAACTTAACTTGACAGTTTGGTTCACTTGAACAATGAAGTGAACTTGTGTTCACATTTTTTTCACATTTTTTCATCCTGATGTAACGTGAGCAGACGCATTCTGTGACTCTGTCTGTTGAGTTTTACCTCATGAGATCATTTCTACCTTCAGACCTGCTCCGCCTCCAACAACACAACTGGATGTGTATGCTGTGGGGTCCCAGCAGCAGGTATTTCCTCTATCTGAACTGGTAAAAAACAAGCCTCTCTGTGCTGGTCTGGGTGGGGTGTGTGCTGAAGGTGAGAGTGCCACACCTCGCCAGGCCACCTAACACTCCAACCAGAGCCTGAAATATAACAGAGTGAGGGAAAAACACTGTGTGTTAGGATTTCCTGTTTCCTGGCCCCTCACCCACTGACCAAGCTAGCACTGCTTTATGTACAACTACATAAAGGAACTGTGTGTGCAAGTGGGGACCTATGTGTGATTTAGTGATCTCCATTGGAAAGAAATGGAGCATAGAAACACTGTGAATATCTCTAAACTTAAACCCCTGACCAAGAACTTTTTACTTAGCCTCATTGGTAACAGGTGATAGTTTCATGATTGGGTCAAAGAGGCGTCCTCGAAAAGCTCAGTCGTTCACATCAAGCAGGCCAACAGTTTAAGAACAACGGGTCTCAACTCACAACTGCAATGAATTTCTGGATTTCATCATCTACAATCCATAATATCATTTCAGAGAATCCAGAGAAATCTCTGCATGCAAGTAGCTCTGGAGCGCCAGAGCAACATATGCCGCCATCCAGACTTTTTCAGGGTCGTCCCTGTTTAATTCCAGCGAGACAATGCCAAGACACATTCTGCACATGTTCCAACAGCGCGGCCTTGTTGTAAGAGAGTGTAGGTAAAAGACTGAGTTTGGATTAAAGAGCAGTGGACCTTGAGATGATCCGCACAGTCAGATGAGCTGGACCAGATGCCACAGCAGGAGCCGTGATCAGCCAGGAAGATAGATGACCTTGTACCTTCAGCAACTGAAGTCCTATGCTAAAATGCTTAATGAGTGATGTCACACAGCGGTAAACATGATCCGGTCTTCTTCACTTTTTTTTGGACTCACTGGCTCAGAAGAAAATTACTAAATTGGTTTGTCATAATTCTGTTGAAATATTGTTGTGACTGTGACACTTTATGACATCTGAATTAAAATAAAAAAGGTCAATTATAATGTAATTTACTATTTTTAGTAAATAATGAATAAAAACACAAATTTGAAATTCAGTGGTGATTTTTAATGTCAGTCTCCTCAGTGCAGCTTTTCCTTGTTCATGTGTTGATGCAGAAGCCTGACTTTAACACACGTGCGCTCATGCCAGTTGCCAAAGAGGAACTGAGAGGTTAGCCATGTGATCTCAGTCATTTCTCTACACACACCCTCCAAAGCTGACCTCATTCTGGAGGGAAGTCGACCACACTGTTACATATGACTCCACTCAGGGACTCCCATGGTTATTCTTATCAGCAATCAAGGCAAGGCTTTTCGAACAGTGAGAAGACAACAGAGAGGTGCGGCCCATTCATCAACTGTGCATTAACTATTCAACCCTGATCCAAAGAGATGCTGTAGAACACTAATTAAAAAACAGAAAGCAGTGATTTACATTTCCTGTGTGGCCTATATTCAACTACAACAAAACAGTCAAAGATGAGATTATAATAAAGGTATTTACTGACATCTAAAATCTAGAACTTGTTCCAGGTGTACAACTGCGCTTATACCACTGCCCACATCCATGTGACCCCAATCTTTCATTAATTACAAACACATCACACACACCCAACCTATAAATAACAAAATATAAACCATCACAAAACTTATTATTACCACAAAATGAATTCCATTGTGAGTTCATGGCTCCTGATACAGTGCGCACATGGCAGCTTTGTAACATTAACAACAGGACACAGAACACATGGGAAAGACACAGTTCTTTACATTTTTGCCAATTTCACACTGTTCCATTCAGACAAACGATTAGGTTATTTACTGTTACAACACTGAGAATTTAAAAAAAAAAAAGAGAAACAGCAGCTTTACAGAAGCTCACAGAGAGACTAACAGACTACAGCAGAAACTGTCTGTTCACCAACATGATGTAAAAGAAAAAAGAACTTTAACTTTTATTCTTCCACTTTCATTGACCTGTGTCTATTTATGTCTATTTTCAAAATCGTCCAAAGCCTCAACACTAAACTTTGAGTTTTGAGTGAAGTTCAAATGAAGATGATTTGAATGTCATTTATTCTGCAGGTGTTTGGACATGAACCAAAGCAAACTTTGACCTGATCCTCAGCACAGTCAGGAGGACTCTGGATCTCTGTCTTTTCATTTCTGGACCAAAATACGTGGCAACCCATCCCATCCCAGTGTTTGTTGAGGGCTTTCAGCCTGGACTAAATATCACAGTATTCACACAGTGAAAGTATCACATCAGCACTGGTACTGAAACACTTCAAATGAGACTCCGCCCAAGAAGGAAGTCTAAGTCAAAGTCCAGGGATGTTCAAACACCCAAGATCCAGTTTGAAATCTCACACCCGTCAGCCTGGTTAAATAAATGTGAAGCAGTTAGAGTCACAGAGTTCTGACATATCTGGACTCCTTGCCTTTGATACCCAGTGAAGAGGATTAGAATGTCATGTTCTCTCCTGCACACACTGAACTGTCAACTGTGTTCAAGACCTTACTTCACTTGTTGCGCTGAACAAGTTTCAGCAGGCTTGAATGCTTATTTATTAGAGCCGAGGCAGATAAGGCTGCCGCCACTTATCTTTTCAGGGTTCTTTTCTAATAGTTGATAAGAGTGGAAAAAGGTTACAAAGTGCTCCTCACTATGGCTGCCAGTCACTTTTCTTATACAAGTGACACAGTTCAAAAACTCAGGATGAGTTGTAGTTTTTCAGGCAAAGAAAAGGAAAGAATTGCAATAGCTTCTGGATATCATGTAGGGGAAACTTTACAAAAACTTTATAAAAAAAAAGTGTCAGGAAAGAGATGAGTGAAACAAACAGGGACACATCCTAATTGAATTCATGTTTTTAGGACAGTTTTAAGGTCTTTTCAAATAATCTGCAGTAGTAGGGAGGGGATTGATCAGATTCAAGATTCGAGTTTCAAAATGCTGTCCACTCCCCCGCCAACACCCACACCACCTCAATTACTGCAACAGTGGATCAGCACCAACACCACAGCCTGTTAACGACACATTTAGTCTGTGGAAATCAGAAAGAACTCCAAGAGTCACACTAAGATCCTGATTATTTCTCCTCATTTTACGCAGACAGTCCGTGACCGCTGCGTAAAGACGCACATGTGTCAAAAGGCCACAGAGAGCACGCACACCAAACACACCTCCGCACAACGCTCCTCACCTGTAATAATCTCCCGCTTGGCTTCATCCAGGTGACTGGAAATCACGTCCCCCATGGTGGATGGAACTCAAAGTCCCAGACTGAATCCACTGGTCTACAGCTGGAGTTTAAGATTAAACGCAGCAAACGCTGTTGACAGAGATGTAGACTCGTGTAGAAACCCTCTCACCTCCTCACCGACATAACCCGAACCGACTGACGTGTGTGGAGAAGAGACGGGCGGTGACAGACGTTCAGGCCGAAAGCCGAGGAGGCAGGAGGGAGGAGGATAAAAAACTTTGTGTGACTTTCTCTGACGGATATTTCTCGAAGAGACACACCCTCTTTAAAGCAGGAGCACAACTCCCACCTTCCTGCCGGCGGTGCATTCAATGCGCATGGAAAATAGCAGAGACGAAAGGAAAATACCTCTTCACAAGGGCTGGATTTGAGAAATCTTGAGGTCATAACTTCACTAAGTACAGTATATCTCTCAATATGAAGGATTAACATATGTTTTTTGAGCCTCTTCACATTGTCAGCAATACAAATGCACAACAGCTAAAACACTGAATCCTTTAATATCATTAATTTGGGGGCTTAAAGTAGAAAACATTGAATTTATTCACTGATTCAGAATATAAAATACCTGGGCTGTATAATATTTATCAGCAGGTTACTTAAAATTCTCAACATGATGTCAGTCTACTACACGATGGTGAATACAGTGAAACGTTTGGGTTTGAAGGCGAATTGAACGCATCACAAGCTGAGGCCACACCTTGTCACTATGCTGTGGGCTGAAGTGTGTGTGAGGAAATCTGTTTGAATAAAAAAGGTTTGTGTTGTTTACACGTGGCACAAAAACACAAAAGAGGAATAAGAGAAGGAACCGAGGTCAGTCTGATCCAGATGACAACCGAAGGATGTCAGCAGAAGACTGTCAATCACTTCACGTTGACGTCTAGTCCTCAGCAGAGCGCACACAGCTGCAACTTTAAACACTGAGCCAGAACTCTGCGCGTGTTTCTCAGGTCATGAATCTTCAGCAGGAACCTGTGGAACAGATCAGGACTCAGAGCAGCTGAGGTGGGATGAAGATTTTCCTCCTGAAAGAGTGAGAGCTCTCTCCTCTGCCGCCCTCTCACGGATATGAAGAGGATTATAGGGCCACGTGTGAATTTGAATTATTACCAAAATACTAAACTTTCTGAATTCTGAATAAAATCAGTTTTGTGTTTGTTTTGTTACTTTACATGTGACACTGTGTTCTTAAGCCAGAAGCTTTAATCAATAAGCTTAGCCGTGGTTAGCCCTGTTGCCTCGCAGCAAGAAGGTCCGGCTTCAAACCAGATACTCCCACAGTCCAAAGACATGTAGGTTAAATCCTGACTCTAAACTGCCCATAGGTGTGAGTGTGAATGGTTGTTTGTCTCTGCGTGTTATGGATGGGTTATAAAATGGGTGGGTTATTTACTTATTTTGCTGCTTTTCCAACTAAATGCTTTTATTTTGTAATGAATTAGAACGGAAGTGTGTTGCTCATTCTCTTGAACTTCACATCAGCTGTGGCACCGGTCAGTTTAGTGTGGAGGTGGACGCGCAGCAGAGGGCTCATCATGGCACCACTTGGATTAAAAGCTATTGTTGGAGAGAGTAAGAGCAGTTTATTTATTGATCACTATATCTTTAATGAACACACTCACTGATTGGCTGATTTAATCACTATGAAAATTAGTGAAAATTATTATTTATGATTGTAGGATTGTAGAGGCATGGAGGGTTATCTCCATCACCAAATCTGTGAGCTATGAGTATTATGCATTATGTCACATTTCTGATTATATATATATATATATATATATATATATATATATATATATATATATATATATATATATATAATATGGGACACTGCAGCCGATGGATACACTTGTTTTGTTGTGATTATTTTAATGTTTCATTTGGGGGAGTTCGGTGCGTAAAAGACGCACGGAACACATCTGATCCACGCGGCCAAATGTTTTTTAAACAGTCAGACAGATGAATTATACACATGTGAAGATGTTCGATGGTGTCCCGTTAGAGCTTGATGGACGTTTCCACTGTTATCGAGTCGTTATTGGCGTTTGTGTGAAGCTGAAGAGCCCGCTGCGTGTTGCCTGCTTCTCTGTAAATCCTGCCTCGCTAATCTTTGTCTGCAGATTAAATGCTTTGACATCATCCTCAGAGGAAAGATCTGTCACCTGTACATCAACATCACCACACAGCAGCTCACCATTTAACACTATTATTATAATGACAAGGCTGACAGACAGACAGATTATGTGTCGGGGCTGTAAAATGTTGAATGTTGAGAGTTTAGAGCTCGTTTACTTTGGGAATGATTTCATGCTGCAGTTTTCAGCTGTGCGTCTCTTGTCACACTCTCCTAAAGGGTAAATAAATGACTTTGCTAATGGTTATTAAACATGAATACTTTATAGATCAGTGATGAGGCATTCATAGGAACACATTTTGGGTGTTTAGGTTGTAATGACTTTGTTGGCTGGTGTTTGTCCTTTCTGTTTGGCAACAATAAAGTTATTCATGTTGATAATCAATGATCATCTTCAGCACCAGAGTTTGGTCAAAGGGTTTTTTTTTTTTTTTTTTATAACTCAGCAACTTAAAAGTTACTCTTACTGTACTCTCTTACTCTCAAGTATTAGTAAATGATTTAGTAATAATCAATAATAAAACCATTAATTACAACTTGTAAACCCTTTAGATTTCAAATCAGTCAATCAACCAATGAATCAAACAATCAATCAGTCAATCAATCAATCAATCAATCAATCAATCAATCAATCAATCAATCAAACAAACAATCAGCCAAACATTCAGTCAATCAATCAATCATTTGGCTGATGAAGGTTCAGTCTCTGTCACATGTTCATTCCAGTGCGGTGCTGAGGTCAAAGTGCTGGAATTGAAGCAGTATTAATTCATATTTTTAGATTTATAAATCAAATAAAACTTTAGCTGCTCCACTGTTTTACCAGCTGGCTGCTAACTTTGCTGTTCGCTGAGTCGGTGAGTTTATCAGATCATCTTCACTGAACAGCTTCCTGCTGGCAAACGTGAAGCTGTCAGCTATAAAACGCAAGGACACAAGGCTAACCCTGTAGATCTGTGGGGGAATGCAAAGTTGGTGATCATCACCATTAACATACGCATTGTCATTTGATCCACTGATCATTCAACAGTACTGATTCATGCAGCCTAGTGTAGACATAAGTAACTTTGACCTGACCTGTTTAGGAAGCCAAATGGCTGGTCAGCTGCATGTTTCCTAGAGGGAGGTGTCAGTTGCAGACTGACAGTTAGTAGTATTTGAGTTTGGAATTTGTCCAGTGAGGCTGTGAGCAAACCTGCAGTCAGAAGTATCAACACATGGACGCATATAGACAAAAATGGAGTGTTGCTTAGAATCCCACCACATTAGTAAGATGACACAATGCGCAGTTCTCGCACTGATCAGGATCAGCTTGCCAGTGTGGCTGCACTGATCTTAGTAAAAAATAATCAAGGACATATTAAAGAACAGAATCTGGAGCATAAGCATCACATATGCATGCTCAGCAGGATTCAATCCAGCCAGCTCTGTAAGATCATCTGTGCAGCACAAACACAGCTTTACTGCTCGGGCATGTCGAGGAGTAACAGGAGCGAAGCTGATCAATGATATGAGAGTAAAATAAATGAAACTGAATGGAGGGGATTAGGATTCAGCCTGAAGCAGGACGAGGAAGGTTTTCTAAACATGTACAGTTGACCTGACACATAATTACAAAGGTGTAAAATTTACCGCAAAGTTCAGGATCTTACTGATTTTCCAGGACCTTGTTTCTGTGAAGTTGTCCTGAAACAAACACTCATAACATAAGCATAGGTAGATCCCAACAGGGATTGAGCCCATGTAGAACAGGTGTACACTTGTTGTTTTTATGTGTGTTTGTGGAAGGGTGTGTAGAGGTGACAGTAAACCAGACTGTGTTGTAACCAGTGAGTCTCCTCTTCCATCATGTCTGCTTTCCCACAGTGTGTAGCTGAGCTAGTGTTTGCCAGAGGAGAGCTGCTCCCCTGCAAACTTAAAGCTACAGCAGTTACTGTGATGATAAAATACAATACTATAAAGCTGGATTATATGAAGCTATGTCGCAGCAGCAGCAGAGGAGCAGCAGCCTGTTGTTGTCTATCTTTCTCGTGAAAGCTGCTTGTCAGGTGGTGTCCAGTTCTTTCATGGGCACCTCCACTTAATCCTGTTGAGTAATTGGATAAACAGAACCATTCACTGTTTCATACATCGTTATCCATCATTACGGGCTTTCCTCAGACTGCAGCCTCAGAGACAATGGAATTAAAATATATCTACAACCTTTAAGGAATGTTGACAAATTCTAAAAACTTCTCTTTAGATTGTTGACAAAAAGAAGAATCATCTTCAGTTTCATATTATGTCATTTTCAATTACTATCATGAGTAGGCTCATTTTTATCACATGGCTCCGGTGTCATAATAATGTGCTTATTCAAGTGAAATGTCACCCTGACTCTGTGTGGAAACATGACATGTCGACTTATTTACTCGTCTGTGTATTTACTTGTCTGTGTATGTGTGTGTGTGTGTGTGTGTGTGTGTGTGTGTGATGCTGTGATGTCACATCCGCTGACACAGAAACGGCCCAGAAATAGCGGTTGGGGAGGTGGTGGATGGGGTAAGAGGATTGGGAGGAGATTAGAGGCGGCGATTGCAACGGGCCTGTCCCTCCCAGCACACGAGTCCCTTCATGTTCAGTCTGACAGACCGGACAGACGCTTAAACCCCAGAGTGAGACGCTGCTCATCAACACAAGCAACAGGATGTTTTTATGAAACGCTGGATTCTGCCTTAAAAAATTCAGTTTGATTCACACCTCAGGAACCGACTCATCTGCAATGTGCTGTTCTGTCTCTGATAGGTTCAACCCTCCAGTGTTGACGATATGGCAGTGTATATGTCGTATATGCTGCTTTCCTCATGAGGGGTCATGTTATTCCTCTGTGTCCCTGTTTCTCCGCTGCTTGTGGAAAATGATTTGCACATTTAGGGTGTCTGTTCAGTATGTAGAGTTATTATCAGGCTGTCACACTGAGAGCTCAGTATTCAGGTGATGATATTTGGATACATTTGACCAGCATACAGATATCTGAGAAATATATTTTTTGTTAGCAATCCTAAGAGGACCATACACGCTTCAGATACTCTTGGCACATGATGTAAAGAATTATGTCGAGAAATCATCCATACAATAATTATTCCATCTTTGTTAATAAACTGAAATCACAGATAGTTCTTTCATGGTCTTTACAAACTAATCATTTCATTACTGACTAATATATACACAGCAGGCATATGACTTAAGTATGTGGTCTAATTTTCAAGCAAGTCCTAAGTCATTTTTTTCTTTGGCAAGTCAAGTAAAGTCAAGACGAGTCTCATTGGAAAACACATCTCAGAGACATATTGCACAGAGACTGAGATTAAGGGGTGATCAGTAGTCACCCACAGATTATTTTGGCTTCCCCAAATTAATTTGGCAACAGCCAGCACTCTAGTCTCAAGTCTCTGGACCAGACATGTTGTTATATCTTCCTCTGTATACATTAGTTATATACAAAATAAAGCAGACACAATACTTACTGTATGTGGAACAGCTCATACAAAAGCACAGAAGGTCATTAATGTTGGAGGATTGATGAAAGTACCCGCTGTTTGTAAGATTACACTCACACTGTGCATCAAAAAGCTGGAGACTGCAGATATAACACACATATTTCTGCTGCTGGTGACCGCTGGTATTTAACTGAAAAGGAGTTCAGAGAGGTGTGAGTTCCTCAGCCAACAACAGCATTGCTTTCTTGTGCTTGTGTGCACACTGGACATTATTAATAAACATTAACACATCATATGTTTCTTCTTTCACTCTCTTGGCTCTCTCTGGTCGATCCAGCCTTGGACATAGTTTCATTTGTCTGTGTTTTCAGATATCTGCTACATATGTGCTGATACACTGGAGGTCATCTGAAAAACTCAACCATGACATTGCAGAAACCGCGTTGTGGTTACGTGGGGTAATCAGTCAGTTCAGTCAGTGATTGTGCTGATTGTAGCACTGACTCAAACAGCTTGCTTCTGCTCAGTTCTGATTACGGCATAGTTCACCTGTGGGTCACATGGTTTATAATAATGTGAGGCAGTGCAGTTCCGCACTTGTTGTACCTGCAAGCAAAAAATACAAGCTTAGAACTGGATGAAAATGAAAGAAAAGATTCACATGATGCAGATGATCTGCTTTATTCCTCTGACTGAACTGTAACTGCATGTTTTTTTTTCTTTACAGAGATAATGAATAATGTCATCAAGAAGGCAAGAGAGAAAGGAAAATGGAAGGTAATAGTGCCATGGCATCCTCCTCCTGTGGCCCTGACACTGAATATGAATAAAGTGAAGTTATACAAAATACAAAAACTGTGTGTGACTGTTTGTAGGTGCTGGTGGTGGACAAGCTGAGTATGAGGATGCTTTCCTCTTGCTGCAAGATGACAGACATCATGTCAGAGGGAATCACCAGTAAGTACAACCCCAGTTCCCCTCAGCTGTCAACTCCCATGTAGTGAAGGTAAATTTAATTAAGCTTAGCTAAAATGATGCTCCTCCACCACGTGGATGATTCTTTTCAGTATGATGCAGTGATGGTCCTATAAAGTATAAGTCAGAGTATCGATTCTGACTGTATGCCTGTGCTCTCCAGTTGTAGAAGACATAACCAAGCGGCGCGAGCCTCTGCCCAGCATGGAGGCCATCTACCTGATCACACCCTCGGATGAGGTAAATGATACAGCTATGTATAATAATTCTATGGTACAGTACATACAGTCTTTCACTGATCTTATAGTTCATGTTCATCTTATATTTGAGAAATATTCAGTGGATTGAAGAATTGTCCAAGCTGTTCTTTCAGTTCATATGTTAAATCTTTGTTCTCTGCTGTCTCAGTCTGTTGAGGGTCTGATTGATGACTTTAGAGACCCGCAGTCTCCGAGGTACCGAGGAGCTCATGTCTTCTTCACCGACAGTGAGTAAATCCATTCCACACGAGCAAAATATAGACAGAACATTTGCAAACTCAAAGTTAATGAAGACACTTCTTCAACATCTGTGTGTTCTCCTTCAAAATATACAAATCTGTATTCATGTTAGCTTGTGTTTAAACCATACTCAGAAAATGTGTCCAAAATGGCTGCCGAATGGCTGTTTTTTACACTTAAACCAAGCTAACATAGAGCTATTGTTACAACTTGATCCCTGTAGGTAGGCTGCTTAATCATAATTATTTATAAAAGTACATATTGTTCAGCTGCTCTGAGGAAAGCACTCTGCAGTTATTTAATGTCTTATAACTCATCATATCTCATGCCAACTCATCACCTTGAACCTAGGGTCAGTCAGGAACAGTGAGGGCCCTCAAACACCTCTGGGTGATGCTGCTCCCACTTTTCCCATTACACATTCTTTGTAGGCTTTTGTTAAAACTAACTAACTGATGACATTGTCAGGTCAAGTTACAACATTCAGAACAGACTTATCATTGACATTGTTTTAACTACTAACTATCTCATTTATTTCTGTGACTCTGCAGCAATCCCAGACTCGTTATTTGGACTGTTGACCAAATCCCGCGCCTCCAAAGCCATGAAGGCCTTGACAGAGATCCACATCGCCTTTCTGCCCTATGAATCACAGGTAAGACACTGTCAGTGGCTCATAATCGTCTACCTCAGGTCTGATGGATGACAGTCAAAAGAGATTCAGTCAGTTGTCTGTAAAAGAAAAATGTGCATGTTATGTCCTGTTGAAATTGCAGCATCCCTGATACACCTAATAAATATTAACTAGTGGATTAGTGCTGATGAACACAACTGGACAGATTTTTGTCAGGGTAACAGTCTGGAGGGTTAGGGTTAGAGTGAGGCACCAGATATCAAAGAAGGCATTCATGGAGCACTCCAGGAGAAGCAGGGTTTTCATAAGCTGTATGACATTACAGTATTGACAGTGAAACAGTGCATACACATATCCAAGATCCAAATAAAACTGTAGGCAATTCATACAGTGTGAAGAGTGAGACTAATGCCATGAAGGAGATAAGTTACACTCGATTGAGTGCATGGAATTATTCATTTCACAACTCAAGTCATTGAATCTTGTACACAAAGTCTGACTTTTTATCTTTCTGATCGAGATTTCCACCAGAAAAAGCAGCAAGACTGTTAGCAACATTGAAAGAAAAGACTAAATTAAAATATAAAGTAGCAGCAGGCTGTAGAAAATCATCCTCTTCTCAGCAAAGAGGGCCTCGCCTTGTGATACTGACACAGTTCATCAGCAGAGGAAGGAACGGTGGTGAACAGTGTTTTGTGTTGGATCAGCGTTAGCTTCAATCCTCTGCTGTTGTCCTGTAGTCTTAATCCTGAGAGGGAGGGACACATCATATCAGCCCTGCCCCCCTGCCCTGCTCTCCCTCATCCCTTTACCGGAACCAATGCTCATACTCTGCAGCCAATGGGTGCACTGATAAGATGTGTGACAAGGGAAAGCACAAGGATTGTCATCATGTGATGGAGTCAGTAACAGATGGGTGCACGCTGTATATATGTGTGTGTGTGCCAGCTTTATAGTGACATCTCCAATAATATGTTTAGACAGAAGCTTCCTAAAGCCAGTATTACTTTATTTATTCTTTTATTATTTAACCATTTTGAGCAATAATTTTCTTGTGGATTTAAGGTGTTCAAATGCAATTTAGATCATTAACACTTCTAAATCTATTCACACTGACTATAATAAAATATGCATACCAGTAAATTAACTAAATCCATCACTTTGGATTCATTCAGGTTAAGGTCTCCTCACATGCTGCTGTGGTGTGTTATTGAGTTTAAATGTTGAGGGCAGACCTTATGTTGTCTTTCCGTCATGTGTTGTGCATCCAGGTCTTCTCTCTGGATAAAGTGGATGCCTTTCAGGATTTCTACAGCCCCTTCAAGGCTGACGTGAAGAACAACATGCTGGAGCGTTGTGCCGAGCAGCTCGCCACCCTCTGTGCCACTCTCAAAGAGTATCCTGGAGTCCGATACAGAGGGTGAGACCAGCACGGGCAAGCCATTCAGTTTTTTCTTTAGTACAGTATATAGCATTGCTATTATAGAGGCTACCATCAGGTTTGTGTCATATCATTTCTGCAGTGGAGGATTGTTTGTTTTTGTTTTCTAAAAGAAATCTAAAAGAATGTTTTAGACTTACAACTTCTTCCATGTTTAACCTAATTTACAAATGCTGTACATGTCTAGCAGCTGTTCTTTGGATGGCTGCTGAGCTTCTATCAGTGAAGCAGAACACTGCGCAGATGTTTCAAATTAAAATTCTTCCAGCTTCTCCAGGCAGAAACTCTTAATGTGAAAATCCTACAGGAAGTCTTGTGTTTTATTACCAGTAGATTAAAAACAAAACAAACGAAATGGAAATGTACAATACACAGAATTTATGAGCTCTGGTAATTCAGTATCTTTGCCTTTATTGGTGCAGTGTAATATATATCATAGGAGGTGTTTGCCATGGTTCAAACTAAAAAAGGCACATGGCTCTTCCTCTCTCTCATTCTTCTGCTCCAGTACCACCTATTGCCACATTTGTTTGTGCCGCCTACGGTTATTATTCAAATACAGGCTTTTATTTGGCATTTCATGATTAGCTGCATGATACATGTGTTATCCATTACAGCTTTCTAACATTTCTAGCATCGTAAAATATCATCATAAAAATCTTTTGGCTTGGAAAAACTTTTTGCTTCCACAAAGAATCCTGTTGAAAAAGTTCCATACAGCATCAAGCTCAGCTGGCCACAAGGTTAAATGCCGTGGTCCTGGAAATTTGCAATAAGCAGAACTGTTCCAGAATAATAATAAAAAAAACATTTGTTAGTCATAACACTACACAGAGTTCTGCATCCAGTTTTGTCTTATTTGAGATTGATATTTGTGTCATTACAGAAGAAGCCTCTCTGTAGATAAGATGTTTTATCATGATGAATAGATCTAACAAGAGGATAATGAGGATAAAAAGCTGCTTTTGTACGCCGCTGTTTGTGTGTGTGTTGGTTCAGGGAGTACAAAGACTGTGCAGTTCTGGCTCAGATGCTTCAGGAAAAGCTGGACGGCTACAAGGCTGATGACCCCACCATGGGAGAGGTAGGGAAGTGGAGCTAAATGAATGACTTTTAGTCAAACATAAATAAATGTGAGATGCTCAATATTTTGTCAATTTCTATGTTCTGACTTCATGTGATTATGAACTGTTTATAAGGATTTATCATTCTATGTTCATCTACTAGTTTAGAGACCCTTTAAAATGCAATCCAGTTAAAACAAAACTATGTTGATGGCTCTTATTACTGGGTGTTTTCATTCAGCAGCTGTGATGCTGTTGAGGAGTAGTGTGGATGCCTGAAGTCTGTGGCTGCAAAATGATCAGTCCACTGGATCCTGTGTAAATGAACAATACTGGACAATGAGCTGCAGATAAAGAGTATAAAATATCAGTGCTCCACAGTACACACAGTGAGTCTGTTCTGATGCCCTCAGGGTCCAGACAAATCTCGTACTCAGCTGGTCATTCTGGATCGTGGCTTCGATCCCGTGTCACCTCTCTTACACGAGCTCACACTGCAGGCTATGGCCTACGACCTGCTGCCCATCGAGAACGACGTCTACAGGTAAAGAGGCTGCTGAAAGAGGTCTGACTCAGTCCACCTCTCTGACTGTGATTTAATTTAGGTACATACTGTGTATATACACAGTATGTACCTAAATTAAAAATTCAAAATATTAAATAAAAAAAATCATTTTTTTCATTTTGTATTTTATTTTACTTTTTATTATTTTTAGACATTACACATTTGTTTATCTTTGTAAACCTCTGTGCCCTCTCTGTCAGCTTTGAGACCAGTGGGATGGGAGAGACAAGAATGAAGCAGGTAGTGCTGGATGAGGATGACGACCTGTGGCTGACTCTGAGACACAAACACATTGCTGAGGTGTCAACGTGAGCAGCTTTCACTCTAATCACACACATAAACTCTGACAACACGGACAAACAACCACAGGAGCAGCTTCCTCCATCACAAACCTACAGCTCTGTCACAGAGCGTCATTTCTCTCAGGATTTGGCACACAGAGAATCCTCTAAGTTTTCACCAGTCAACTCATTTTTCTTGACTTTCCGTGTCCTTCTCTGTTTCTGCCTCGTTTGTCTGTGCAGGGCTGTGACTCGTTCTCTGAAAGAGTTCTCTGCAAGCAAAAAAATGAACACTGGAGAAAAGGTAGAGGACACAGCACACAGTATCACTCTGCTCTGGTTTCAGGATCCGTTACTGTGTTTCAGCTCCCATCTGTCCTTCACACAGTCGGGGAAGGAGAGTATCATGCAGAAGTAGTGTACCTGAATTTTGACAAAAGAAAACGATCGAGTCGACAACTTTGATAACAGCCAAACATCAAACAAGGTCACCAACAGCAGACATAGCAGCAGCTAATATTACTGACTAGTCCAACAGCAATCAGCCCAGCTCGGAGTCTGTCTTTCAGCCTTTTATTTCACCAAGCTCTCGTCAATAACACAGATTCTGACACAGGCGTACAGGACACAGAGTGGCAAAGAGAACATTCACCTGATTACACGTCATCAAAATGATTTAAAATCTGTTCTTTTATGGCACAAAAGTTATATAATGCTGCTTTAAAGTGGCTGTAATTGATATGTTCATATAAACAGTAAGTGGACTGTACATATAGCGCCTTCAAGTCTTCGCCTTCAAGGTGGTTTTACACTATACAAGCATTCACTCGTTTGTACAGTGACAGCAAAGGCTGCCATGCAAGGTGTCACCAGGTCATCAGAAAGTAACCAATTACATTCACATCGATGCCACCGCCTTCAGTATCTTCGACATGCAGATTGGCATGGGCCGGGATTGAACCACTATTTCCAGATGCTCTTTATGGCCTGATACAAATCTTAAGCAGACGACAAACATATTGATGGATGTAATTCAAGTTTATGTTGTCATTTAACACAAGTCACATAATGTGTAACATGTCTGACTTACATACGTATAGTATTTTTGACAAACAGAAGTATAGTACTTATTGTAAATATGTAAGTAAGGAGGGTAAATATAATTCATCGCTCACACCATCTCTGAAGTCTATCACCCATCTGTCTTTCAGACCACCATGAAGGAACTGGCTCAGATGTTGAAGAAGATGCCTCAGTACCAGAAAGAGCTCAGCAAGGTATGAACTGAAGTATCACTGCACATCCATACAGTTACTGCATGAGTTTGTGTTTCCACCAAACTTTGTCAGCGCCAATTTAAAAGTACAGTTACAAGATATTTTGAGAAATCTGACTGATTCTGTGTGCATAGTTTCATATTTCTGCACTCACGTGAATAAGGTGCGTGTATGTTAATAATATGAGCACAGAGGTTTAGAACCGTCTTTTACAGATTTCCCAAGGGCGCTAACAGTATCTGTCCTCTCTGACCTCAGTATTCAACCCATCTCCACCTGGCTGAGGACTGTATGAACCGCTACCAGGGCACTGTGGACAAACTCTGTCGTGTAGAACAGGTAAGACACTGCAGTTATATCATTAGATCTGCCTCCAGACACCAGTGGCAGCATGGTGGGTGAGAAATGTGCTTTCTTTCTATCCGTCTCATGTTTAAGACCTGGAGTCAGAACAATGTTAGCCTGGTCCAGAGGTTTTCAAGCTGATGAGGCTGGCTGTGGAGAAAGAGACATGACGCAAAGACATCTCTGATGCATGCTAAAAAACAAGCCAACTGCAGCAGCACTGAAGTATATTATGGTACTGTACTGGTAACAGTTATAAATAACTAGATTCAGCAGGACATGTGCTATCTCTTATGTTCAACCCACGGATCATAACTCCAGAAGTTTCCTGACAGCTCAATCACAACACATCTTAAACTCACCAACATTAGCACGCTGTATCTTGTTAGTTTACACCAATTGATCTCAATTTCTTCTCAGCAAGGGACCCCTTATTATATATATCCATCAGAATAATTTGGCGTAATCTATTTTTTTTACATTTCTGTTGTCGTACTTATATGAAAGAACAGAACAAGATAGTAGACATGTTTTTACAATATTTGCACCATCTCAACACAAGAGCTACAGATTTGTTAGATTAAAATGTCAGGTGAATGTAAGGTTTGTTGTTGACATGTGACAACTTCCTGCTGACCCTTCTGGATGTATTTGTAGCCACATACAGGCTCTCCACTAACATCAAAGCTAGACCTCTACACAGAAGCTTCCAGTCCTATGTATTGTTAAAATGGAACTTGTGTTGAATCTCCATTGTCCTCCATTGTTTTTCTCTTTAAGGACCTGGCAATGGGCATAGATGCAGAGGGTGAGAAGATAAAGGACCCGATGAGGCTCATTGTACCCATTCTGCTGGACGCCAACGTCAGTGTGTGTGACAAGATCCGCATCATCCTGCTTTACATCTTCCTTAAAAATGGTCAGAAATCCACTGTTCTTTTTCTGTTTTTCATATAAACTATAAATGTTTCCCAACCTGGAGGTCACGGCCCTCATTAGCAGTCTCCAAAACTTCACAGTGGTCATAAGGCCTTCTAATTTAAGGGAGAAATTTTTAATCATAAATCATTATTTTTAAAGTTAATATATAAAGTACAAATAAATCTCACAGGATAAAGGGCATGGTGAAGACCTGAACAAAAGTTCTATTCACAGTTTACTCCATGATACAAAAGGAAGGTTGGGCACCATTGTTTTCTTAGGTGCTAATCCATTCTCAGGTGTCCTCGTGTTTGCATGTATTGCAAAGTATTTGTCAATGTGCATGCTCTCGTGCATGGTTGTGTTGGATGAACTGCATGTTTTTCTGCGCCTTTATGTGTGTGTGTGTGTGTGTGTCAGGTGTGACTGAGGAGAACCTGTGTAAGCTCCTTCAGCATGCCAACATCCCACCCGAGGACAGTGACATCATTTCCAACATGGCCCACATGGGCGTTCCCATTATCTCTGAGGTGAGCTGTCCTGGCCCAGTACCTTATTTATAAGGCTCATGGTTCATGGTTCCTTTACACTTGAAAGTGTCATGAAACACACAATGCCCAGTGTGTCAGATTTAGATTCTTTTTTTATTTACATAATGTGGCAGAAAACAGTTGTTATGCTTTTGTTACACATTTTGCAGCCCCAGTAGTTTCTCCTTTACGCTCCTTTACGCAAGTTAAACAAGACGTTTCCCCCCCATAACTACACCATTAGGTGCTGCTTAATTCTGCATTTTCTAACAAACATTACTCAAACAAGAGTAAATAATGCTTTTATTGGGAACTATTTTCAGCAGTGGATGAATTCACATTTGGTGTAGTGCAGGTATACACAGTACTTAATTTTCAGTCAGCACTGAGTATACCCACTTCTAAATCTCCTCTGATGTGCATCATGCAGTCATGTTCTGCAATTATTCTTCCAATGATATCAAAGGCATGCCTAGATGTCCAATTTGAGTAGATGTAGAGTAGTGAGGAATAAGGAATAGTTCACTCAAATGCATAACTATGGTGTGTGCCAGAACCTCTCACTCTAAAAGCACAGTTAGCACCCAGACTGACTTGAAAAAGATGACACACTCTTAAACTGTTTCAGCGAGTTGATGTGCTGATAGGTGAACTGTGAAAGCACACAAGTGATAAGCGTCGTTTCTTCACAGGGCACCACCAAGAAAGCCAAAAAGCCTGACCGTAAGGAACGAATCAGTGAGCAGACCTACCAGCTCTCCAGGTGGACTCCTCTTGTCAAGGATCTCATCGAGGTACTTTTTGTGTTAGATTACCATGCAGTATGCAGTATAACAGCACACTAATACTAAAGATTAGTGCTATGACAATAATGTGATATAACATCATTAAAACATTATTAATGTGTGCTGATTTCTAAAATGTATTTTTTGTTATAAAATCTTCCATTAATGGGTCAATGAGACAAACCCTGTTCATAAAACAAGTGTGATCTCCTTGGTATAGACCTTGTTGTGCTTTGCTGTGTGTCAGATTTAGTGGGCTGTATTTAAAGAATACAATATTCATAACTGGATAAGTTTGTGCTGTAATATTATTAACGCAATATCTTTTATGAATCGGATGTTGAAATTGGGTCAGATAGTGGTTGCATGTTTAGCACCTCAGTGTAAAATTTTACTTTTGTGTGAAAATGTTGGCAGTCAAAAATGTTGCAATCCATTAAGAAACATGCTAACACCAACATTTGCAAACCAATATTATGACTGAAAAAATTGATTGGCAGATCATCAAATGCATTATTGTACTGGCAGCTACAGGCGGATACTATTCTCTTTTGTTCTGCTAAATGTCCACGTCTATGCAGAGTTAAATCAAACAGGAGCATAGCGCAAATTCATCTGAATGTGGCTTTGTGGAGAGTATTTTTGGTGAGAAGTAAGTCTGCTCTGGAGGACAACTGAAGTAAATTAAAATCTTCCAACAGGACGCTATTGAGGACAAACTTGACCCCAAGCAGTACCCGTACATTTCCCAGCGACAAGCGTCTTCCAAAGCCAGTGCTCCATCAAGGTATGTAGTTTTTTTCAGTGCACATTGTACACTTTATGTAACACATTACTGCAATAAATAACTTCATAGTTATTGTTCTGAGTTGTAAAATGTTATTTTCTATTTAAATGAGACACTCAAATAAATGTAAATATCTTTCAGTGTGTAGCAGTAAATGTTGTTCTATTTCCTTCACCTCTAGCAGCAGTGCTCGCTATGGTAACTGGCACAAGAACAGGGGTCCCACAGAGATGAAGACAGGGCCCAGGATCATCGTCTTTATTATCGGAGGGATGACGTACAGCGAGATGCGGTGTGTGTATGAGGTCACTCAGGCCAATGGCAAATGGGAGGCCCTGATTGGTGAGTTCACTGGACAGAAAGAGTCAATGTGTCCTCCAAGCGCAATAATTAGTCGAGTAACCCTTTATATCCTTTATATGATTATCCTGCTAAAAACATTCTCTTTCATACAGAAAATATTAATTATTAGTCTGAATTCTTTAGTTTTTTATTTTCTGCCTCATGGTGAACTGTCTAATTTAACCTGACAGATTTTTCTTCTTCATTATTTCATTACATACTCTGCATCCATAAAGAGGGCTGACAATAGCATGTTTGATCCAGCATGACTCAGTAATATCCTGCTATAGCTTGATAAATCCTCCTGAGCTTTTTGTGTCCGTTTGGAAATCTTATATTCATGTTCTCTGTGCAGCTGATTCAGCAGAGCTTGACTCCTGTGCATCTGCATTATCACGTTCTCTGTGAGAGCTGATATGTTGTTGTGACTCTCAGGGAATGAATCCAGTGTCAGGTACAGGAAGGAGGAGAGAACAAGTGAATCTGCAAAATCATTGGCAATTCAGATTTCACCAGGCTTCAGTTAGTCTGGCAGCAGTTTGTAACTTTTTAATAAGACTTCAGTGAATTCATATTTTTCTCGGGAATGGGCCAATGTGTTTAAAAGACAAACTTTCATCCAGATTTCAGTCCTTGCTGACCTTTCAGGCTTTTATACCTGGTAGGTTCCACCCACATTCTCACCCCGCCTAAGTACCTAAAGGAACTACAGCACCCAGACTTCCTGGATCCCAATGCCGCACCAGAGGGCACAGAGGAGCCGCCTGCAGAATGAAAATACATTTGGAAGTAAATGGACAAGTAATGATGTGATTTGTGAATCCCTGTGTTCCCCTGTATCTACCCACCTGTTCAACGTCTTGGTCTTGGTCTTGTCTTGATCCCTGTGGTGGTTGTTGTCAGTGATTTTCACAAATGCTGCCTGATTGTTTGTTAGAAACTGACCCTGGTCTTTGTGTTGCACAAACTATGTGAAATGAATATACTATGGTAAATGGTAAATGAACTGTACTACTGCCAACTGCTCATCAGTTTGAGGAGCTAACCATTCATACACATTCACACACCAATGGCACAGCACGGGAGTAGTTTGGGCTTCAGTATCTTGCCCAAGCACACCCGATCTTCTGATTAGTGGACATCCCGCTCTACCTCCAAGCCACAGCCTCCCCACTATACTAATTTATAACATAGAAATTATTGATTAATGTGATTGGAGGTTCTATTTAATGTATTATGAAAATCTTTTAAGTCAAGACAAGAAAATTGGTTTTGCTGTATCTACACAAATTGTGACTTCAAATGACTTTTCGATGTTTGATTGAGTTGTGCCGTGTTCCAAAATTACTTTCTGAGCCCAGTAAGCTTTCACATTCACACCCAGCTCATGTTGTGATTGGTCAGATGTGTGGAGATGTGAAAGTAGATTTTAAGCTCTCATTCTTAATTGTTCACACAATGTTTTTATGTGTAAAAACTAATGGAGCACTATGCAAAGTCAGTCCCAGATTTACTTTTGTCTCCAGCACTTGTCCGGTTCCCTGTCAGCATTCCCCACTGGCTCCCACTCATCTTGGGACCTGAAAGGAAAACCTCCTCCTCAAAGCTCTTTTGCTAGTGGAGGAAACCCCAACAATCTCACTGTTCTATCAGCTCCTAGTCTGTCCAACACAAACTTAACCAACTAAATGGTGAATGGACTGTACTTATATAGCTCCTTTCTAGTCTTCCGACCGCTTAAAATGCTTTACAGGACATACATGTATCTCATTCACACACATTAGCTGCCATGCAATGTGCTAATTGCTCATCAGTTTGAGGAGCTAACCATTCACACACATTCACACACTGATGGCACAGCCTTCAGTAGCAATTTGGGTTTCAGTATCTTGCCCAAGGACACTTCGACATGCAGACTGGAGGGGTTCAACCGGGGATCGAACCGAGGACCGCCGATCTTCTTCTGATCAGTGGACGAAAACTTTCTGTCCATCAGGAAACCAAAGAAAGGACATTTTCTCCAAAAAATATGATCCAATTTTCACCAAAATCAGTCATTCACTTCTCCTGACCCAGAATGTGAACACAGGTGCCCAGGATGCAGAATATAACAGAGGCCCCACTCACCTGTCAGTGTAGTGTGTAAAATCAGAGTGATTGAATTGGAGTGAACTGGTTACTATCTTCCAGCATGACATCCATGATAAACTAAAATGCACATTTAAAACAAACAGTTCGGAAATACTGATGTTAGAAAATGTATCAACAAGTAACAATGATAACTGGGTAAGTTGTCCCTCCCTGACATGTGCAACCAAAGTAACAGGTGAGCCATGGAAGTGTCAGTCAGACCCGTTTGCGCCACACTATCCCAAGAAGTGAAGTGATGCAAACTCCAGTCTCCACTTCGAGATCATCAATTTTAGACTTGCTAGAAATGATGATCAAATCTATGGGAATTTTCCAAGTTTTAATAAACTGAAATTACTGTTGAATTTTTAGATAAAAACATGGATCATTTTGGATATTATTGATCCAAACTGACTAACAAAACAAAGCAAAATATGAGGCAATCTGAAAGGTGATCATACATTGTTTTGTGTCTTTCAGGATCAACTGAAATCTTCACCCCTTCTCGCCTTCTGAAGACCCTCAAAGACTTGGAGAAAGAAGTGCAGACCAGTTAAGAAGCTCCTGTAGTGCTCCCTCCCTCCTCAGCTCTTATATAACAGCCACACCAAACTGACTCCCCCCTTCCTCCCCCTAGTGATGACACATTAAATATACACTTGATCTTCTGTATGACTCGGTAGCTGTTCACTCATAAACCAAACATTAAATCACGTCATCATGTGTTAAATTTCACGAGTGTGTTGATGTTGAGTTTGAGTTTATTGGAAGAGACTGGATTTGTGTTGCATGTTGCATGTTGTCTGTATATTGTGGGATGTTTATTTCTTTGGAAAGGTATGTGCTTTAGTTTAGACGGCTGGAAGACACACAGGGATTATGTGCTATGAATGAAAACTGGTTAAAGAGTATACGGGGACAATTATACTGTACCACTGCTTTCCAGTTATAATGGAACTAAATGGTCTTTTTCATTGACGCTTTGACAAATGATCTGTGTATTCACTTCCCCCCTGTACCAATACACAACCTTCTTCTTTGATTTTATTGGAACATGCTAGTTTTAGTGCTTTCCATGCAATCATGCTATTGTACAAATCATCAGATTTACGTGATATGTCTGACCTCAGAAACGCCAATGTAAGCCACTCTGATGATATGTTTAGCTTTAGCTCAAGCATTTTGAAAGAAAAAATAGTTGGATTGTCTCTTGTGCATTTCAGTCAGTAGTGTTTTTGGCAGTGCGTTTTTCTCTTGTAGAGATTCAGCTTCCTTTGGTTCCCTGTGTTGGACCATAATATTGTCATTGTTTTTGTTGTACTGTGATTCTCTGTAACTAGTATTCCACTGTGTATGAAGAGAGATGCCAGTATTATGACAAGTCTGTGCTTTTATGTCCACATCCATGAACAATACTTGCTGCAGGATGTGTGTTAAGCTAATAAAGTGGCTTCCTTTGAACTCTTCTTTGAGATTTGTTTCAGTCGGTCCTCTCCCCCATGAGGTCTAAATGAACATGAAACAGTAAAGAGGTCTCTGAAGGGCAATGTTTGAAGTAAAAGACTAAGAAAGCATCAAAACTAAAATGATTCATAATGCAGGTTAATGTTTTTATTCAGCACACCAATGAACAGGTATAGCACACGTCTGCACCCAGAGAACCAGATTAGACATCCCGGACAGATGGGATATAATCCCCTACAGCGTGCTCTGGACATGACCGACAGCCTCCAGAGGGAGGCACTCTAATCACATGGCAAATCACCTCAAATATCTTCTTTCATCCAGCAGCAGTTTTCCACCAGTCTTTTTCCACATGACTGAAGATAAGAGGAAAAAAATATTGCCAGAGGAGAAATATGAACATTTGATAAAGGCAGGTTATTAACATATTGAATTTTACAGAGAAAATTTTGGATATCTCTTTTTAACGCTATAGTACAAGAAAATGTCTGTTGCCATGTTTTTAAAATGTTCTAGAAATCAGGTCAAAATTATATATGAACAAACTCTGCGGTAAAAAACAGAATATAGGTTTAGTATGAGAATAAAAAACAATTCTGAGGAAACGGCCTTTAAAGATGTCTGATGCCAAAGAGTCTGACAGCTGCTGGAATGAAGGAGCTGTGGTAGAACTCCTTCTTACATGGTGGGAGTAGCAGTCTGTTGCTGAAGGAGCTGTTTAAGGCCTCCACAGTCTCATGCAGGAGGTGAGAGGAGTTGTTCATGATGGATGTCAGCCTTGCTAGCATCTCCTCTCTCCCACTTTTTCACAGGCCACTGATGCATCAGCCTTTGCTCTCCTATCTGCTCTCACAAGCTAAAAGCACAAAGCTAGCAGCAAATCCACAGGCTGTACTACACCACATATCCCAACTGCAGGTGAATAGGACACATTTTTAACTATGGACATCACCATGAAATTTCCCAGGTTGATGACATTAAGTTTTGGGGTTTTTTTGTGTAGGTAGGTCCTGCTTTTCTGCTGATTTGCAGAGCCCTGTGTCATAATCTAATATTGTAAACCTATTACATATTATTATTCTTTCCTTAACGCTTTTCAAGGGTAATGAACTTGTTTCATTGAATCAAGTTAAATTATTTTGACAATAATGGAGTGATCAGGAACATGGAACATGTGTGACATAAATAAATTAAAATAGTGTTTATGGTGGCCAGCTGTCTGTGGCCAGCTGTCTGTGCTGTAATCACACAGTGATTACAGCACAGACAAGCCAGAGCTTCCCTGCTGTACCTGAAGTTACTATTGTCCTTTGTGCAATTTGTATTCTGTCATCTTTGATTGTACTACTGCCTTATTCAGTTGGTGGCCACACCTAAAGCAACATTTAAACCCAGCAAACAAACAAACTGACAAAATATGTCACCTACATAAACTGCATAGAAATAATAAGTCCATCCATCTCACGTCATTCCCATCTTTGTACAGAGCTGCACGTAACTATTGTTTCGAAGTGAAAGCACGCAATTTGATTACTTCTAACAGTTGAAGCTGTATTGTCCTGGTGCAGGATGGTCAAGATGGACCAAGAGACAGCTACAAAAAAAGGCCATTAAAACCAGAGTGACATCAGTTATCAGAAATGTACCCATCTGACACACAGAACTGATGCATAATTGATTAAATGTTTGATTTTATCCTGTCTACTGTAGTTCTGCAAATTAACAGTCAGTATTAAGTATTTTGCAACATTTTTACTTTTACGTTTTTTATGGTTAAATTATTTGACTAAATTGAAATATAGTAGCTGTCCTTAACTTCTCTTTAAATCCAGCCTGACATGTTTAATATCTTTGAGAAAACATGGTGGTGTGAACGTCTCATTCTATGGTGACAAAAACAGGCACTACATTAAAGAAAACATATGAATATTATCATCCAACAAATCATTTTGTAATTGGAGTGTCGTATGAGTGATGAATGATATATTGTTTCTGTGTGCTTGTACTTCAGGGTTAGTTGTGTTCAAGTGGAGAAGCAGCAGTGAAATAAACAGGTTAGTCATCACTGATAGCATTGAGCTACAACATTTCAGCATTGATCTGTTATGAGGAAATGTTGACGTTTTTTGAATGTCCCGTTTGCAGGAGCAGAAATAGCAAGATGGTGTGTATGAACAGAGGATTTCCATCGATGCCGAGATGAAGTTGTTCTACTTCTCAGAATAAAAAAGGCAAAATAAATTATTGAGGAGCTGATGCTCTTGTAGTGAGAGGCAGCTAATTAGCTTGTCATCATTAGTGGAAGTGGTCAGTGTGTGACAGTTGTGAAGAAATTGATTCCACCTGGCGATTTGGTTGACAATCCCTGGAGGTTAATCATTGACAGGATGGAGGGGTCAACCTCTCCATGGCTCAAGGCGTACAGGGTCGGTCAATAACCCTTCATCTGGAACTCGCTGAGAATTTGTCTCAAGAGCTGCCACTCCTCAAATCACCAGCTCCAAACTTTATGAAGAGATTATAAACAGGGAAGGACTGATGAGGGGACGAGTTCAGGTGAGCAACAAGCTGTCTGAAAACTACTGAGACGATAAAAACAAAAGAACACACAACACTACATAGATTATAATTATTTGTAGTCATTGCTACAACAAATTTTCACCATTTTAATGTGCAGATAAACCAAACATACATACATACAGCACTTGATATAAAAAGGTCCACACATGATGCATTAATACCTCGAGAGTTCTTGTTGTTCTTCATGATGAAACTGTGAAATTTGCCACGTCGCCACAGTTGCAGCATGGAAAAAAATCACAAGCACCATCCCTTGGTCTTGGCCTAGACTTGGTCTCAACCCCTAAAAGTCTTGGTCTTGTCACAGTTTTAATACAGTCTGGTCTTGCTCATGACTTACTCTCTGTTTAAGTGGTCTTGAGGACTCTGGGCAAAGGGGTTGCAGTCTTCAACTACACCACTAGATGCCACGAAATCCTGTACACTGCTCCTTCAAGGCTTTTCTGACCAGATTTGAGGTCAGCCTGCTACGAGGAACACGTCAAACTAAAACATGTCATTATCTGTTGCCAGCTGGTGGTGCTATAACCATGACTGAATATTGTCATGTGGGCAGCTGTGGCTCAGGGGGTAATGTGGATCATCCACTAAACATATGATCGGCTGTTTAATCCTCCAGTCTGCACAAAACATCTAGATTGCACTGATCCAAATCAGAGACAATCTGATTAATTCTATGTTTTAGAATGATAAATCAACTCATCTTGTATAGTTTAATGACTCTCCCTTACTTATGTCAAAGCAGACAGGGAAATGGAAATAGGAGAACATATCCCTGCTTTGGAAAGAACAAGACTCAACTTAATGCAATTAAGCCCTTTACCATATCCACATTTACAAAAGACAAGCTTTCAAAAATATCCTCGAAATGACACCGGTGTCATGCCGTCCAGTAGATTGAGCTACGTGTTTTTGACTTGCCCTCACTTCTGAGTTCATGAGGCAAACATCTTTGAACCACTGTTGTAGCTGTACGAATAAGCTCAGTTATCTTTGTTGTTACACTAGATGAACAATTGTTGATCATGTTTTGAGACATTTTTAATTATGAGATGCAATGTCTGTTGAAATGATTTACACCAGAAAATGAGACAAGGCCAGAAGTCAGAACACACTTGCTTCTTCTGGCCATCCTGTCTACCAGCCCAGTGTTTTTATGTTCCTATTTACAAGTAGCTGGTCAATATCACTAATCATTATTGACCTCCACATCTGCTCTGCTTTTTCTCTCCTTTGTCCCACCCCCCACCTCCACCACCCCTGTAAATCCATTCACTCGAAACCATGTGTTGGATTGAATTAGAAGGGATTTCTTTATTGTCCTACTGAGGTAGTGTATGCATGATGGATACTGTTCACCAAGAAGGATGCATAACAGATATGCAGTGATTTTCAAAAAGATCCACCAAAACTACTCATTACATGTTTATTAAGACCAAGATGTCCTGCCTGTTGGGCAGTGAGTAATAAAGCCATAGAGTAAAAATACAACATTTGTTCTGAACAGTGCTGTAACAAAATGTATGTGAGGAAAAGACGGACAGGAGAGCAAAAGGAAAGCAACAAACTCTTATTTGTTTTTTAATGCACAAAATAGATCTTGCCCAAGGGTCTGTGTATGTATGAAGTGTAACACACTGCCTGAGGTCAGTCTGGACTGCTGTCTCTGGAGGTTTCAGCCACTCTAGTGAAGTCCTCTGATCTGCCACTAGATAGCGGTGTTACACAGCACACTGCTTCAGTCCTCTAACACGTATACCTGCTCGCGCTCAGGCCTGCTAGAGATTGTCAAAATATTCTTTTATAGTAAAATAATGCAGGAACTTATCATCAGCTGAGCATGTACAGTCTTATTATTCTACCTCACCCTCTCACCATTTTTCTTCTTCAGAAAACTAAGAACTCATCTGACATTGCTATGCACAAACTCACATAAACCTTTGACAAATTGATGACATAAAGGTTAATCCTATAATTAATTAGGAAACTGGATAAACTCATACTGTAGTTAAAATCTAGAAATATGTGAAAGATGATTTATTCCATATTGAACTACCACAGTGCAACCAGAGACTTTTTAGAACCTCTAGAACCTGACTGCCCACCAGCAACCAAGTACCATGTATAGATCTATAGAGTTCCCAGAAGAAACAACTCTTCTGTTTGTTATTTTCAGCATAGATTACCAAAGCAGCGCTGACCCTGCTGCTGCGAATTGATTTGCTTCAGCCAAATGATATATCCTACATCACAGTAAGCCTAAATTGTAGGCTCACTGTGGTAAATAGCAGCCAATTGCAGGGTTTGCAGAAATGATGTTCACACTGCAACGCAGACACTGACATAAATTGTAATAGTTCTTCACTTAAAACAGCATTTTGTTAAGTGAATATATGATTAAGTAATTTAGTAACCTTCTTGTGGATATCATTATGAATCACAGAAATACCACCAGAAGAGTGCACATGGACAGCTGCTGTATTAGATGTTTTTAGGACCTGGCAGCAGTAAAGGCGGCTGTAGCAGGTGTGATCTCAGCGCTGAGGATCTAGCCATGCAACATCAGCTGTGAATGAAGGAGCAGTGTCCTTTTTTTTTTTTTTCGCCGGGTTGTGATTTTTGTGCCCTCCAAGGTGAATATAGTGCTCATCAACATACAGTAGAAGCTCTCAGGGTTCCAGTAGGGTCAGCCGATGTGACAGTCTAACAGAAGGCGTAGAAGAGGTATCTCTCCGTCTGGGTGTATTCATGCTGAAGATCAACAAACAGGACTGCTGCAATATTGAAGTTTTATATGATCTTTGCATCAATATGGTGAAGTTCCTTTATTTGTAGGAAGTAGGATTAGTTCAGCTTCAACAAAACTGCATAGAAAATACATTATTACATAGATTATGTCTAAAAAACTCTCACTTACTTAAATACTCTGCACTAGCTGTATATAATTTATAGTCTATTCATTGCACTCTGTCCAGACAGTTCATACTGTATCTTACTGACATATTCATATTCATATCTATATTATTATTTATACATCCCTACACACATGTACATTACTCTGAACCTTGTTTTTTTTTTCTTTCTTTTTTTTTTGCAATGACAATAAGGTTGAATCTAATCTAAAAAAATAATAAAAATAAACAAACAAACAAACAACAACAACAATAATAATAATAATAATAGTACTGAACACACACTTCAGAGTAGTACACAGATAACAGTGGACATCAGTCTATTGAAAAACATCCAAACAATTAAAACATGTATGAATATCATACATTTTAATAGAAATAAATTATCTTATCATTTCTTCTTATTATATAACAATAAAAGCTGAAGCAGATCAGGTTTCTAAATGTTACTTTACACACCTGTATCTCTATACGGGATACATACATATCGTAATATTTCATGTACAACTGAGACACAGTATCAATATGTAGATTTTTTTTTTTTAATCCGTTTTCATGGTTTGGGGCATTCAAATATGACAGAGTAAATAACGATCCCTGTAATCATTTAATGACATTTAAAATGAATGAATTCATTATAAAAGGAGTGAGGTCTCATTAAGTTCAGAGTGAGCAGACAGTCGGTCTCCAGTCGGTGGCTGAGTGTCTGTGCCGGCCTTCACACTGACTGTATTTCTCAGTATTGACGTGTTGTTTGCAGATGGAACAGGAGGGCTGATCTCTGCCTCCAGAGGTCATTCTCACTACAGTTGCCACTTGTTGCCAAAAGCAGCTCGGGGTTCCACCATTCAACACTAGACACATTTCAAGTATTTACTCAGCCAACTACCGAGACCTGCATGTCTGGATGTTGAATGCGGAGCGTTACCAGGACTGAAGGAAGACTCTTGCGATCCTGTTGAGAATATTTCGGCGCATCTGACGGAGAGAAGCATGGTTGATAACACAACTATAGCAACTAAATCTGCTTTGGTAAGCGTCCAGGATTTACTTCAGCTGGGTTATTAGACCCAACAGCTGATTTGCTCTTCTGTTGTAATTTTCTCCAGCGTCTGGGTAGTTTTACGGTGTTTTAACAACTTAGTGCAAGTTTTTCATGTTCGATCGCCTCCATGTTAATGTGAAATGTTTCGCAGGTTATCCTCTTGGTAGTCCACTTCAGAGTCAGAGACCTGACCTGCCTCGATGTGTGTAATGAGGCTAACTGGTGGAGCATGTGTTTTAATCTTATAAAGTACTCCTGGTAATCGACCATCCTCTCGTCTCCTCGCAGCAAGGCTCTTTCTCGTCCGCCAGCAGCGTTCCGCTCCAAGCCCCCTCCGCCTCCTCCCACAGCCCGTTCCCCGGCGCCCAGTCCCACCAGCCCGGCAGCGGCGGCATGAAGCTCGAGGCGGTCATGGAGAACCTGCAGCGGCAACAGGCAGCGCGGCTGGCCCTGGAGGAGAAGCTCCGGCAGGCTGAGACAGAGAAAGATCTCCGCTCCATGGTAGAGTCCCAAATACACCAACAAGCTCTGGCTTTCCGCCACTACCAGGCGGCGATGCGAGGCGCCCTGGCCGCCGGAGTTGCCAACTCGTCCTCCGGAGTGACGCTCCCACACATGGAGGTCTGCAGAGCCGACGAAGACGGGGACTCCCCCAGACCGGGCAGCGATGATAAGGAGCGGGACGAGGAGGAGGATGACACGGATGAGCACGGGATCATGAATGAAGAGGAGGAGGGCGAAGACGATGTCGAGTTGAACCACTACCAGCACCGACAGTCCTCGCTCCAGGGAGCCTGTCTGCCTCCACAGAGCGCACCGATGCACCTCATGGCCAGAGTCCCGGCGGCCTTCGCCCCGGCCCGCCGCGCAGAGTCTCCATCGGCACATCCCCAGTCCCAGCACCACGAATGGACGTATGAGGAGCAGTTCAAGCAGGTAAGACAGCACTGACCCACTGAACACTTCACCCCGTGCAAAACAACACAGTGTCTGGTTCTTCTTTTAGTGAATCTGAGACGGTTTTGAAAACAGCGGCAATAACAGAGAAGACATTTAATAATTTAACTTATCAGTGAGTCATTTGAATCATTGTAGTTCCCTTTTCTTTTTGTCATTGCACATCATAAGAGAGACACATGGGTGATATTGCTGTTACTGATGTCATTTTTAACTAAGTTGATCTAATGTTAAGGTTGCTGCTTTAAAAAGTTGAAAATTGAGACTAGGTCTTCTGGACAAGCTGGAACTCTGACAAGGCATCATTTATAAAGCGGTATAATATGTAACTAATAGCTTATTAATGGATGATAAGTCATTCACTAATGTTTTAGAACAGTTGATTCATTAAAAGAACTTTTTAGTTGCCAGGCTGTGAAACATCTCTTTGACAGACTTTTGGACACCTTCAGGATTTATGAACAACTTACAAACTAAAAGTTACCTGCTATAAAGTGCATTAACTCAGTTATAAACCATTAATGTTCTTGGGTTGTTAAATAGGCTTTGGCTGTGTCTGTTATTTCTATTAGGTAATAATTACATTACAAATATTGGTAATAGATAAACAAATGCTTAAGTTATTATTAGTTAATAATTTATCAGCTCAAAGGGTTTGTTCAAACTGTTTTCAAAAGTTGTTCTCTATTAATGTCTCAGCATTAAGTTTAAATGTTTGCAAACCATTAATCATTATTTGTAGTGTCATTGGTGTGCATATGTTTCATTGCATTGAACATTTATTGAGGGCATTTCTCCTAAACAGCCTCTTTGTTTTGTTAGCGGCTAGTTAATGACAGTAAGTTATCTGATTGATATACGGCTGTCTTTGTATTTCCAGCCTGCAACAGGCAGATCTATACTCTCTGAGTGATTGTGGATGCTCCATGTCATCTTTTATTTATGATGGATCATTTACAGACTTCCCTAAATGTGTGTGTACATTAGTGACTGCATTAGTGCTGCACATTAAAGCAACTCAATGCATGGAAATGCAATTTAAATAGGGCCTGAAACCAATAGCCTCAATACAGAGAGAATTATGTGTGGAAGATGGAGAGATGAGCCTGTAGAGAAGTCTCACCATCCGACTTCTTGTTTCTCTACATATCTATGATTCATTAATGGTGTACATAGATTATTCTTATTATAGGTTATGTGTGTCACTTCATATTCATTTGAGTGGATATCTTGCTTGACATTTACCATCAGTGGATATGATGTAAGTGCACCTTGCTCAAGTTATTAGATCTTATGAACAGCACAGCAGATAGATTTAAAGTCTATACACCTCTTATTGTCACCATAAAGCCTTTACTTTTTTACAAAAAAAAAAAATCTTTTAATTTCATCAAGACAAGTTTCATGTGGGTGTGCGTGCATGCTCCATGTAAAATCAGGCTATTCACTTCAAAGATTCCTCAGGATGTGCAGTTATTGTGGGGGTCATTTGTATGTAGTCATTCAGTGTAATGGTCATGGGACAATAAAAGGATGCTTATGGCTGCTAGGCAGACAGAGTGGAGCCAGCATACTAAGCATGCTGAAAGCTGCAAAACAAAACCACATTTGAAGGCAGTAAATGCATCTTTGGAAATAGGAACAAGATGTGGGCTAAATATAAAAAGGCCCCACTGAGGCGGAGAAGTTTTAATCTGATCTGAACCAAAAGGGACCAGCCGGTGTCTACAGTAGCTCCTAAATCACTTCGGTAGACATCAGGAACAACATGGGACTCATGGCATGCCATGTATGTATATATAACTGTACTTATATGTTTACCATGACAAAAAAAATCTTTAATTTCTTAACATTTATTTTTTATTTAGTTGACATTTTCAAGCATTTTTAAATGGAATTAAAAGGTAAGCTCAATCCAAATATTTAGTTCAAAGAACAGTGACAGGCAGCTAGTAAAACCTATTTTAGCTTTTTAAGGAGACAGTGTACAGCTGAATCTAAAGCCACGAGACAGTTAAACATAAAAGAAACTTTTTGGCAATGACTGCCAAAGATGCTGAACGGAGAGAGAGAGAGAGAGAGAGAGCGAGCGTGTAGTTTTGGCAGCGGCTCAGGAAATGCAGGAAACTGGACCTGGTGGTATTCCAGCCTGGCTCACGCCCAAAAATGCTGGGATCTCCCTGTCTGGCAGTGTGTGTGTGTGTGTGTGTGTGTGTGTGTGTGTGTATGTGTGTTTGTAGCTACAAGTCGGCTCGGTGCCAAACTATTACGAAACAGAGACAAAATTGTGCGCTGTTACACACTCAGCCGCGCTTCCTCTCTGACACACACATTATTTACAAGCGTGTTGTTGGCACGGATATGTGAGCCTGCAGGCATTTAGACATCATAGTAAAGTGGAAGAGACAAAAACTGTTGCAGAACAATAACATATAAGTGGATATTTTCTGTGGCTGTTGGTTCAGTTATACATTTACAGCACGTGTTTGCTGTTTGAAGGACACAACTCTGAACCGTCTTTGAGTGTTTTCAAAGCCGCACAGCTGATGTGCAGGTAGATGTGAAGAGTGAACGCTGCTTTACCACAGAAAAATAGTGTAACTCCAACAACGATTTAAGCAGACGTGATGTTCATTGTGGTGAATTACTCACTGTGGTTTCAAGTCTCTGCAAGTTGATTGTCATGAAACAGAAAACACCGTCTGGAAGGAGAATACTTGAAAAACACGAGTGTTTATCGTTTAAAAAATCTGCTAAACATGCAAAAACTGTGCAAAAATGTTTTATGTTAATGATAATGTATTTTAGTCAAGATCATCTGAAAAAACACATACAGGACAAAAATGCTGAGACAATGCACACATACATTTATACATAAAAACATAAATCCAATCCAAAAATGAAACTAAAAGACATTTCATTCTTTTAACTTTTGTACATGTTCTGTTGTTCTCTGTATTTCTGAATTTCTTTGTCTCATTCGTATATTAATGTCAGTATTTGGTTTAGTTAATAGATTTAAAATACACCGTATCAGACTTTCTCAGGGATCAAATGATTAAGTCCTTATTTCAGTTGTTGTCCACCAGCCCTCACCAAGACGTTCAGTCTTTCGTCTGACAGAAGGAAACTATTGAAATATATGATTTGGATTTGTAGAGCATTTTTCCTGAAGTTTCTGTGATGTTTCTTTTTTTGGTGCATTGTTTGGATTTGGAGGACATCTTGTTGTGTCTTTTGTCTTTTGTGATATGTAGATGTAGACAATCTGCAATATGTGCGCCTGATTTTCTGTCAGCGATGAGAAAAACTTGAAATGACATGCCCTAACTCGTGAAGTTAGGAAATTCTTTAAGATTTCCTGGATCCACACTAAAAATAAATGACTTGTTCCTTAACTGACTTAACTCTTTAAGCACCAAATTTCATCACCATTTCATAGCACTGTATTGAGATATCCTGCTAACAAACATATAAGCAGATGGACTGAAAACATAATCTCTGTAGCAGAGGTAATGAGCAGTTCGTTTGAACACTGAAGTTAGAAGCTCCCAGCTGAATGTTCGGCTGTGTTATGGTGATTACTAGTACTACTGTACTATAAGGGAAATCTCTGCCTTTTACTGGGCTATATGAGACTAGATTACCTGTGAAAATCATTTGTGTGGTCTATGTCAGCATGTTGATTCGACTGTATAACTAATTTATAATCAGTCCCCTGTAGTGTGTTATTGCTCAAAATCTCAGAGACAGACAGAAAAGCTGTTTCTGAAGCATTAGACGTGACATTTTCCTGAGTGAATAATTCCATTTAATGAACTGTTTGGGCAGCCACTCCTTTTTGTGGATTGTACCTCTTCCAACTTGTTTTTCCAACAACTATAGAAACGAGGAGGAGGAGGGAGCTCCAGCTGTAGTGGTGTATGATTTCCCTCCCCTCCCTCTGCCACTCAAATCATCCACATTGCAAAAATATCCATCTTCTCACATCATTAAGGGACACTAGTAAGCCATTTAAGGCGCATTTTCTTAAAATAAGCAAAGAGGCAGAGAAATATAACAGTTTGTAGAATTCCTGAAACAGATTGATTTGAAAGGAATTCACAAACATAAATGACACCACTGTGGCAGATTGATTTAGTTGTTTCAATAAAATAACAGTAATGTAGTAAATGCATTATGAACAATCAGTATTTCTGCAATTTAGTGCTGCCAGTTTCAGAGTATAACAGCTACACAACAGCCAAACATCAACAAGGTCAACAACACAAGACAGAGCAGCCAGCTAATATTACTGACTAGTCCAACAGCAGTCAGCCCAGCTCGGCATCTGTCTTTCAGCCTTTTATTTCACCAAGCTCTCAGTCCCACATTTACTCTTGTCCAGCAGTTTCTTGCTCACTCACTCTTTCCTTTTCTCTTTTTTAGCTTCCTCCGTCAACATTCTCTTTGGTCTCCTGTCTTCTGTCATTATAGCCATTGATGCTGCTGAGTTATGTTACATTGCCTGCTTGCCCAGCTCCGGTTCTGGCACGACGCTGCCTCTGCTCCCTGCCTGCGTTGGCCTGAAAACCTCCTCTTCTTTGTGGTTCAGTAATCCAGATTATAGTCACACATAGATGAACTCTAACAGTGAAGGGATAAATGCAACAAAAGACAACTTTTAAAATTAGTACTTTTGGTTCTAAACTACAAATATATCGTATGTCCTCATATGACATTCTTGCGCACAACTTTTGAATGCATTCTGTACAGTTTAATATGGCTGGATGTCCTTTGTCTGACTGCATTTTTGAGGCAGACACTACCTGAATTATTTATTTCCCCAACAGTATCTATTTTTGATGAGGATTATCAAATATAGAGATGGACTATATGGTCATGTTCTTGTTCCAAGAAGTGGTTACTTTCGTAACACATAGTGTTTGCACCTAAATTAAAATGCACAAAAAAATGCTAAAAAAAAGTGTGAGCATAAATTTACAATGCAGACCAAGACAAAATGTTACACTTCTGTTTTCTCTTTGTGCGTCTGATCAGCACTGTCAGTTCATTCAAACTACAAGCAGCCTTTGTTCTACCAAAGTTTCATATCATACAGAGATGAATGGAAGGGAATGGTTACCAGTGTTTTACAGAATACGGTGAAATGTAGTCAGACGATTAAAAAGTGCAAAATCACTGGCATGTTTTCAGCCATTTATCACAGGGCTTGTCTTGAAAAACAATCAGCCCTCCAATTGGACCCCTCCCCCTCCAACCCAGCACCACCCACTTTAACGTGACCATAAAACCTGACAGGGAGACCTGCTTTGAAAGAGACACATGCTGCTGCTGCTGCACCCTAACTCTTGTGTCAACATTCTGCCTGGGATATGGAAACTCAGTCCAATCTCATGAAGCTCCCATAAAACATATTACTTCAAATTATCCATATGGCTAAGAGCTAGATGTTTTTTTTCCCATACAGTCAATAGCCAGAGTGTGTGGGGCCCCGGATTCCTGCCAGGATCTTTGGCTCCATGTATTCATCTAACAGCTGTACCTCAAGTTAAAATGTGCTCCGTCACTGGAAATGCTTTAATGGCATTCCTGGATTCTTTCACTGTATGCCATTACAGTTATATGGTGGGTTGCCACATGGATGCAAGGGGGGGTTGGGATAGGCTGTAAAAGGAAAATAGAAGAAGTGGGAAGAGGGAAAGGAGTGTGTGCGTGTGATTGTGTGTGTTGTCGTGCAACAAAAATTTGCACTTAATGGTATTTCCCAATGATCAAAGTGAACTTTTTTCCACTCAGACTAGCATTGAAATGTTGTAATTCTGTTGATGAAACTTGCAGGAACCCTGGTATCAGTAGGACACTGATCCCGTGACTCCTGCTCCTTCCTCACAAGCACACACTCACGCAAACATACACGACCTGATTCTTTTGCGGAGCCACCAAAGACATTTTCATTCTGTATCACTGTGTGAAGGGACCCGGGAGTCGGCATGCAGTGAAAAGTGGGCTCGGCACAATGTGCCATTGAGACGTACTTGTTTTTACTGCGAATGGCTCCTCTCTTTTCATTAAAACAGAGGCAGGGTTAGCTTGTTCAAACACCCTCCCCACCCTCAATGTGGGTGTTACTTTTTAATCGCAGCAGCCTGGAATTTCTGCAGCTGCTTGCAAAAGCCCCCCTCTCTGTTTATGAGATCTGACTGTTGGGCAAACATTGCCTCACTGCCACGTCTCTGACTCACTTTTTCCATCCTGCCATTGTTGGGGGTGGTGGTCCTCAGAATTACCATGCCAACGTGTTATCTTTTGATTGAATGCATGTGTATATCAGTTGTCAGATCTTTGTACATCATGCTGTCGCTGCTGACATTGATATAGGAGTAATGTAGTGTAACGCAGTATACTGGTGCAGTGCTCCATGTCAGTTAAAGGGGGCTTGAGGGGCCCTTAAGGGTTGAACTTGCAGGTTTTCTATGAGGAGACAATGTGAAACAAGATAAAACAAGATTTGAAAAATTCAACTGGTCATATTAAAGTGATGATCTAAAGCTCAGTGTTAATGTTGATTAGCACACATGTGACGGCCGAGTATTTCAGCAGGCCCCATTTATTCACCCTGAACAATACTTGCTTCAGACCCTTGGGATTAGTCAATGTTTGCTCATGCTAAACTACATTTTCAACTTGCGTGGATGCTTGTACACCTGAACTTGCACCACTCCAAGCAAATTCACATTTGCATCCATTTTCATCTTTTTATTGGTTTTGTTATTGTATGTATGTTATTAGTAGAGCTCATTGACCCTAGCTTATTGACCCATGATTTATCCATGTATAGTTTATGTTAATGCTGACAATTTTTTCAAGCTACCCAGCGAGTTTTAGATTTTTGAGTTGAGTTTTTGACATCTTCCAGGCAAACCATTGGGTTCCATTTATTTTAATTTTATAGCCATTCTTTGGCTCAGCTGGTTAAAATGATCCACAATGAACATTTTGTTGTTAAAGTTATGTTAATATGAATTCGGGAAACTAAAAGTCACTGAAGAACCACAAATATGAATTGAAAACAGTAGAAGCAGTGCTATCTCCAGAGCAGAGAGTTTATTGGGACCAGTATCTACAGTCCAGAAACTAAATTTAGATCCCAGTTCCTTTGGTCAAGGATGCCATGTTCCCAAAAAAGGCTGCTGTGTCCCTGGAAAAGTTCCTATGGGGAAAGGGCACAGTAGTGCAGACTTCAGATTCTTCACTATACTAATTTTCCCTGAAGCATCTAAAATACTGTTGTGGTCATGTCATTTCTTTTCTTTTTTTTATCCTTTTCTAGGAAAATCTGAATGTATAAGCCACTGAACCATGAACACAGATCAGTCCCCTCCTGCAAAGGCTACAGATAACACTGATTCTTCAATATACGTGACCTTCAGCCTCATTTGCATTCACTATAATGGCCATTCAGCATCTTTTTTAAACCAATGTATGTAATCAAAAGCTGTAAAGTCAATGACTAGAGATTTGCATGTGCCACCTGGGTAGCAGCTCTGCACTAACAAGATTGAGTAATCATTGATAGTCGAACACCAAGCTCGCAGATTAGATTGCTGCCATAAAAGTCTGTGTTTGTGTGTCAAGGTCTCTGCGGTGCATCGAGTAAGATCTGTGGTTGCTGCTGAGTTGGTTCTTGTATGATGAGCCCTTTGAGGTGTCCCTTCTGTCCTGTCAGTGTGTCCACAATGGGAACGTACAGCCTTAATTATTTCTTTAAAGTTCCCCTTAAAGATCAGCAGCACACTTGGTATAAAGAAGTTGTCGTCATAAAAAATCCAGACTCTCTAAATATAAGCTGACAACAGGTGTTTCTTACTTAACCATAGAGTCCATTGTCAGTGTATGTGTGCTGGAGGCTTCAAATTTCCACATCACACTCTTGGAAGTTGAATATTAGACCAGGCTTGGCCTCCAAACTATTTGTGACGTTATAAATCATACTTGCTCCATACCTGCTCTTAAAATAGGTTTCTTATGAGTAAATAGAAAAGTTTCACTTCCAGCAGCATGAATGCAAAAACATCCTTCAAATATCAAAGTCCACACACATCACCGTGTAGAGTGAAGCACTAGATGCAAAAAGAAAGACCTATATCTTAGAAGAGCAGAACTTAGAGTTGCTTCAGTGTAGGCAAAAACACTGTACTGACTTCAGGCATTCCTGAACTAAGAGTCAAGTCAGACATTATCAGAGGTTTCTGGAAACTTGTAGTTACTACTTGGAAATTCTAAACTAGTAATAACTGCAACTTTGACATGACACAAAACATGAGTGCAGCATCAATCTGTCTAACTGGTGGCATTTAACCCGAGATGCCCTTGAGCTTGTTTGAGATGTTTGCTAAAAGCTGCTAAAAATAGAAATGTAATATAATTCGTTCATTACGCAGTTTAGCTGCATTTTTAGTAGTTAGTTTCTTACAAATGTCATTGTGAGTTTGAATTACAGATTCTTCTCCAGAAGTAAAAGAATCTGGAAGTTGTGGTTTCACATCGGTCCCTGTGCTGCTGACACTGGTTGAAATGAACCCTGGTCATGGGTCTGGGTGGCTTTCATGCTTGTTTCTTGGGTTGTGCACCTTTTCTGCTCCCCCAGCCCAAACCACAGTAGTTAAAGTTTTTCCCAAGCAGCTTCCAGCCTTTTCTAATAGTTTTGCACACACACACGACAGAGTGGAAAAGTAGGGAAAGTTTTCAAAAGCATAAGAATTACTGCTTAATGAATGTTGTTTGAGTCCTGGTCAGGAGATGTCAGAGGTGAATTTTGGAGAGTTCAGTTGAAACCCAGGAAGGATTGAAATGTGAACTGGTATGACATGTATTTTGGTGGTGGGAGTGAACGTAAATGCAAAAATGGCATCTAGCTGACTTGGACAGAAAGAGATACACACACCACTTCCATGTGTTGTACCTCCTGTCATAGATTAATGTGTTTGTGCAGGTGTGTGCACATAATGCATGCTATTACATTCCTATTGAAGCCTGAGGGGCCTCTCTGAATCAGTGCTCTGCTCTCCCATGTACTCAGATGTCAGATAGTGAAGCAGACGTGTGCACAGCTTAGCGACCTGGTCTCAGTGCTTCTGCCGTGGCTCCAGATTGAGGGTAATCTTGACCTGTCTGGCCTGATCCATCCAGGCTGATGGGCCACAAAGATCTGGTGTTAATTAACCTCTCTGTTAATCTGATCACTGGAGACTTTATTTAAATAATGCCCTGCAAAACAGCCTGACATAAACTCGACATTATGCAATGAATGAATCTGATCGGTCTCCAATGATGATTTGACTGAATCTCCAATGATACACAGCATAACTTATAGAAACACAGTGTATATAGAGCAGCTGTCCCATGTACAAAGGCTCAGTCCTTGCTGCGGAAGCCCAGGGTTCAAATCCGACCTGTGGCTCTTTCCCGCATGTAATTCCCCATCTTTCTCCCCACATTCCCTGTCACTCTTCAGCTGTCTCTATCGAATAAAGCTTGAAAAGACCAAAAAAAAAATCTTTAAAAAAAAAAAAAAAGAAAGAAAGAGAGTGTATAAATTATTGCATGAGATGGAATGTAGCCTGGAATTTTGTTTGACCACTAAACCAACAGAAGATAATCTGAGAATAAACATATTTTCTGTATAAACATTTTTGTATGAACCAAAGAAAAAGCTCATCATATAATGCAGATTACACCTGTCACTGTTATCATTATCATTATACGAAAAATGTTTTAACCGTTTTTATCATCTTTCAGACAGTTATGTGAAGTATTACTCTCAAATTTATGATTTTCTTCTGTAAAATTCATCTGATGTTACAAACACACACACAGCATCTGTCATCGCTGATTTTTTTTTCCCAGAAAGGGATAATCAGCTCTTTCCTTTAACATATCTTCAGTCTTACAGAGGCTGGAAATTGAAGTGGCAGTGGTTTCAAGCCTATTATCCCCCTGCCACCCCACCCCCCCACACACACACACCACCACCCAACACACATTGACAAACACACGCGCGCACTCATTTGCTGTGAGTGACATCAGCCTAACAATAGCTGCTGGTCATGTTTCCTGCCCTCCTCTTACACCACTGTAGCCCGATGGAAAGACAATACCCTTTCTGGCTGATAGAGAAGTGTGAGGTGACACTCCACTGAGAGAGCTTCCTCAGCCAGTCCACTAATCAAGGGAAGCCGTAAAGTGGAGGCCAGAGCATGGTGTCAGGTTACGAATCCTTTACAAAGGTGAAGGAGCTACCACTGCAGCACTGCACGAAAGTTTAATGAAAATATATTAGCATTATACTCTGACTATGTGAAACTGAACTGTGCAAACTTCAACACTGAACTGGGACTTGAGATTTGCTATTGGATTAACTTAAACTTTAATTTCACATTATTGCACATACCTTAATTTCTGAAATTATTTATTTTGTATGGCTTACTTTGGTTGTTACCAACGTCTGGTGAAAATTTCATGTCAATAGCACTTTATGTTTATGGAATATGTTTACTGAGAAAAAATGGTGACGTGTTCAATACTTATTTTAGCCGCTGTAGCCCTAGGTCACCACAGCTTAAATCTATAAGCTTAAAAGCTAAACATAAAAACAACCTTTTAGATGTAAGGAAAGCTAACTATGATGATGTGATGTTATCAATGTTTGATTATTGTTTGTCTAAAATCTTTTACTCTTTGACAGTTCTCAGCTATTTGTTTCTGGATCAAGTGGTCACTGATTCAATCAGTACCGTGTGACAGTCTGGTAGATAAACTATATGCAGTGAGGTTCAAGTTAAATTGTGAAATTTGGCTTTGTTTCTCCTAAAGAAGTTCATGAGATACACCTCTGAAAATAGGTGAATAAATGAATGTTACATTTTGAATGTTTTACCATAGAAATGATTTGTGGTTAAAAAAAAAAAAAAAAAAAAAAGCTAATGGTGTTCAGTCACCTGTCATCAGTTTAGATGGAGGCAGGGCAGGAGGCAGGCTAAGTTGGGGTAAGCAAACTTTCCACTGTCCATTGTGTTATAGAAGCAAATTTACAGGCAAATTATCGCTCATTTGCATAATCCTTGAGACGTTAATGCAGGAAACTTCCTGGTTACCAGGTGGTGTAGGTGGTGTAGGTGGTGTATCTGCTCAGGTCTATAACATGAGCTATGTGAAGTGATAACACAGTAAGTCGTGCTTACGCTGTGTCTTTACTGTCCATGTATTGTGTTGTGCTTTTGCTTTGTTACTCCACAAATGTTTGAAATGCATCAGAACACCACCACACATTAATGTGTGGAGGGGGTGTCCTGTCCATTAAGAGTGGAAGACAGAGGTCTGCAGTATGCTCTTCTCAGTAATTCTTCTCCATCCATCCATTCCCTCAGTGAGGCCTGTCATGCTAATATGACAGCTTCATTTATCAACTTCACCACCTCCAAACAGTTTTTCACTTTATAATAATTTTCATGCAAATCTGCATTTGACAGCTGTGGACGGGGTAAACTACCCTCCAATTTCCAACTTGCTAAAAGACAAACATCTTGGGCACTGAAGGTGAGGTGTGAAATCTAAATACTGAGGATGAGATACTGGGCCGTGTGTCTGTGTCGAGATACCGCTTTAGCATTTTACGGGGGAAAAGTACCAAAACACGATAATGCAACAGCTAAATATGTCAGCCATCAGTCCCCAACATTTAATAGGCAATTGTGTATTAGTTGAATTTATGATTTTAAAAATATGAGTTTCTGTCTGTCTGCAGTAATCGGCCTTTCTGTCCAATAAGGGACCTGCTCCAGTAACATACCCCATAGTTCTTTGAAGCTATTCATTGATACTATCTGTTGCTATTTCCTTGTTATTTACTTTAGTTGATGGGATGCAAAATAATTTGCCTTTATAAACTTGGTGTAACATCTTACCGTCTTAAGTGTTAAGTGTTAAGTCTTAAGAAAATGACCATACCATAATTGTAAAGTTGTTGCTGCTGTGCCTTGTCCATAGCACACAGCGTCTCTCCCATGAACAACAGTTGTGGGCAACACATGAAAAACAGAACATCAGTACTGCAGATCTCTGGATTACCTCCAGTGAGGCTTATTAATCAAACCAGTTACAAACTCTGTTGATCCATGTTGTATGCATTGTTGCTGAAATTTTGAGAATAGCACAGTGTTTTATACATGGTGTGCAGAGGAAGCCTGTGGAAGGAGTGGCTTTTTAGTGAGATTTGTTTGGGCAGTGTGAGAGAGTGAGACAGAGTCTGAAATTGGATATCTCACGCCAAAAGCAGGAGAGTTTGCAGCCTACATTTCTTGATGTGTACTAGTTAATGAGTCAAACTCTGAACTGTTTCTTCAAAAGGAAAACATGCAGAGCTTTGGGCATTGACGGCTCCTGGTTCAGAACTGCTGTGCTAAATGAAGTACAGGTGGAAATTAGATGTGACAGACGCTGAGTAATTAGCCATAGGTGTTAATGGAAGCCTGCAGTCAATTATCTGCTCTGTCCGTCAAATGGAGTTTTATCCCAGATGGTCAAGTGGACAGCCCGGCAGGTTGGAGATGGACACACATGATCACATTTCAGTCAGTCAGTCTGTTTTTTCACAAGTGTGTTGATGACAAGTTGAGACATTTCTTACTCATTATATTCTGTCAACTGTCACAACTTCTAATGTGCAACCTGACCTTCATACAACAATGAACTGTAAGGCAGTGTTGGCAGTGGAAAGCATGCTGCAGTGTCTTTGCTAGAGCACGTGATCAAAGCAGCATTACTCCACAGTGTTCTTCACCTGTAGACACTGTACTGTTTGATTGTGATCATCGAATCATTTCTCCTAGCTGTGTTTGTCTTAACAGCAGCACTCTTTGTGCACTGTGCTCTGTAGTTTAGTTCACTGTAATGGCTTCAGGTGATAATAACATCTTACAAACAAAAGACCTTCTCAGATGAAATGTTTATTATTATTATTATTATTATTATTATTATTATTAGTAGTAGTAGTAGTATTGTTGTTATTATGATTAGTATTATTAATAATTCTGATTTATTTTATTTTTTCTAAAAAAATATGTAAAAATAAATAAATAAATAAAAATAAATAAAAGGCAAACACAAGTAGTGTTAGTTAGTTAGTCTTAAGCTGGATATTGGACAGGAATTCACTCTGGATAAAGTAGTGTTCTTACTCAGTCCATGTTGGCAGTAGCAGGACTGTTAGCTCACCTCCCAGTCCTCATCCTTGTTCACTGGGGGTTGACTTTGGGTTTGGGCTACTAATGCTGTCTTTGCTGACTTTGCTAGATGAGGCCATCAAAACATTTCTCTCTGGTAAGGGAGTAGGCCCATTTAAGTGCAGGCATTTCAGACACTTTCCCACTTCCACTCAAGATGATCAGAGACATAATAACAGATAACAGACAGCAGATTTCTGAAATAAAAGGCAAAGTAGCAGCAACAGATAGTTATGGGTTTGTTGTTCTGGTCAATTTTTTTACCAGTTTGTCATGAAAGTGCTAACTAATAGATTGGGGAAACATATTCATATATTATATATATATATCATATATTCAATATCCTGAATAAACAGCATGATCAGAAATAGTTGAAAAAAGCATGATCATGTTATTACTCTTATATGTTTGAGGGATGTATAGATTTTAAATGAGGATTCCTTTATTGTTAAAATGCTTTATCTCTAGCTGACATCCTCTATTCTCACTAATAATTATAAATCTGGGCCTTTTGACCTGCAGTGTGGGGCTATAAAGAGAAACTGTCTTCTTGAATGTTGCTCTGGAGCCCCTCACATCAGTAAGCAGGAGTCACCATAATGTTAGAGGAGATAAGAAACCTGGGAAGTCATGTGAGCCTTTATGCAGATGATACATTGTTATACCTCTCTGATTCCTTTGTTTATTGAATTGTTCAGTAAGTTATTTGACTACACAAAACTGGGGTAAATGTGAGTTCCTGCCTCTTGACAGTATGGACCCAGATTTTCTTAATTCACTATCACTTAAACCAATAAACTTATTTATGCTCAACCAAGTTGATGTAGTTATAAAACTAAAACTAAACATAGACAAATGGTGGGTGCTGCTTGTGTCTATAGTGGTGCTATCAACATGGTGTCAAGATTTTTGTATTTATTTCAGATTCTGTTGATCTTACTCATTTCATGCTCCTGGATAGTCTTTCCATTGAATAATTGCTCAAATCGGGGTGGCGTTTAGCTCAGTTGGTAGAGCAGCCGCCCTATGTACGAAGGCTCAGTCCTTGCAGCGGAAGCCCAGGGTTTGAATCCAACCTGTGGCTCATTCCCTGTCTCTGTCACCCTTCAGCTGTCTCAATCAAATAAAGCATGAAAAGGCCAAAAAAATATTAAAATCAAATCAGCAATTATTCACTGTAATAACACAAGGTCAAGGTTCTCTTTTCATTTTTTTCTGCTGATCTCAAGTGGCTAAATAATTCCTTAATGCAACTTTAATGTATATGTTTCATCGTGCAGTTTACAGTCACAATGACTGTATTTAATATTTAACCAACATTGCTAAAATTTAGAATGAAGATGTATCTTTCAGAACTGATTCACATGTAATGATAACAGATGGGAGACACAAACTGGGGGTGCATGCTGTGTACTGTGGATGAGATTATACATAAGTGTGTTCACTTATTTATGGAGCGGTCTCAGAGGAATTCAACAGTTTATTGGCACATGGAACTGCTTACCACTGCTTGCGTGGTTCTTTGTCCAGGCTTGTTACAAATACCTTAATACACACAGTGAGTGGCTGGAAAGACAGAGATGAAAGGTGGACAATGGTACGAAAGAAAGGAAAGTGACTGCATGGACAACTGGGTGATAAATACCATATAAGCTCTTTGTGTCATTTTAATTGTGACAAAACAAACTCCAACCAGAAGCATGTTCTTTGTTCACAGGGTCAGGGAAGCAATCAGTAAATTTAAGCTGAAGTGTAGCTGAAATCAATACAAACTAGATATAGTTCCTAATGTGCCTATGGATTCCTCAGTGCGAAAAAAGGAAACAGTTGTGCTTCCTGTCTTTGTTTCCTTCTGTTGAGATTGCTTGAGAAAACATGTTGTACAAACAAGGAAGGCTAGCAGCCCTGCAAGAGGGACTTTAATTTATGGCGAGCATGGCTGGGGGCCATGGGGAAATAAGAAGGTCATTTTGATTCACCCACAACCAAGACACTTAAGAAAAATGGCGATCCTTGCAACCAACAATTAATAATGTCTTAAATTAATCCAGGTTTATCGCTTTAGAAAAGATATGACACATGATTCATGGCACATCTAAAAGACAGCTAGCACATGTGACATTATCTTATTTTTTCTGTCTTATTTAAGTCCTAATGTTTGCCTTACCAGTTTTATCCCTAGTCCCATCCAGGTTCCTGACAAATGTCTCAGCATAGTATGAAATGGACATGGAAAACATTATTCAGCACTGCTCACATGGGAATGAAAAATCAATATTGACCTTGTTGGAAAAAATCCAAGGGAGACCTATATAATTTGTGAGGGAGTCAGCAGTAGGAAAAAGAAGTCCTGTTTTGTTGGACTCAAGCATTTCTCCATATGATTGTGTGAGGAAGGATGTTAGTGCACAGAGGCCTTCTTCAGGGAACCATCACTAACAACTACTCAGTAATAACAGATAAGAAGAATAAGGTGCAGCTACGACCTATCCCCGACACTCTGTCTTAAGTGATGTAGTGATATTGATTTAGTTTCTTTTGATGAGCAGAAATAACTATCCATCACAAGCAGCCAGTGTCAGCGCTGTAGAGGATCTGTCTGAGGAAGACATTGCCTTTAGTATTTAGTCTTTAGTCATTTTAAAGTGAATACTGGTAAAGCAGTGTTTTATTTATGATTAATATTGATACATAAAAAAAACATTACATTGTGTTGATTCTCATAGAATGTTGCTGTCATAAATGAGAGGCCAATGAAATCTGTGTCCACCTCCGCCTACCACATCCACATCTTATTTAATGAATTGTGTCATTAGTACAGGCTGAGATCAACGAAACAACAAGAACACAATAAGTGTTTCTTTTTTTTCACTCATACACCACTAACATTTGGTGTCAAAAAAGTATCAACTCAGGATTTTATTATAAAAATCTAAAGTTATATGAGACGATTTTTCAAGCCTGTCATCTGATATTCAATTCTAGAAACACCCTGAACCAAAAGATGTTGCACTGAAATGATTTCAAGCTTGTTTAAGGCAAAATAAGTCCAAGTGATTTTGTAAGACACATTAGCCAGTTTGTTTAGTAAAAGGAGATGACCTTTATTATTTTCTTTATGATAATAAAGAAAAAAACACAGTAGGTGTGCATATTCATACAGACTCTGTGTAACTTTAAGAATGCGGCCCTGCCATGTAATGTGATCCTCTTTAATCGGCATGTACTCCTGTGAAATCTACAAGCTTGCTGACTCTTTGTTTATGTTTGGCATAAGCGCTATTTGATGACCTCTGACCTACTTGCAGGCCACTGCCCATCAGAATTCTGCTTAGCCCTCCTACATACCTTAAGTTGGTCAGAGATCACAGAGGGGGATCAACATCGGATTAAAACAACAGATTAGTGATAGAGCACATGAGGCTCTGGCCATTTATGCCCCCTTCAGTGTGTGCTGGTCATGGACGGATTTTTAAATGAACCCAGAATTCCTCTCCTAAGCTTTGGGAGGGGTTAGCTCCAGTCTTAAAAAAAGTTTACAGTAGAAACAGTTTGCATGAAACTTGTTGTTTGTATGGTTATTATCACCTCATGGCAGATTATCAGCTTTCCATACTAATCCTACATCCCATTTCAGTGGTGCCAAAGCCCCGTAGGTTATCTTCGTTCTACATAAGGTTTCCTGTTCCGTCACAAGAGGCAGTTAAACTGTTTTATCTTGAAGCACCTATAGTTCCTACTACACCATATGTTTACAATGTTTCAGCACATGGTATTTCCATTGTGTTTACATCCTTTATTTAACCAGGTAAACGATTCAGATTTCTTTTACAAGAGTGACCTTTATATTTACATACAGGACTTTATACTATGCATATTAGTGAGCCCATTTCACCTTGTAGGTGCTGTCTTGCATAATTTGCAAACATCTAGTGCAACTACTATTTATCCTAGGGTAACTATCTAGATCAGACCTTTTTTCAATTGCTTGTGAAGTTAGTAAAGATACATAATTAAACTTGCTAGGAAATTATGGACCTGCAAATAAAAATCTCAACCTGTGTCCATTATTTTTATTTTTTCTAAGCTGTGATCACCTTCTTTATTTCTGTTGTGATTTGCACAAATCAAATTTAAAAAAAGACTATACAGTTTGATATTTGGGAGGCAGGTTAGAAATCATGTTCATTTCTGGTGGACTGATCTATGTTGCTATCATATCCATTATCAAATGGTGAGTCAAATCCAATTCTCATCAGAACTCCAGATTCAAATCATATCTATTGATTGGCCAAAGAACATATTTATCTCAATACATGGCTGACAGAATCTCATCCAGAACGCTGTGTCTTCATTTCCCTGTGCTGAGCCGTGCAGCGGCTCCTCTGCTGGTGAGATTTTAATTGGATTACCATAACCTAATTCATCTAGTGGATGGATGCAAATCAGACCATAAATCAAGTGACACAAAACAAGAACTACATGACAGGAAATCACTAGGCTGAGACATTAGTTTTAAACAACTTCCCCTGCATTAAAAAAGACATTCATACACAAACATGAAGACACATAAAAACATTCTGCTTTTACATACAACATAGAAGAGCTGAGTACAAAATTCAGTGAAGCGTAGAATGCACTAAATATGACCAAAAAAAGGTAAGTGAATGTAAATAGTAGGATGGGGGTTGGGGTAAGCTGACCAGGGGGAGATGGGGGGAGGAATGGTAAGTTTATGGCTCAAAGTGCCACATCATCACACAGAGCTGGTATTTCCTGCCAGGACTACAAGCAGCTCAGGCCAGCGGTGTGTAAGCAGATGGCCAAGATACTATGAATTCTATCTGCACACACACACACACACACACACACACACACACACACACACAGACTTAAACATAATAATAGATTTAAAAAAATAAAAATATATTTAACATAAAAATAACAGCATCATCTCTGCATCTTTCAAAAGCGGTGTTCTGATTACTCTTGATAATCCATAGACCAGATCGTCTGTGCATGTTTTCATATGGAAATTGTTTTGTAGAAAGTAGTACAGTATTCTATGCTATTCTATTCCAAATCTGACTCACAGGACCTAATTAATATTTTAAAATAATTAATTTCAGTAGCACAAAAATGTTTATGCTGCATAGATACATTGCTTCATTAGTGACAAATATGAATGAAATGGATGTATTGTATTCTGTATTCTAACATGAAATGATTTGTAGAAATCATCAATTTGGAATACTATTGCAAAGTATTTTTTTATAAACATCCCACTGGCTACAAGCTTTTACTGATACATTTGAGTAATGTTTTATTTTACAGGTCCACAGTTATTTAAAAATGTCCTTGGTGTTCTCCTGGAAAGAGTGTGTCATTTGGTTTTAATTATAGAAAAAAAGGTTTTTTCAGTGGGTGATCACCACGAAATAATTCAGCTTTATTGTTTGGAGATGGAGGCAGAAATCTCAAAACACAAACTATCCGTGTGGAGAGATGTCCCTGAAGGGGGCAGAGAAAATATGCTTTTTGGAATTAGGGAGAACTAACTCTTTAAGAACAAACAAGACTTTGAACAAAATGGCAAAACCATCAGTGTAATAACTCTAACAGAGGCGGCAGGCCCGCACTTCCTTTTTTTAGCTGACGCTGGACAGTGTAAAACTGAAATAACAGCACTGAAACCAGACATGCTAGACCCGCCACTAATTCAGAATTCACATTTTATCAGCGTATCAGTGTAATGTGCCCATTGGGAAACGGTCCCACCCCACTACTGTTACTGTTGGTCTGATGTGCTGACAAATGAACAAATCCTCCCTCTCCTGCGATCTGATGGGGTGAGCTGTGGTTTCAAACACTCAGAAAGAGAAGTAAGTATCTGAAATCAGTCAGCTGTTTTCAGTCTATGGTGTGAAAAAAAACTATGTATCAACTTTTTTAGATATTTGACTGTTTTGTTAGGAACATGTCCTTTTAAGGAGAAGAATAGGCCACAGTGGGTGCCGTTCTGCTGTATAGATGTTATATGACTATAACAGTGTTCTGCATGTGTTAGCACTTTTACCACACAGACTATTTCAGATTACTGTTGATCATTGTAAGAGTCACTCTCTATTGTTTGAGATCTTTTCATGTGTTTTTGCAACAGACAATTGAAACAGAATAAGGTGGAGATTTCTATATCATGTTGTGATGGATGTCCTACCTCAAACTTAAGCCAGTTTCAAGTTGGAAACAACTGATATGCATTAGTAAAGACACTATGGTATGCTTTGGGTAAAGGGATTTGCATCTGATTTGTAGTACAGTGTGGAGTTCAGAAAGGAGGGGCTACATGGTGCATTGGTTCCTATAACAGCTCAGTAAGCAAAGGAAGTATTATGTCACTGGAAAACATTCTACTGTCTGTTTACTTTTCTAATTATGTGGCCAGATTAACCTGTTCCTTCCCCTCTCTATGCAGCATGTACACTTTGTCTACACAAATGAACTTTGCGATATGCCGCATGTGAGCAGCAAGTAATGAGATCTCTTGAAACTAGATTTAGATAAAGTGCTTTGGATGAAGATTTCACTCCGGGAATTTATCACTTTGATTTTGCAGCTAACGAATCTTAAAATTGTCTGATTTTCTTGACATGGTAAAATAATTAGTACTCTGAGGTGGACAATATTTTTCCCCACATCTTTATTCAGTTTTAATATTTGTAATATGAGTGTCTCAGTTCCATCACTGTCAGGAAAAATGTCTTAGTTTGGTGTAATGTTGGCGCTCTCATACACTTACACATTGTCTGATTAAATGTGGAGTTTCCTTGTGAATGAACCAAAGTTAGGTTTACATTCTGTGTTACTCACCGGAGCATATTGTGAGTACCTTTAACATTAGCAAAGCTGATTATTCTTAAGAGCTTGTTTGCCTGGTATTAACATCTTGGGTGATCCGATCACAAGTGGTTGGCTATAAATATGTCACTTCACACCTGGCATTAGAATGCGTCTCCACATGCGTCTCGAGCAATCGCTTGTGATCCGAGCTCACTTCCCTGCTATAGCATCATATGCAAATAAACACATGCCATTTGCAAAGACCAAATGTTTTGTTGTTTTTAACCGGCGGCTCAAAATTAGTAGAAAACACACGCAATGTTTCCTACACAAAGAAAGAAATAATGTCATGTATAATATTTTACAAGAAGACGTGTCATAGACAGTGTTTCACAAAGTTTCTAAAGTCTCTCCTAACTCAACAACTCAAAATTGCAGGATTTTTTAAGGGAGTCTGGGGACTTTCTTCAGGAAGTAGCTTACTGAAATGTTTCTACTAAAATGTTGTCTTCTTTCATAAATTAAAGAAATGAAAAAATTCATGATTCAAGGGGTTTTATTGTCATTTCAATGTACATAGTTCACAGTGAAACGAGACAGTGTTTCGCCAAGGACCATGGTTCTACATAGAACATAGAACATAGTGCAGACAGGACTAAAATAAAGTGCACACATACTACAAAAAACAAAAAGGGCTACATAAAGTGCAGGATACGTTTAGACAAAAACAATGTGACTAGAAAAACAGACATGGTGTAACAGACTGGGATGTGTGTGTGTGTTTTGTATGTAGATATTGGATTAAACAATTAAGCAGCAGGAGGTGAAAAAGGTAAGGTAAGACACACGAATGATTTAAAATTTACCGTAGCCGTTTTGGAAAGTTTGTATTTAGTGTCTTCTCACTTTATATCTCTCAGAATTGTGCATATTGTGTTCAGGTGACCCCGGTTCACACACAAAAAAAATGTTGTATAGTGTTACCAGAGGTCAAAAACTCAAAAACAGCATACCTTGAAGTTGAACCACCTGCGATATTTATTTCATGATTTCCCATCCCTCTTATGATATTGGTACATTTTTCCAAACAGCTTTTCATCATTTTCATCTTTTAAAGAATACATGTTTTACTTATTTTCATAACTTAGTCAGTCAACATGTTGTGCATATGCTCTGTGCACAGTTTAGAAAAAATGATCATATGAAACTGGAGCTCAGTTATGTAATGTTGTAATGTTGACATGAGCTATTAGAGAGGGGCTTGGGGGCTGATATGTTGTGACACAGCAGTGTCTGCAAAGCAAACAGCCATAACAATGTGTGCATAGGAAGATTACTTTTTGAAAACGTGAACCACCTCAGTGCCATAAATGTTCAATGAAATGCTTTCCAGTCTTCATGAAGTGGAATCAGTGAGGATCAGCTCACCTGCTAGTGGGCTCAGAGAAGCACCGGGGCTCCAGTGTGCTCACTGGGGGTGATGTTTGTTGACTGCCCTATAAAAAACAAAGGTCTCATGGGAAAGGCAGCCATTTGGAGTTAGCTTGTCAGGCCCAATAAAAGGCCAGCACACACAGGGACGAGCTGTTAACTCGGCAAAGCTCCCCTTCTCTGCTGTTGAGGTTAATGAGACGCACACATATGCATGCACACACACACACACACACACACAGCCTGAGTCCTCATCCTCCTCCTGCAGTAAGGAAGAGGGGGAGTCTTTTTACTGTCCTTTATCTGAGAGAGGCTAAGTCTTTACTTTGCCCTCAGCTAGCCCTGCGTATTTGCTAATATTGACCAGAAGCTCTTTGTGTTTGCGTGAGTGTGTATGTGTGTGTACATCAGCCCATATTGACATGCTGTATCAGTGTCTCACCACCTTACGGTTTGTCATGTTGACCATTTCCCACTTACTGCTGCCACGCTGATTCTTCGCCACCTCCAAAATAAAACAGCGATAATCTCAGACGCACCACTCGCTGCTGACTGCTAACACTGGACTCCTTTCAACTGCCCATGACAGATCAGAAGCTTTTTTGGGATTTCCAGAGGACACATTCTGGCTCGAGGAGAGAAACTAGCCCAAATTACAAACAAGAAAAATAAAGGATATATAATTAGAAATAAATAAGATTAGACAGCATTGTACTTCTTATCTGGAAAGACAGACAGGGTGATGTGAGTAGTAGCAGCCAAGTGTAATATATATGAGAGTAATATCTACCGTCTACAATAACAGCATGATATTTACTGGTAGAAAAGGTACATGTGGATCCGTAAAGAACAAGCTGCTCTTTCCTCTCCTGAATTATAAAAACTGCATTTTGATTTTCATAAATATCAACATTTATGTATACATAAATAGATTAAACCATAACAATGCCAAACAGTAAGGTCTCAATCCTATCGCCATCGGTTCAATATTTGGAGTGCAAATACATTCCCTTGTAGTTACATGCTGAGGGTTACACCACTACGCCAGTGTCAAGCTGGCCAGTTCAAGCCAGCTGTCTGGTGTATTCCCATTCGGTCTCTATGAAGCAGAGGAAACTGCAATTCTTGTAAGCGTGCTAGCCAATCACCAAGGTGATTAGTTCATCAACCTTTTCGCGAGTGACCTCACATTCCCCACAATAATTGATAATCAATTTCTTTGGTGCCCCTCAATACTTTCCCTGAAATTCACACTGGCTCTCCTGCCATGGTGTCAGTATCTCCATGTCCTCTCCAGTCTCTGGCCAAGAGAACAAATCCAAATGTTTTGGGTTACCTCCTGATCTTTAGGGGGTTACAGTAAGACTAATTAATAATTTTGCATTTACATGAGAAATATCACTGGTTGAGATTAAAAAGGTCTTACAGCTGGAGGCAAATGACAGAGTGTGAGTTGAGTTGATTTAGATTAGATTAGATTATTTATTCATCCCACAGTGGGGAAATTTACTTGTCACAGCAGCAAGAAGAAAAGTGTAGTACACACCACAGAAGTTAAAGTTAGAGAAAATCGTTACAACACCATGAACGGACAGAAGTAACTTATAACTTACACAATAAACACAAACACACAGACATCTGGCAAACAACAGACAATGTGCAAAAACAAGTACTTGAGGTAAAGTGGCATGATATAAGAAGAACTGTAAGGTAAAGTGACCATGGGAAGAAAATATTGCACTGTAAGTGACCATGTAATAAATAATATTGCAAAAGTAGTAACCATGATATCAGTTTATTCCAGGTTATTGTGTCATTTGACATTTGAAAAAGTAACCAATTTAGTTTCTTGTAATAATGTATTGGGATTTTATAAGTTAAATATTTTAATAATAAACTAAAGACTTAGAGCCACTAACAAGTGTTCATTTCTTTAGGAGAAATGAACACTTCCTTCACAGTACGATTGATTTTACACCAGCGAGTCTCTCCTCTGCCACTCATATGTAGAAATTACACTGATAGTCAATCCTTTTGCTTTTTGCAATGTGCCTACACTCTCTACAGTTGTCTCTAGGCCTACTGTGTGTGCCTGAGCTGCACAGAAGCTTTAGCTATTTGCAGCAACATCTGCACTTGAATGGTGAAGAAGCCCAGTGGGGCCTTGGGGAAGGGAAGCAGCAGTGCTAGTCCCTGTGGCGTGCTGTACTCTCTGCCTTTGCATCCTTCAGCTTCTGTATGTCTGCCAGTGCCGACGTCACCACACACTTTGACTGACCCTTCTCACAACACTTACACTGCTGACTTCACTGCCAGAGCTTGCATTGGCCCGTATCCAACTGGCTGAGTCCCACAGATGCCTGGAAAGCATGGGAGGCTGTGATTTAAGACACTGCTTTGTGGTTAGCAAGTGTGCATGTGTGTGTGACAGAATCACTTTATATTTTAAATTATCTGAGTGAGGTTAGATTTATGGTTACAATCAAATATTGGCTGAGGTGAGGACTCTACTGGAGGTAGAGTTGAGGATATGCTAGAAGACTGAACTAGTTCACTTTAAACATCATGATCAGATGATGCAATAGACAAAAATTCACGAAGGCAAGAATAGTATGATTCAACTTAATAATAGTGAAAGTTACAGTGGTGTAACAGTGCAGGTATTCATCATGAGTACAGTCAGGCACAACCTTTGAACTCTCTCTGTTCTTGAACTCTCAGCATACTTTTATCTTCAACAACTCAATGCCAATGTTTCCTTGTTCAGTTCAGGTTTTGTTTTCAATGCTCAATTTAATTTAATTAGTAGCTAATTAGGATAGCTTTTATAATAATAATTTTATTTAGTTTGTGTATAGAACAAAAATAATGAAACAGTTTACAAAGTGCTTTACAGAGCAACTGACCCAGAAGAAGGCCACAAGTAAAAAGGTAAATCAGATTCAATGAAGAGAGAGATGATAGAAAATAAAAAGACAATAAATAATAATAAAGAGATCATAAAAAGAGATAAGGAGTAAAAGATAAAAAGAGTAAAAATAAATAAATTAAAGAGTTCACTGAATCAGCCTCATCATGTATCATGTAGGCAGAGAGACAAAAAAGGACTTATGGTCATAAAGCTTATTGTTGTAAGCCAACAGTAATAACTGAAGGCACCCAGATGCATATATCTTGCTTCTCATCTGGATCCTGGCGGCTGGACAGTTAGACAACTCTGTTAGAGGAAAGATCGAGGGCAGACGAAATAACACAAAGACATCTCTAAAGTCTCAGTGTCACTTAAGGTGTCTCAAACTGCTCCTCCTCCACATCCAGAAGCACCCCCACTAAAGCTTCAGAACTCAGTCATCCCATTCAGGGTTGGATCATTGGTGAAAAAAAGAGTGAGGCCCTCATTATTTCCCCTCCATCATATGATAAGGATGTGAGGCCTCTTTTTCTCTCATTTGAATGGCTCTTTCCTGTTCGGTTGAAGTGTGTGCCTAAATGACACACAGGGAAACGTGCTGTGGCTTGTTAGCAGGCAGAGTGTTGGGAGTGTTGGGAACATGGGGGGATTTTTTAGGAGGGTTGTTGAGTAGAGCTGTGCATCAAATTCATCTCTGCTGATTGATTATGATTCTTTCAAATCCTGCTGCTTTTTTTTTTTTAAAGTGGGGAAAGCAAAAACATCTTTAATGAAAAAATGGTGCTGCGACATCCAAGACCCCAAAAAGAAAGCTCCAGAAAAAGCTAAAAAAATTTACATTTTAATTGTAGTGAAATGATTCTGTAAATCATATAGGGATAGAGATACATACCCAGATCCATAAACTGGAGTCGCGTTTCTTGCGGCAGAGAGAAACAAACAAATCTCCGCTGTTTTTTTATGACATGTTGACGGGATCAAAGCCTCATTAGACGGTCGTCGAGGAAGTAATATAAAATGGATATCTGATGGGAAGAGCGTTGACTAGACAGCTGGTTATTATCTTCCTGTGAGCACTGTGAGACATCAGTGAAGGGTAACCAGGCATGTGAGGCAAGTTTGTGCAACTCACTGAAGCAGCAGAGGATTTGGGTCTTGGCCCTTCGTCTGGATGTCTAGGTGTGGTTCTGAAGGTGGGGGTTGATGTTGTAGACTTGTCCACATTGGTGGCAGACTCAAGATTGGCACCCGTGGTTTACGGCCGCACAATTACCCATCCCCTTCAGTTTGAGGTAACCATTTGGCTGATGAAGGCAATAACACACTGAGAAACTCTTCCCACATATCCAAGGCCCTTTAATTAGCTTTGCATCTCTATTCCAAATCCAGTCAAAGTCAAAGGAGAGATTTTCAAGCTTCCTGTAGTAGGTTGAAATTTGACTGACATGACTTAAAACTAAGCACGGAATGAGGCTGAGGCTGGCTTTTCTAGATTCTTGAGGGGTAGCCTCATTGATGGCTAATTACCCCTTCACAATACATGCCTCTGCTTGTCACATGACCAGGAGGCATGCTAAAAATTTAAACAACAGTGCAAGATTCACAGCGTGCATCCACATATATACTGTAGTATTGTGAGAAACACTGAACACACTTACCCCCCACCCGCCACACCAGTGCACACCTGGTTAGTGTCCTCTAATCTGTCATTAGGCTGAAAGATGTCCAATCAATTAGATTAGAGGGCAGGGTGGCCTGCTGAGGGTGTGCCTGAAGTCCTTTCGGAAAACAAAGGTAACGAAGCTATGCAGAACATTTCTGAACTAATATATTAGCGCAAGTACTTAGTATATCGTGTGTGTGTGTGTGTGTGTGTGTGTGTGTGTGTGTGTGTGTGTGTTACTGATATATCTTCTGTGCCGCAGAGCTCCGCTGGTGTCTGAAAAACTATTAAAACACATCAGTGAGCGACGCTGTTCTTCCTGACCATGAGCACACACACACACACACACACACACACACACACACTGTACTTTGATTCACCAACCAGACAAACCGGGCAAATGCTCCAGTCCTCCAGACCTTCACTGTGTGATAATTGCACTCTAGTAATTTCATATATTGTAACTTTATTTCAGTGCAATTATATTCAGCAGCTCACCGGCCAGGTCAATAATACACATAAAAAACAGGAAAGGAAAAACTATGGTGTTTAATTTGTCTCAAAATTTGCGGCCAATAAAAAACAGGAGTGTGCACGTGATACAAGTTCACAGAACAGTACGCATGAGTGGAACAGAGAACATTTCAACATCAGGCTGTGACGAGTGTGAACCGGACCCTCCCGTCACACTCACAACCGCTCAACACTCACTCGTTTGTCACGTTGACCTTTGGGACTTTGGAGGTGGGCATGGAACAGACAGCAGCTGATGTCTCTACTCCTTTATTTGGTCACTTTGAATATTGGCCATGACCTATTGGCTGTTTGGTTTGATCACTGACCGGCAGGCAGGCAGCTGTGGGTCAAGTTAACATTTTTCAAAGGTTGTTTGTATCATTTTTTTAGGTATTGATTTGTTGAACACAGAACACACCATAATGCTCCACGCCTGCCTCCTCACTTGCATGTATTTGAAAAATAATCAGACTAAAAGCTTAGAACTGTTGAATGTTGAACTGGTAATAAATACATGAATAAACAACTATGAATAAAAAATTCTGCATGGACCACTGAAGCATATTATGAAGTGAAATCATAAACTGTAATTATCATAATTATTACATTTAGTCTTTATTATTTTATTTCTTTCATATGGTGCTTAAAACAATTTAATAACTAACTAATGATGTACACAGAGTGGAAGTGGAAAGCAGTTAATGGGGGCCTCATTTCAGGTTAATCTGGCCCTGGGTTTGGAGTGATGGACTAACTCATTATTGATGTTGGTCTTTTCAATACATTTTTGTCAATAAGGAACATCTGACATATCCTTTAGTAAGCCTACCAAATATTCACACATTCATAGATGACCATATTAGCAGATTTCTTGTCTTTTCATACTGTACTGAAATGAATGTTCGCCTGGAAGTCAGACTGAGAATTTATGGTGTGAATGGCCTTGGAAAAATACCCACAGCACAGTGGAAACAGACATTAGTTGGTAAGATTAAACCACCACAAATCAGAGCCAGTTTACAGAGTGTTTCCCTTTTAACCGTTTCAACAAAACCTGATGTTCATTTGCTCCTGTGGGACAGCAGCTGATTTAATTCTGCCTCCACTTATACTACGCTCCAGATGGCTACCCTGATGACCCATCCAGGGCCTCAGGCCTGCTGCAGCTCCACTAAACCAATCCAAAGCACTGGACCTACAGGCTTTTAATCTCACCTGGAGTTAAGCTGGAGTTAATGTTTGAATGGACGTATGAGCTGACAGAGTTAATCACAGAGGTCAGCATGGCCTCCGTCAGGGCGGAGAGTGAGAACACAGTGTATCCACCGAACGCTGTTAATTAAAGTACGTATTAAGTAGAAGTAATGCTTTATCGCTGTACATTATTAAACCCAGCCTTTCACAACAGTTAGGCTAAACATTACACAATTAATGGCTCCATGTAGAGACACAAAGACTGTCCATTCTTTCACTGATTTCTAATTTAGACAGCACACACACACACACACACACACACACACACACACACACACACACACACACACAGAGAGAGAGAGGTGCAGACCAGTGTGCTTTTCAATGTAAGACCATGAATATTCTTACCTTACAGGAGGGAATAGCTTGGATTTATTTTTTCTGATCGCAACCTCCTTGTTTCACCCTCTCATCCTAGTGTGAAGAAGAAAATACAGTGGTTGTTGTATGTGTGAAAAGTACATATCCTCGAATTTGTTCTTTCTGGGCCATTGTAGAAAGTCACAACCTCTCTCTCTTTGTATTTATTTCTATTATTATTTTTCTATTATTATTAGTGATATTGAATAGATGAACACTGTCAACATCAACACTCTGAAGTAACATAAGGAAAACGTTAAACGTTGTTAAATGGACCAGAATGTGTTTTAGATTTTAGATTCTTCAAAGTAGCTGCTGTTTGACTTGATGAAGTCTTTGCACACTATTAGCGTTCTCTTAACAAGCTCCAATTAAGTGTGTGTGCCACTTAGTGGAATTTCTTGGCTTTTTGATGAATGCTTTTGAGGCCAGAGTAGTGTCACATAAATATAACATAGATTGGACGCTGAGCTTTACCATTACCTTGCACTTGCACTTGCACCACTCTTGTTGTGACTTATCTGCTGAAAGACTGATTTTTCCATGGACAGATTTAGTTATATAACACATCATGACATCCTGGTTTTACCTTTAAAACAAAGAATAAAAAAAAATGTTTCAGATAAATTTCTTTATTTGCTCCATTTCTGGCAGTCATAGAAATAGTGGAGTAATATTTTAAGTGATGAGCGCACAGTGCTGTCATGCTCATTTGAGCACATTCTTAAGTTGCTTGCTCTATTTGTTGTTTGAGTTGAAATACCACACACCCTGGTGTTATGTGTTATGTGGTGTACACTCTCTTGACTGAATGTTTGGCTAAAGAGATCAGTCTGAAAATCTGTATATGGTCTTGAGGAGTCTTGATTATTGTACACAGGTTGAGACTGAAACCACATTAATGAAATGATTCAGTTCTTATCTCAGCAGAAGTGAACACTGACATATTCTTGGATTTTGGGACTATTTTGGGCTCTCTGATCTGTTCTGATAGCAGGACTGAGTTTGATACCGCCGTTCTAGAAACATTTCCTCTGATCGTTACATAAAGTCTTGTAATCATTGAGGAAATTCATTTAAAGGTTAATCCTGGGTTTATAAAGATGTTGTTAAAGGTGACTCAGCATGATAGATCTGTCTCTGTATCCACATGCCGTTGTACAGATAGCAGACGCCTTAGGTAGACATTTGTGACCCATTACAAAACTGTTCCATTGAGCAACAATCCACGGTGGCTTAGTGAGTTTCGGGTGTTGAAACAATAATGATAGTGACTCATTATCAAACTATAAGAGGGCAAATGGTAAAGATTAGCTCAATCAGGAGTGTGCAGTGTTTCCAAGTCAAATATTAATATTTCTCCATGTAGTCTGTCTTGGTATTTATGGCCGACATCCTCTGTATGATTAGAACGTGTACACAAAAAGTGCACACAGAGCACATCTCCATGGCACCATTGTTTCATAAAATTATATGTTCATTTATAAAATGTCATTGTCCAAGTTCAATATTTTCCTTTGGTTTGTTCTAAAGTGGTTTGACACCCAGGTCACAGCTTCGTGCAGTTTAGGCTTGTCAGCAGAAGCCACGTTATGTGATGTATCCAACTTATCAAATCTTAGTGCAATGAATGCATTAAAAAGTGATCGGCGCAGGACTTCTTCAAATGCCACTTCTTCATTTTTATCGCGTTTCTGAGTAATGTGATGTGGTGCGTTGCAAAAAACAACCGTGACAGTTGTAGATGTTCTCACATTAATGAAAAGTACAAAGTCAGGTGTTGAGTGATACAAAAATTCAAAATTCTGACTTCCTGTTCAGTTAGGTCAAACGGACTGTTAGGGCAGTGTGATAGCACTACTGGCCAAGACAAATGTAAGGATCTAAGATGAGTTTATCTATATAAGTTCAAGTGAAACATTATTTTATTTCATCTTCACAATTCTTTGCCAAACGGTGTGCCATGGACAAACAACTTCTGGGTTTTGTTTTGAGCTCTCCTGTTTGACATAATTAATGTGTAGGTGGATGAAGAGATTAGCAGTCCTTCAGGCTGTTGTGGGGACCAGTCTGTAGTGTAATTAACAAAGTATTGCTACAGTTTTCTGAAGACCTTACCATACCCAAATGTCCATGTGATAGAAGTACTCTTTTTGGAACGAGCTACTTGTTTTGTCTTGGCTGGTTGAAGTCCTTCTCCTGTTTTGTGTCACGTTCTCTCTCCTCCATGTTTGTTTGTGTAGAAAAATGTCCTTCCTGTGACACAGCAAAATAGATGTTTTTCTATCATCACATGACATCGTCACTCTGTCCTAGTGACTGTGCATGATGAAAAAATCCATCATACTGTCATAAAAACCATCTAAGCAATTCCCATTTTTATATAGTGTGAGTCTAAATGTGCTATTTTTTCTCTCTTTTTCATATGGCTGTTGGACTTTGTTCACCCTGTCAGGTAAGCAAATATCATCTTCATGTGTTCCACATACAATGTTAGTCATCTGTGCAGTTTCATAGACACCCATTCAAATGACTTTACATCAGAATAGATTGATTCTCTCAGGGGTCATGACAGAATAACATGATACATCAAACAAGGCTAAAGATGGAGTATATAGACATCATGGAGACACACATATAACCCTCAACTCTAACATCCATCCATTCTGGGGATGGTTTGGGAAACAATCATACATGCTGCAGTCAGTGGTAGGATACAAGGCATGCAGGATGTGGTGATTGAAGTATGCAGAGCCACTGTAGCACAGTAGACCAATACTTCATTACAAGAATACAGAAGAACTGGTGTTCCTGTACAGGAGGAGCACAGTGACATGGCACAGATAGGCCACATGGCATCTCATACATGGCAGCAGTGGATGATGTCCCTCTTATCTGTCACATTCACATTACAATCCATACACAGTTGTGACAGAGGCCCAGAACAAGACTACTCAAAGCACTTCCACAACACTTGTCACACTAATATTTCACACACTAATGGTGATACAGCGCTTCCTTTCCTAATGATTCACTTTTTGGGGGGCGCTGGACCCAGGAAGCCTCTGATTATAGACCGTTCAGGAAATGTTGACAGAGAGTTCGCTGACCAGTTAATTAGTTGTGCAACACTAATAAGTCAAGATTATTCTCTATTCTTAGCACTTTACTGGTCACCATTACTTCAAATAAGATAAACATTGTGTTTGTGTTTATTATATTATAAAAAGGCTTTAAATGAGTTTGTGTTACCTGAGATATTCTTCAACCAGCGCAGGTGGTAGATGGAATCTCAGCAGCGTTTCATCAGCTGGACTTCGTGACCAGTGCTGCTCTTTGAATACTAATAAGTTAGAATTAACATTACCTAAGGTTTGAATGACCTACATTATCACATGCTTCTTGTTTAGCTTTAACTTTTTTAAGAGCCAGAACTTCCGGCGAGGAATAAATTAATTGAGGCTGAAACAGAAAAAGCAGGTCTATAAAGAGAACATTAAACAGCCACCTGACATAGCGTGCTGCAGCATTTTAATATCAGATGTCTAACGGCTGCTTCTCTGACATTGATTAACACTTGTGCTCAGGGTAACATTCCGGCCTCTTCAACAGGTCTATTTCAGGCTGCTGGGAGGAGGATGGGCTCTGTTTTAACTCTGGAAATAGTTTCGGACAAGAGAACCAGAGATGTGTGTGTCTGCATTTCATGCAGTAACATGAAATTGGTCAACTGGACAATATCTGATATCATGCAGATACAGGCAGAGGGACATGTTTAGCCACAGTGCATGTCAGTTATTGGAATCATTGTGTGTATGAGTCAGGGATTGTTGTACCACTAAAAACTGAACTGAATGAATGAAACTTGGAACATCGTATTTACACCACAAAGAACCTGCAGTGTAATGTGAATCTGACACATTTGGCTCATCTGCTTTGTCTGTGCCAGTACAGATCTGATTGGATCAGTACACCCCTAATTATATATCTACTAGCATAGCTATACACTCTTAGGGCAGCTCACACATGTAAACATTTGTAAAAAAAAAAAAAAGAAAAAAAGAAAAAAAGGATTTTACAGTGATTTTATCACAATAAATTGATAAAAAAAAAAAAGGCGTAATAAATATATCATGATTATATATCATTAAAATGTTTGGAGATGCTTTGTCTCACTACTTCTAACATCTTGTCAATTCAACCTATGCAGCACACAGTGCTTTTATATTTGCTGCATATAACATCCAGGCTCAGGTACAGCAGGAACAGGAACAGTCTAAAATGGTGATGTTTGCTCTGTTTACGGCTTAACTGCACAGATATGCACACAAACAAAAAATTCACAGGAGAAAATCACACAAAACATGAAAATAAAATCATTGTGTTGGGCTTTGTGTGTAGTGGACAATGTGTGTGTGGCATGGTGAGGCTGCCACGCGGTGATGGAGTGGGGGCTCATCCCTGATTAGAGGTTGGAGATCCAGTGAATTGAGCGTGACCTCTGCATGTCAGCAGATCGTGTAACAGGGAGCAGCTTCCAGCCTGCCTGTGTTGTATTGTGTTGGACACACTGCCTGCTGCTCATTGACTGTTCATGCTGAGCCTGCAGTTACAGTCTGAGCTCTGTCTCTCACCACAACTGTTTTTGGAGGGAGGGGGGACATTTCATTGAAATTTCTGGCTATTTTGATGGTTCCTCTAGTTTGGGCTCTTTATTGACAGTGAATGGAATGGGAAAAATTGTCAGATGGTAGCAGGTCTTTATTAACTTATCAGTTGCAGAGATTGATCTTGCAGAGATACTTATAAATAATATTTTCTTGTATTTTAGTTGGAAGGGTTTTTAATTAATAATTGATGCTAACAACACAGTATCAGCAATACAAATGTAACACACACAGTATGTCTATTTCCACCACACGATTCATCAGTACAACAGCCGAGTTGTGTCATAGTCACCGCTCTGCTGCTCTTACTTTGTCACTAATTATTTCCAGTCTGCCTGGCCGTTTCTTCCACTGATCTTCAGCTGCTGTCAGTGAAACTAAATACTTCCTGCGCAGATGTTTCACATTAAAAGCCATCCAGTAGTTTCCTTCCCCAGTTGGTTTTAAATGTAATCAGTGGGAAGTGCTGAGTTTCATTAACAGTAGCTTAACATTGCAAAGTAGACATGATTGGTAGAAGAGGATTTGGTGAGTATGAGTTGAAGGAGAGAACACAAATCTGTGCCTTTATCACATTTTTAAAAATTGATTCCTCAAATGTCTTGGCCAAGAGCAGAAATCTTGTGTGTTCCAGTGTTTTTGGAAATTGTGGAATTCCCTGCTACAGGTATTAAGCAGGAAATATTATAGTTAGTATTTTATTAGGAAGGGTTATATTCTACTTGGGGTAGATTTGGGTGGATGCAAAGCTGTGAAACAGAACAGGAAGAAAAAGTTCCCACTGTAACACACTGTCCTTTCACCTGCAGGCACAGAGGAGAGGAATAAAGGCTGCTGATGGGTTAGAACAGAGTTTATATTGGAGCTAATTTGTAACAATAATTAAATATGAATTGTTTTCCATAAGAATTCTCAAGACATTCATTTGAATCCCTATAAATCCCCCATGAATATCATTGGAGTGTGTAGTTGTGTTTGTTAATCCTTTTGATATCATGGTGATGAGGTCATCAGTGTGCTGTATGTGTTGGTGTGCTGGAGGTTGGTTGGTGTTTCTGCACAGCTGGTTTTCTCGTGATAATCTCATGGAACAATAGAACAATTGGCAGACTTTACAGCAGCTTCATTTACTGTGGCTACATGCCTACCAATGGAACACAGTACAGTACAGGGGGCAGGAGAGAGGAGTTGACGTAGAGCTGGTTTGGGTCGGACAGCTGGGTTAGCCAGCAGTTTTATAGTTAGATTGTCCAAACATGTGGAGGTGGACAGTGGACACACACATTAATGTGTTTCTAATACGTTGAGTGTCTGGGATTGTTGCACTATACCAATAGCATGATGGTTATCACACTGTATACAACTGATAATCTACGGCACTGAATTCTACCATATTAATGTTTCTTATATATTAGTGTTAATGAACTAATGTAGGAAATTATGTTTTATGAAATTATAAAAACACATTTGTTCAACCAAAAGTTAAAAAAAAGTCATTAAAGATCATTATAACTGATGATAAACTCTATAAGACCGTTATACAGTGAACCCTACTCAGAAAGTATGGAGCAGATCGGTGCACAGAAGATGAACCCTTTACATTTCACTCAGGATAAAAGGTTGGAGGGGGCAGCATGGTGATTTGGTGATTTACTGTGCCTTGTATCTGTTTCTGTAGCTGGAGGCCATGTCGGCCTTTGAAGTGGCCCAGATGAAGCAGAGCGGTGCACTCTGAGACACGTGAACGCTGCTTAGAACGGCTGTGGTCATTGTGTTACAGCACAGAAGCAGAGGTGGACATGTCTGCTCCACCTCTGCAGATGCAGGTGCTGCTTGTACACAAACACACACTTGAGCTTGATTTGAAACGTCCCACACTGTATGGCAGTGTGATATTTGATCACGGTCAATTTAAGACAAAAACAAACGTCTGGTTTCCTCAACATTTGAATGTTTTCTAAGCATTTTGTTGATGCTGCTCCTGCTATATTAGTTCTGAACAGTTACCATGGTTACAGGTGTGAATGCTTGTGTAACATGAGGTTAGTGGATAAGGCACTGTTTGCCTGTTTAAACCAGACTGTAGTAGTAAAGACGCACAGTGCTCTGCAGTCATACAGGTGAGCTCTCCTCAGTATAACCAGAAATGAATTCCAAACACACTTCACACTTCACTTCCTCTGCTCACAGCAGAGCAGTTGATCATCCAGATGATCCTTCACTCATCTGATCACTGACACACAGTTGAGACGTGCTGACGAGTTGAGAGGAGGAGCTACAACATCAGATAATCTAAGATTTAAATTTCTGAGCTGACCTGGCTCAGTATTAGCTTGAGTAATATTAACCTTACACATGATGCTTGGTTTTATTTCATCTGTCTAAAAAAGAACCAGATTTATCATTTGCATGATGCATTTAAGAATTTAAGTATTCACTCTCTTATGTTCACTGTCAACTCGCCAGCTAACTCACTGTGTCTGCCTGCTGTAGGTAGTGTTCTGCCTCTGAAAACAGCTCCCTGGTGGTGGTGAGAGAGAACCAAAACTAAATCTGTGGCTTTGGTCTTCGGGAAATTACAAGTTGAAATCAGATAATGAGACAGCAGAGCATGGTGCACAGTGCATTTTGCATGAAACTGGTACTCTCTGCACAGTACTCTGGTCCCATGAAATCAAAAGAACAAACAAACAAGATGACATGCACATGTGTTAACCGCAACATTTTCTGTTTTTGTCCAAACTCAAAGCATGAGCATGGCTTGATTTTACAGACCTCAGGCTGTCTTGTAAAAATGACTTGAGTCGTGAGCGTGATGCCGAGCTATATAACTGCAGGGAGCAGTTCGATGAAAGTCTACAAGTTTGACATGAGAGACAATGGTTCACTTCCTGTTTCCTACCAAACAGTCAGTGTTGCTCTATTTTAAACATGAACATGATCGTGTCCCCAAACATACACAAGCAGTTCTTTTTTTAAACTATTTGACTATTTCAACTGGAGGACCTGATGATGTGTTGTTTGGCTGAGAATGTAAAGTATCCAATCAGACGCCACCAGTGCTCCTGTCATTTTTAAAGGAGCTTTGAGTGCCTTCAGTGTTGAAGGCTCTTCTATATCAAACACGGATTTCTTTGGTGCTCAGGATTAACCTCCTGATGCCTCTTTCTCCGAGTGATTGATGACAGGGAATAAGGAGGACGGATCACAATCTGCTGCACTAAATCTGCTGCTTTGTCATTTATGTCATTTCATCCCCTGGTTACTGGGGTCTGTACAAGAAGTGATGAAGGTGGTTCATATCATCCAACTTGACATGATTAACATATAATTCTATGAAGATGTTGTGAGCGTTCAGGGACCAGTGTAAAAAATCTGATTCTGCAAGTGGACATTTAGCAGTGAGACATCTGAGTCACATCTTCAGACAACTTAGGATGGGCTCTGTCACTGATAAGGTCTTAAGTTGGATGTGTTGTCAAGACCTCACCACTGATGCCTTTTGTCATACAAAAGATGAGCCACTGTCTTAGGAATGACATTAATATTGAATAAATGTGTCTTTATTTTTAATTTGGAAGAAAGAAAAAAGCTTGAACAGTGACTATTTGGTGCTTGGCTCGCTGTAACATCTTCTCCCATTTGTTTACTGCACTGTATCAGGTAATACACTGTGTGTGCGTGTTTGCATGTGTGTGTGTGTGTGTGTGTGTGTGTGTGTGTGTGTGTGTGTGAGTGAGTGACCTGCGCCATCTACCTTCTCAGCAGCCCATGGTAAAATAACACTTAGAGCTGCCAATATGTGGTCAACGTGTTGCCACTTAATCCTGTAGAGGCACAGAATGCCTCTTCATATTAACTTCCACATCTACACTGCTGCGTGTGTGTGTGTGTGAGAGAGAGAGAGAAAGAGAGAGAGAGAGAGAGAGAGAGAGAGCATTACAGGAGTGTTGTCACTGGTGGCACTTGGCCAACTGGAAGTTTGCCAGCATGACCAGGCAGTAGTATTGTTCTATGAATAACTCTGTCGCACACACACACACACACACACACACACACACACACACACACACACACACACACAAACACACACACAGTAGTCACTGCTGACAATAAGGAATAGAATATACTATAAAATACACTGCTCATGCTCATAAAATTGGAATCATTGTTTTCAGACACATTCCTCTTCTTGTTCCTGTTTATACACATCAGATTAATTGTGGTTTGATTTTCACTGTGATATGTATGTATAATAATAATAATAATAATAATAATAATAATAACAATAATAATAATAATAATAACAATAATAATACATCAATATTCTGTCTCTGTATGATTCAATAAATTTGAATCATATAGAACTTTTTGCCGCCCCAGTAGCTCACCTGGTAGAAGCTTGACACTCTTTATCCTAAGTTCCAGAAAGCACTGGGCTTTGGAGACAATTTGGCATAGTGACCATCCACATGATGGATGAGTGTAACAGAACATACAGACCTACACATACACAAAAAGACTTTTCCCAATGAATGAGAATATGATGCTTTTGGTCCTATAACATTTGCAAGTCTAGATGTTTCAGTCAGTCATAAGAGGGCTAAACTCCACAATGTGGAGGCATATGCAGAAGATCTGGGTAATTGTACGACTTGAAATCAAACTTTTTTGGCATCATGTGCCACTAAGTGTGTCCAAAAAACTTTGACTTTGACTTTAATGTTTGACTGTAATGTCACGAAAAAGGGTTTTTTAGTTCTGACTTTGTATGAGTTTCATTATGTCTCGATTTTGAGAGAATTTCACAGTTTCCCCTCCTTTTGTAGCACATTGCTGCTGCCATGCATCTCACTTCCTATGTTCCTCCTACTGAGGCTTTGTTCATAGAATTTCAGTTTAGTCCTGTTTATTCTTTATGAATTGTTTGAGTCATCTCTGAATTGAGAAAGAAACCCTGAAAATAGCAAACATAGCAGCTTTGACACACTTAAACTTACAGGTACAGTTGTGGTGAGAGGAGAAAGGCCAGGAGGCATTTCCAAGTTCAATGTCAGCAGGCTTCCCTCAGCTGACCCTGGTGACTGACAGCCCAAAGAGCCTCCAGGTTCAGCTGAACCCGGTGTCCTTCAGCTCGCCTCAGCCCATCTGTCTGCTCATTTACTTCACACACAGAGGGGGCGAAACGAAAACAAACGACCATCAAGTCGAGATCAAACGGAAAGGAATGCTGCCTAGTGACTTTTTTTTTCCTCTCAACTTCTTTTCTTTTTGCTTCATCGCCGGCAACAGAAAAACCTCAAAAGTGAAGCTGTGCAGGGAAACATTAGAGCAAATTACAGCAGGGCCAGGGTCATAGATGTTCAGTATAAGTAGGCATTCTATGAAAAATATGACCTCCTGAAACAAGGCATACATGCACCAGGTGCATTAAGTGTGAGCTTCTTAAGGTCCTGATTATGGCATCATATTTTATTCTGATGTGATCTCATCAGACAGAATGTCTGCTGAATGATCCATTCAGTCCAGAAACATTTGGAAATTCATTTAAAAGAACCGCATAATTAAATGATTTTATTCTTATTCAAGTTAGCTGACGGTTAAACTAGTGGAAAACGAGTGTCTTCAGTGTGCCTGCCCAATGTGGAGAAGATCTGGGTCATTTTATTCCCCAGAAATCAAACTCAATTTCTATGAAAAATAAACAGAGCACCTCCAACACTGTATTCACTTCTCTTTAAAGCGAAATCCAAATTCTGCGGTGACTGTGGCTCAGAGGTAGAGCGGGTCGTCCACTAATCAGATGTTCGATCCCCGGCTCCTCCAGTCTGCATGTCGAAGTGTCCTTGGGCAAGATACTGAACCCCAAATTGCTCCTGAAGGCTGTGCCATCAGTGTGTGAATGTGTGTGAATGGGTGAATGAGATACGTACTGTAAAGCGCTTTGAGTGGTCAGAAGACTATAAGACTAATATATATGTATATATTGTATATATATGTGTATATATATATATATATATATATATAATGTTAACATTAACATTATAACACACATACAGTATATATATAGAGTACATTTACCATTCTGATTTTGTAAATCAAACTAAGGGTTTCTAATTATGACTTTGTGTCTCACGAGTTTGCTTTGTCTTAACTATGACAATAATGTTAATCTTTATTAACCTGATCAGACAGAATATTTATGGCCGGTTTATGAACAGCCTGACATTTTAGGAGTTCCTCTTGCTCTTCACCTCAGAAACACATCCAGTGTTTACTGCTGTTTGTTTGCTCTCCACGGTCACGTTACACTGTATGTAACTACAGTACATACACTGTAACATCATGTTACAGTGTATGTACTGTAGTTACATACAGTACATACATACATACCTCCCTCCCTCATACATTACATACATACTCTGAGAGCTCATGTGGAGCTCTCAGAGCTCAGCTGTTTTTCTCTTTGTTTTTTAATTTTAACTTCAATTTTATAAATGACCTCCTGATAAATACTGATGTAGAAGCACAGCACAGTCCTCTGCCTCTGTATGAGATATAAGGTCATAATAATATAATAATATATAATAATAATATATTATTAAAGGAAAGCTTTATATCCTAATAATTCATGTAATAATGTTTTGAAAAGAATTAAAGGTTTATTTATTCAGTTATTATGACACAAACATTTTGGATTCATTTTACTGAATACACTTCTTTGTGCTGGCTGGTTGGTGTGTGTTTATGAACATGTGTGTGATTACCGCTATGAACACATGCTCATCATTGTCTCTGCATATATGCCTTTGCACTCCATGGGCCTTACAATTGATCCTGCGGCATTGTCATCCGCTGTGCATTTGTGCACTTAACATTTTTGCAATCGCTTGCTGTTCCTTTACCTTTCGATATTCTCTGCACCATGACCGCCTGCAGTGTAGCACTCACAGTGCACTCACAACCCACCCAGCACACATCACAAACACACACACATACACACACTGCCTCCTACCTCCGGAACCCTCCCTTAACGAACCCCCCACCCCCACCTCCCTATGGTTTCCTCCTGAGTGCTGACCTGCGCTGGTCCTTTAATATTGGTGACAGCTAATACACTTCTAAATGATCAGTTATTATCTCTGGGGCCTCGTCCACAGGGCCCCACTGATTCCAAAGGTCATCCCTCTGTCTTCCAGTATTGATTAAGTGGGCCTGTTAACGTGGCTCTGGGCCTTACTGAAAGTGAACATTGCCACTAACATATTTCCATCAGCTGTATCTGGCTGGAGAGGCCCATTTAAAAGCCTCTTTGACTCTGTCGCTGCCCCAGTGAATAGGACAGGATGAGGCGCATAATGGATATGCCAATAACAAAACTAGTACTACTAAAATACACACATGCGAGACAGGCACAAGGAGATATTACAGGCTCATATTCTCAGTCTTTAACGTTTCATGTCAACAAAATATGACAGTACTGTGGCCAAACGAGCGCACACAGCATCATCAGATAATAAACGCTGTGAGACGTCAAATATATATTTATATAAGTATATATAAGTGTTTATTGGTCCTTTAACCAAAATATATTTTTAAATGTGTTCATCACCTGCATTTATGATATTTTTGTATCATATTTACTATCAGGCATTTATGCCAACGTATTGATCACAACAATGTTTATCTAAGAAACAAAAACAAATATTGTATTTTTAGTATATTGTAATTTTTAGTAAGTGTACATGTGATTATCCTGAGAGCAGGTTACATAAATCAAACACACATAGGCCTAGAAACATTTACGCTCTAAATATATGTTAAGATGACATTTCAATTCAAACAGTGTAAACAGTATGGTGGAGGCATTATGCAGACTACATCATGAAATACAACAATGACCTTTGAGGGATGTACAGATAAATGAGCTTACACATGCTGTATCAGATTTGAGACACACATATTCAACAGAGTGCACTGTCAAATAAGTTAAGCAATTATAAGTTGCTTCAACACAGTAAATATTCATATTGTAATATCAGTAACAATATAACAATGTTTTAAAAACCTACATGACTCACTACACGTCCCATCTTTTATCTTCAATGCTTTTACATATGCTTTTATATGAACAGATATACCCATACATGCAGGGCTGTATCCAGAGGAGGGAATTTATTTATAGTTTCCACCCATTCTTAAAATCATATTTAATCTGTGTGACTCTCTGCTGTCTGTCAGAGTGTCATCTTTTCGAGTAAAATACTAAATGTTTTCAGTATATATCAAATTTTAACTTCAGTTATCATTTGAGCAGCAGTATCATTAGATTATTGGATGTGTAATAGCTTTCTTTATTCAGTACGAATTGAAATTGTGATACAAGAAGCAGAGAGTTTAGGACGCCGTGCTGAATGCTTCTGCTGAATGACTGAAGCTATTCAGGTTTTGACTTGGTCAGAACGTGGATGGGGTAGACCTCCTGGGAAAAATGGTGTTGGAGGGCCAGTAGGGGGCAGTCTTCCTTTTAGTCCTAATAATAAAATCTTAATGATCCAGTGCAGTGATGGGGACGCTGAACTGAGCTCCTGATTCACTGTCACTAAAGATCTGAAGAGTAAGGTGTGTCCTGGGCACCTCATCATCCCTCAGTGTAGTCCTTCCATCTCCACCTTAAACTAATGTGTGGTGAATGTTCCGGCACAAAATGGCTGCTGTGCATCACCCAGGTGATGAGGTGACATTCCTCCCGTCACTGTAAGAACTCTGAGTTTGTTAAATAAAGTGCTCAATAAATATAATCCTTTCAATTTAATAACAGTCATTTCCATTCACAGAAGGCTCAGAGATCAGACATTGACTCTCACTGAATCTACTCAGCTGAACTAAATTGTTTTTAGTAAACTAAACTAAAATTGTGAAAATGTCCAGATGGATTTGATCTGTGGAACGTCACACACTGCAGCACAGTGTCATGTCAGTGTCATGGCTTTGAATTAATGCAAAACTTTGCTTGTGGACAGTTCACTGACGTTTTAGTGGTGTTGCATTAAGTTTGTTGCATTGGAAGATGTTTCTAATATTTTGTTGGTGATGTACCGTCAATAAAAGGTGGTGGACAAAAGTACACAGTGACTGATGTTTTTCCATTTAGTTCATGTTAAATAAATACATATTCTTATGAAATAATAAATATTGCTAAAATGGATAAATAATATAATGAATAAATAATAAATGAATGACACAGTACATGTAAATATAAATATATAAATGAATCAATATAGTCCAATAAATTCATATTTCCAGTGTATAATTAAATTCCATTTAAGTAAATGGCAAATATAAGAAAAGTGAAAAATGGCATTCCTGTACATTTTTTTTATTATTACTTATTTATTGAAGAGGCAGAATATGAAAAGTCGACAGTAAGTAGGGAAATAATAAACCTCTCAGATGTGAGAAAGCTATTCAAGCATCAAGCATTTTCCTGATATTGTTCCAGCAGCATGCAGTGTGCCACTGTGTGTCTTTGTGTTGGAGGTGTGTACCGCTTTCTCTGTGCCGCTGATCACTAGCTGCTGCGCGATACACTCACCATGCTCAAGGTTGCTCAGAGATTGTCTTGAAGGAGCTCATTGTCCTCGTCTATGCATCGGCCACAATCCTTAACAACTTCATTGTTCAGGAGACTCAAAGGCCTCCACACCTACCACCAATCAAACACTCCTCCTGGGTGGAAATGTTTCATGCATTATTAATGGATTTCTTTCTGTCTTTTTCAGTTGTATGAATTGGATGATGATGAAAAGCGCAAAGAGTTTCTTGATGACCTTTTCAGTTTCATGCAGAAACGTGGTAAGTACAAGAAGAATTTCTTTCCTTGTTCAGAATTTGCATTACAGTACATGACATGCCAACGGGCTGCAGTGTTTCCAAAGCTGGGAATTTAATGACAGTCCTTCATGGGTACAATGATGAATGCTTTCATTCAATGTAAAATGCTTTCATACATTTCTGTTAACTAACTGATATACATATAACTATATAACTTTATTTCAAAGCCCATTATTATGTTTCTTTTCTTAAAATACATGCAACAGCTTCATTGTATAAATGAATCGATAGCCTAAAGCATGTTCTGCAGCTCATCCTGCACCTGCTATGAAAAGGAGGAGTGGCAACAGTATGGTCAGCTGAGCCTTGAATGGGAAATACAAAAAAACATTAATAATAATTTGATCGGCAGAAATGGACCACCATGAAAGATCAATAATCTTAAAGTTTTCATCCGCAAATACAGTTTGCTCAGTTGTCATGATGTGACCTCAATGTCATCACATTGACCAATGAGCACACTCCATCTGCTGAGGAAGACTGTGACTGAGATGCAGTGGAAAGCTCCTGAAAGAGCTACTTGGTGGACCTTTTCTTTTTTTTTTATTGAGAATTCAGTCCGTTATCTTTTCCCTTGCAGCATTCATTGAGCTGTAGAGTTCCAGAGAAATATGAAAATGATCACTTTTTTAAGAGCCTCAGTAAAATAGTTTAAATCTGATGGAATAAGATGGGAGCAAATACCTGTTCCCTTCCTTTACCTTAAGCTTCAACAAGACAGTCTGATTGTTTGTGGCCTCTCAGGACTCTGATGTGGCTGCGATCAGCCCTGCAGGTTTCACAAAAGCAGACGTATGAATTTGCCTTCACTGGCTTCTCACAGTGTGACGGTGTGTTTTCCCAAAGTGAGGATTCTGCTGGCAGCTGCTGGTTTTGTTGGGGAAATAGATCCATGTTTAGACCCTTCCATAATATAAGGAAGTTAACCACCCAGCAGAGGATAAGAGGCACTGCCAGTTACAATGACTTTCTATTTTAAGAGCACAAGGCTAGCGTGCCATGTTTTTGTTATGTTGAATTCCTTGTTCTGTACACAATGTTTTACACGCCTGCAGATATATTTGTTTTATGTCCTTACCTGCCTGTCCTTGACATACAATGCAATGACTTGGGATTAGAGGAAAACAGATTTTGGCTGGAGTTTATTTTCCATCCAATGACATCATCTGAATTGTATAAACAAAATAAGCAGTAATTACTTTCTTTTTTTTTTTTTATTATTTCTAATAAGTTTCAAATCAAATGCATTATTTTCAGGTTTCTGTTGATTTCTGCTGTTTGGTTTGCTATGCAATGTAATGGTAATATAGAAACATTCAATTATTTTGCTGAGAGAAAACTTCCTTAATGTAATGAAATGAGAATTTAACAGCTGACTCAAAGGTCTTTTTGTAGCTTTAAAGTTGCAGTTTGGATATTTGGACCTAAGATTATTTGAATTACCCATTAGATGGAAATTTGTAACAGCTGACAAACTTCCCAGTATACATTGTATTATATTTGCTGTTGTTTTTAATTTGGTTGTTTCCAGACTTCACTTGTAAATAAAACAATAGAACAGAAAATCATGAAATAGTTTTCCAAATTCCAGCTCTATCCTTTAATCTCTGAAATTTTGAATCTAGTTCACCGATACATTTCAAAACATTAACAGAAAGCCGGGAGAAAATCTGATGATTTGTAGCTGCAGAGCGAAAGAAAGATTTTTTATTGTTCTGTCCTGTATAAAAAACATTAACAGCATGTTCTGGATCAGCTGTATTGATATTAAAAGTTACTGGAGCAATCGCTGAAAATAACCATTTGCCAAGTCAACAATGACCTGAACAGGTATGAATATAGATATAGAAATATAGATGTTTCTCCATATTCTTTGTTGTGATCTTGTTGTGTTCTTTTAAATGAATCTTCACTTCTCTACTCATGCACTGGGTCTATACATGTAACTGAGGTTGAAGAAAAGGTTGTGAAAATATCCCAAAAACTGAAGTCCCTGCTGTGACAGCTGTAGGAAAGTACATGTTGATGAAGTAATGATGTAGTTGGGTGGTCACTTGAGTTTAGAGACAGTATGGATTGTTGTTGGAGCGTTCAATTAGAGATTGATTTTGGACTTAGTGTTGGGAGACATTGTCAGTGCAAAGCAGATCAGCAGCAGCCTATCTCCACTGCTCGCCTCTGACAACTGTGATCAGAGTGGGCTGCTCCAAATATCCCAATCAATGTTTCTTGAAAACATCACTGTCATTCTGGACTGACAGAGAAATGTCAGCCAGGCTGGCTTGCTAACCAGAAATCCCAAATGAAAAGTGTCAAACATACAGTGCTCCTTTAATATTGTTGATTTATTGGTTGGCTAAATCTGGACCACTACAATACTCGAGGTTTGGGCTTTCACCAGATCAACAGATTGTTTGTCAGTGTCTTCTAAACCTGTGACTGTAATTAAATATTCCTGTGTGAAGATTCGGTTTGGTTAAGTCAGTATAGACTGTTGGAGTTGGATAAAACTATGCTACATAATTCATTTGAATTGTAATGGTTCAGACTGGGCTTGAATGTCCTACTTCTGATTCTTTTTCTCTTTTATTGAAACCATGATATGCAAGATCAACATGCTGATTTCAGAGTTTATGCTGCTGTGCCATGCCATGTGACCATGTCAATGACAGAAACTACAGCAAGGGGGCTCATTTTGCTCTCTGAATGAACTGAGTTGAGTGAGTTGCAGTAGTGAAAGTGCAAATTAAGAATGGCTTGGACTAGGAGCTATGTTGGTAGGGAAGGACAGCTGGTTATTCAGTGGCACAAGCCGTAGACACCATGTTATTGTTTTTATTGTTAATGGAGAAGTCAAGGACAAGAGATGCCTTATCTGAATGGAAAAGCAACTCGGTCAATATTGAGATTCAGGTAGTATACAGACATTAACTGTAAGATGTCAGCAGACACAGAGAAATTCATGGTACCAGCTGGGTTTCAGACTGGGGAAAACACAGAATTAGTTGGGTGTCATCTGCAGAGCTGTGGTGGAAAAAGCTGTGTGAATGAATAACAGAGTTGGAGTGATGCAAAGAAAAGAGGAGGGGACCCAGAACAGAACCCTGAGGGAACCCAGTAGTGAGGCTACAAGCCTCAGACACAGAGTCTCTCCAAATTACTCTGTACGTGCTGTCCTTAAGCTAGATGTGCACAGAGAGAGCCTCCCAGTTTGTGGAATGTTAAAATGTGGTTAAATTGAATTGAATTGAATTGAATTCAATTTTATTTACATAGCTCCAAATCATAACAGAAGTTATCTCAGAAAACCTTCCATATAGAGCAGGTCTAGACTGTACACTTTATACAGAGACCCAAGAAAAACTTCCTTTTAACAGAAGGCAGAAACCTCAGGCAGAACTGAGCCCATTGGTGGACGGTCATCTGCCATGGTCTAATAGGGAGATAAAGCGATAAAGAGAGACACAGATGCACAGCAGCAGGAGAAAAAATAACTAGCTATAAACTATAATGGAGATGTGGTAGCAATAATGATAATAGTAATATAATAATCCTTATTGTTCACTCATTGACTCCCTACTTTTTTATTTCTCTATATATCTATATTTAGTGAAGGATCTGTTGTTTGCAGCATTTAGTTGAACAAGAAAAAGGGTGCAACCACGTAATAAGACTGGTATAACGTACATACAGTACATAAAACATCCAAACATCCACTTTGCTTTTCTGGGGTTACATCGATGTGGCAACCACTTGTGCTGTAAGTTTTAGCATTTAGCTTTATTATGAGTGTATTGTAGTGTTTTGAGGCATCTGATTGAGTGGCCTAGTCTGTCAAAGTCAGCATTATGATTAATGCTTGTCCCTCTTCTTGTCCAGTCTGTCTTTCCCATCTTTGCCCAAATTTGTATTTCTGGTCAAATCATATTCATCTCTTCATAAAGTTACTTGTATGCGTCAGATAGTGTGTTCATGCTTCTGTTCTGTATGTTGTACTCTGTTTACTTCTACAGGAATGTGCGTCTTGATTTCTGTTCCATCCTTTCTTTGATCGCAATGCAGTGCAGTGTTCCACTGACATATTTTCTCTTGTCAAAGGAACCTTAATGGCTCGGATCATGCAGCAGATGGTCAGAACACCTTTGTGTGGGTTTTTGAGTCTTGGAACGAGAGACACTGAATCCTCATTGAGAGATCCCATCAAAAGTAGAGCAGACAAAGGCTGTGATGGCTTCCTTTGTGTGTTGATAAATACCCAGTGTGATTTACTGTTGCCCCCGGCCTGTGGTTATTAATTGATTATTATCTCTTAGCACTAGCATCAGCACTTTTTCTCAAATAAGTCAACTTTTGTCCCCCACCTAATTACTTAAGAATACTATGTGGCAGAAGAAAAGGCAGCCTGAGAGCTACCTTAAAAAATGGCAGAGTCTTCGATCGCTGCGACACTAAATGTTCCTCTGTACTTTGTTGCAGCATCCTGCTTTCACTTTTCAGTTGACTTCCCTTATTTTTATGTGTTTGTCTGTTCTTTAGTGGAGTCACACAGGAAAACAAAGTTGTTGCAGAGGTCTGTGTTCACTTTCTGTCTTTTCTGTTTTATTAATATTTTATGTATTTTATGTAGGCAGTGTTCTTGTACAACTTCATGTGTTTAGATAATAATTTAACATTTTTTTTGTTAAATGGATAAATACTGAGTTTAATTTATCAGTCCAGCTCAGTGCAGATTTTAAGCAAATCTTACTCAAGCAGGAGGAAATAGTTGTTTTGTTGGGCACTATTTTCGGCAGCAAAATAATCTACATTTAGTCCTGTTGTATTTCTTGCAGCAACAAGCTGGTGAGTGTGGGACTGAGTCAAAATAAACTACAGTGTGTTTATAGTAATGAAGGAAAATGTCAGTCAGTGCAACATTGTGCCTCATTGAGCTCAATTAGTTTTTGGATAACAATGGAGCTCTGTGACACACAGGAAGAAGATATATCAGGTTTTTATATGCGCACAATACTCGATTCATTATTAGTTTGGGTCTTTTCATGGGCTTTGTTGACAAGAAGAAAATATATAATATTCCCAGACCAATACTTTAGAGGCTGGAGGCAATCAAACTCTGCCTAGGTGCCCAAAACATCCTGTTCTGGCCCTAAATCTTCATATCCTGGTGATGTTTGACAGTCTATGTGTTCCACCCTCCTCCTTGTCTTCATTTAGGGAGTTGAACAGAAGTAGATAAACAGTTGGTTTCCCCTGTGACGCTGCATTAATCGTTCATTTCATGGGTTAAAAGAGCAAAGTCAATGAGGAGGAGAAATTCTCATCCCATTATCGGCTCGGAGGTGCAAAGTGAACGCATCAGCGATGAAGCCAAGCATAAAGATGATTACTGCACTACTAGAGCCCCTGATGATCCACATTGTTCCAATTACAAACTCCTCTTCTCTTAGCAGCTGAGGGATTAACTGAAGACGACTGTTAGACTCTGTGCAAAGTGGATTTCTTCCACCCTGTCCACCATTGCTCATTGTCATAATGATACATGGCCTGATGAGATAGTTTGTGCTGACAAAAGGCCTCCATCCTCACTCTTTTATTCCTTATATCTCTTTCAGGGAATCAGAAAGACAAATACATCACCCTTAGTATTGAAAGCACATAAATCTTGTTTTAAGAGGCTTGTCTCTCCTCAGATTCTGTCAGACAAAGCCTGAGGCTTTTATTTATTACCTCAATCCTTGTTTGGTTGGCTATTGTGTCTTCACCAAAATAATAGTTTTATAGATCAGCACGGATACACATTATAATCAGTGGTAATAAAGATAAAGCTGTAGGGGGAGGGTGGAGGGTGAGGATCTCTAGTGCTGCCTTTGTTTTCTATCACACTATTTTACTGTAGGACTCTCAATTCCCCTAGGCCATTAACTGCAGTTCGTACTGTATCCTATAAAAACCACCTATGATTTTTATACCACATCAAGTATACTCTCATTTACTCAATTTCACAAGCAGACATTATAAATATTTGTTTAAATCACATGGCTACAGTTTTTATGAGGTTAGTTACTTAAATGATCTGGTTAAAGTTTGGCTAAATGTCAGATAATATCAGGGTTAGTGGAGGTTAACAGGAGACACTGCAGGTGAAGTAAAAAAAAAAAAATGAACTAGTAGATATCAGCATGAAATGTCATGATTGTTTTTTGTATATGTTTCCTGAAAATGTATGTTTCTAATTAAATCTAATTAAAAATGTGCTAATCAGCAAATTTTAAGAGCAGAGATTTCCAAATGAAACATTTTTCATATAGAAAAAAACATTTTAAAGATCTGTATTCAGGCATTTTAAGACACTACAGGTCTAAAAGCGGACATGTTACGGAGGCAAAATTGCACAAAATTTCAACATTGACCAGTGCATGAAAAATATTATATATATATATTTGCCTGTGTCAGTGTAAATATACACAAAGCCAAGGTGCAGGCTAGTTTAAAAAAATGTGCCAAGAAACATGTGCTATCTATTTATTATCTTAAATCTATCACTAGAAAATTAAGGAAGTGAAAAGAGTTCAAATGTAAATCAGTGTTCAGGAGGGAGTAGGGAAGTTAAGGTAGTGTGTGCGAGTCATTGCAGGATCAGAGTTATCATCCTAATGGTTTTGGATAACTATGACTATATATATATATATATATAGAGAGAGAGAGAGAGAGAGAGAGAGAGAGAGAGAGAGAGAGAGAGAGAGAGAGCTTTATATATATATATACATATAGAGAGAGAGAGATATATATATATATATATAGAGAGAGAGAGAGAGAGAGAGAGAGAGAGAGAGAGAGAGCTTATATATATATATATATCTGTGTGCTGATTCTTCCACAGAGAGCCCACTGCATGTATCGTAGGAGTAGACAGTTCTCTGCAGGGCTTCGTGGTTCTGATCATTTCTGTCGTTGTACAGGGCAGAGATTATCTCAGACAGGAGACAGTTTTCTCATCTGTTTGAGGTAACAAATGTGCTGTGTCTACAGACAACCTGAAGGTTGTCTGTAGACACAGCACATAACAGATTGTCAAGGTCAGTGTTGGTGTTTTAGAACTCACCACAGTTCACAACTGAGTTTTTAAAAGACATTACAGAATTGATTGTGGAAGATGATGAGATTTGCAGACACGTGACTCATGTTGCTTGCTCCAATTCAGTTGAGGCGTGTTCACATCTCTGCAGCTTTGTTTCAAATCATTTTTTGTCAAAGTCAAGCCTCTTCTGCACTTTCTTCCCCAAAGAGCGATGTTGAGACTGCAGCTTCAGAGTTACAGCTGGTATTGTCCTGCGAACGTCAATCTTTTGTTTTAATAGTGTCTCATCCCTTCACATGCCAGCACCGTAAAATGAAGCCGTAATTACTGGCCTTAATTGATGTGGTTTTACCACCTCAAACGATACTTCAGAGCTCTCCTCCCCCCTCACTGTATGGGTCCCACTGCTGTTGTTTGCACTATATTTCTGCAGCTATTGATCGCTATTATGGTAAATCCAATTGGCACAATGGAACTCTATCAGCAAAATGCAGGTTAATTATCTCAGGGTCAACCACTTTGGAATCTTCACAAAGAGCTGGCTGTTCTCTCTTTATTGCCTAACATTAAATTGCAAATACAAATTATTGTCTGAGCCCCATTATTCTGCTAATAAGGGGCAGGTTGGCAGTCATTAATAGAAGATGACCTCCCATTTTCCACAGATTGTATTTGTTACGTTTTAAACAAGTCAAGACACATTTATGTATGGGTACTGTAATGAAACAAGATACATATTTACAAATGTTAACTTCAAGAAATCCTATCTTCATGTCATAGAAAATGATACATTGATTGATTGAGCAGTTTCCAGGCGATGCACAGATAAGACATTAGAAACTTTTTTTTTTGAAAGTTATATTTCCTGCTGTTAACAGAGCTGTCAGACATTTGACTTGCTCGAGATAAATTGGCCTTATAAGAAGGTGCAGAAGCCTATTGATGCGAGGAACCAAAGTTAATGGAATTGATTGTGGATACTGTGTTTGCTTTCTGCAGGGACTCCAGTGAATCGGATTCCTATCATGGCCAAGCAGGTGTTGGATCTCTACATGCTCTACAAGCTCGTCACAGAAAAAGGCGGCTTAGTGGAAGTCATCAATAAGAAAATATGGCGTGAGATCACCAAAGGCCTTAACCTTCCTACCTCCATTACTAGTGCAGCTTTCACTCTCCGAACACAGTGAGTACAAGCACACATGATAACCTCAGATGACTGATAACCTGCACTCACATCGCTCTCCTAACACCAGGCCAGCCACATGAATGAGACACTTTGTCGTCAGGTCTCTGTGCTTTAATTCTTAATAATCTGCAACGATATAAAATATAAAATATAAGCATTTTTTTTTCTCTAAATGTCAACCAAGTCTTATTTGATTACACGTGTGCAGACAGGTGAAAAGCACAGTCAGTGGTTTATGTGCGGTCTTTACCTGCCAATCCTTGCTATGATTCATGGTAATTATAGTATTGTACATGGCTTGGCATTTAATCTGGACTCCTCACCTCACAATCATCCAACAGTCAAACAGAAAACATCATTGTTTAATGAAATATTTGTCAGCAGGTTGAAATGTTTTCAACTTTGCATCTTCTAAGGCAGTGTTTCCCAAACGTAGGCTCGGGACCCTGAATGGGTCACCAATAGGAAGAATAATAATGCTATGACGAGCAAATTCATTTTCCTAATTAAACTAGAAGAAGAGCGAGAGCTCATCTTCCGTTTTTATAAGGAAAATAAAATTAGAGCACAACATAGCAAAAAGTAACATTACTCTTATAATGACATAAGAATACATTTTAAATGCACATATGTTATAAATGTAGATGTTGGAAATTCATGATTTGGTGAGGTGCTGAAGGTTCTATCAACAGGAAACTGTTGTTGTAATGCTGCAAAGTGTGAATATGTGAATATTCCCCAAATATAAATGTATCACACCCCAAATATGAATATGCAACACAGATATGATGCTGTTCAATAAAGATGTGTCTGTTTTGAATTCAACTGTTAAGAAATCCTGAAAGCCAATCCACCGTGTCTCCCCCGTAATCAGCATAGACTGCATGTTAATAATGCATGGCAACGCTTGGTTAATTATTACGGAGTTTTTCTTACCTTGGTAATTATTATGTTCAGAGAAAACACACCGTGTGACGTGGCCCAAACACGTTTGTCTGTCTTACATGGTGAATGATCAGGACGTCCAGACTGCATTTGAATGTGAAGGATGTTCATGACAGACTCACTGTTAGACATGTGGCCAGGGACACTCCTGATTGTCTGTAGGGATTCATAAGAATGTGGACACCCACTTTAAGCAACACTGATTGTTTATGACAGACTCATCATTTGCTGTGTATTAATGACCACCTGGACATGTTGCTGTCTCATACAGGGTCAGAGTTTAGACTGGAAATACCCCTGCAGCACTACATACTGTAAATACTTATCAACTGCTCATGTCTGACAGTGTTAACATGCTGCAGCCTGAGCCAGTCATTTGATTTTATAAACTATAAACGTTTACATGCACTTAAGGTTACTCAGAGAAACCAGGTTGCGTGGGTAATTGAAGAACATGTTTACATGCGCTGTGGTAACCAGGTTACTATAGATCCATGTGTACATCAGTGATCAGACTTCTCCCATCCGTCAACCTTATTTTGGAAGCATAGCTGACTGAATGTAACTGTAATACTGATAGAAGAAGCTGAATTCTTGTTTACTTTACTTATATTTGTATTTGTGTGTGTGTGTGTGTGAGCAGTAACAGGAGGACAGGCAGACACAGCCCCGATGTGTCTAAATAGGACAATATAATAATATATGAAACAGGCGTATTCAGACTTCTCAAGGCTTCTTTGTGTAAGTTTCAGCTTCAGTCAGACTTTGGCTGAAATCATTTTAAAAATGAGGATGCACGGCTTCATGTAATGATCTCTCCTTTCAACCTCCCACTCCATTCTCTCTCTTGTATGCAGTCTTTTGTTGTAAAGAGGCAATCAGAAACCTGGATAGCTGTAGACTTGACAGAGATCTCTGTGGAGGAATCAGCCTACTGGATGAATCAGACTGGTTACTTACTGTAAACGCACATAAACGTGCTGATTTCAGCCATCAACAGTGCCATGCTGCAGATTCTTTGTGACTGAAGGGAGACATGGCTGCTTGAAGCCGTGATGATGTGGACGTGAAATTATCATTTCTAAATTGTACTCAACGATTGAAACCAAAATAATTAATAATAATTGGAGATTAAACCATGTTTTCAGGTAAAGACATGACATGATTTGATAGTAAAGATATGTTGTTTGAAAGGTCAGGATTTCACTGTCTTTTCCTGCTAAAATCAATTAATTGATGATCAATTGACAACATGTGACAACAAGCAGTGCCAAGTATTGACTTCTCCTTCTTCCCTGCAGGTATATGAAGTACCTCTACCCATATGAATGTGAAAAGCGGGGACTGAGCTCCCCCGGTGAGCTTCAGGCAGCTATCGACAGCAACCGGCGGGAAGGCCGTCGACAGAGCTACGGCTCCGCCATCTTCAATTACTCTCCCGTGGGCACACCCAACCTCCTGTCCTCGCCAAAGATACAGATGCCCCACCTATCTATGCCCACTCACAGCAGTGGCCATATCTCCCAGGTGCCTGTCATCAAGAAAGGTAACGACAACAACACAATAACACAGGAAACATTTTAAGACTTTTCAAAATAAAACTAAATAAAACTATTACTATTAACTTCAAAGAAAAATATACTTCATATTTTATTAAGAAGTCTCCCTGTTTTCTGGACTGTTCATGTTTCATTTGCTGTAAACTTATAAACAACAATGTACATTTTTTCATATTTCATATTTTCATCACTGAATGCTTCATCCTCATTTTGAAATAATGCCTTAGAAAATGTTGCTGTAAATAGCAAAAATTTACAAAAAAAAAGTTCATTCACTTGAAGATGGACATGAAGATGGATTTTTCTGAATTAGTTGTGACATAGTGAACGTTGAAGTCACTGATCAGCTGTTTCTTCATGGCTCTATAATCCATCCACGATAGCTCCACACCGATCTGATGAAACCTTCCTCACATTAATACATAAAACAAACACAAATATCTGATGTACTTCCTGTTTCTGTTGCTTAGTTACGTTATCGTGGTGCGCCCTTTTCTCCCGGTTTGACGACTTGAGAATTAGTGCCACCTACTGTTTATCTCATGAACCAGCTAATATGCTAATGATTTATGGTCTGATGAAATTTAGTTAGGTGCAGGAGAGTATTAATAGGTATGAGTTCATTTCTGTCATCATGCAGTCAGCAGACCAGCTCCAGAATAAACACATTCTTTTTCTGTCTCTCTGAACGATGATTCATTTTCTCCTCATGAATACTTCAAGTCAAAAAAAGATTGCACACAGTCACAACATCTTTTTGAGAAAGTGTTGCATGATTACCCGACCACTTAAGAAGAAGTCAGTGTGTTGGCATGTCAGAAATTTATTTCACAATAGTGTCTCATTTCTATCCATTCATACTCATGCAACTTGTGGGCAGTATATTCATTCCCTTCAAAGAGGAAACATCTTGCAGGACTTCCTCATATTAACACAATTTCCAAGACACACGAATGCACCACAAAGAGCATGAGAACGTCTTTGATTACAGGTCCTCAAGGGAAAAAAAGCGGCTGACTGATCTGATCTGTGTAGCGTGCCACAGACGTATTAGCCATTTGTAAAGCTAAGGCAAAGTTATTTTAGTGCTGCTGCTGTCGTCAGTCTTCAAGGTTAAATTATTACATAAGATCCATCAGTCCAATGAACAAATTGAACAACTGAAATCTGCCAGTGTCATTTGGAGAATGACCGACTGATGGGTTAGCATTGTGCTTCATCTCATCAGACCCTCGCGTGCCTTTGTTGGTCACTAGAGAGACTCTGACCCTGATCAAGAGAGTATCATATAAATCTATACATGAGCCTTTGCTGAACCATATTTACCACATGTAATAAGAAGCAGATATGAGGCCTTTATTGGCACAATGTGACTACAATCAGATGAAAGACAAGACAAAACAACGTTGTTTTTACATGTAAAAGCATGCATATGTTAAGAGACAGATGAAAACCTCTTAATCCTAGTCTTTTTCTCTCCAGAGGAGCCCATGATGGCCAGCTGCCTGCCCGGACGAATGGCCCTACCTATATCACCCAGCGGCCATCGTTCATCTGTGGCTGCCCAGGCGGCAGCGGCTCAGGCGGCAGCAGCGGCCCAAGCGGCGGCAGCCGTCCAGGCAGCAGCCCTGGAGCAGCTCAGAGAGAAGCTCGAGAGTGGCGAACCACCAGAAAAGAAGATGATGATGGTGGCAGAGGAGCAGCAAAGGATCATGCAGCACGCCTTGCAGCAGAACCTGCTGGCAATGGCCACCCAGCTGCCCCTCAGCATCAAACTCAACAACAGGGGTGAGAGACTCACAGTGCATACACTGATCTGTGTGGAGTTTAGATGTATATATTTTAATATTATATATTCGCTGTGTTCTTTTGTAAAAGAGGTTCATTCCTTCATTCAGGTGCAATTTGTATGTAACTGTAGAATATTAAATTCTCATTTTGTAGCTATGATTCCCATATCCCCCCCCAAAATAGAGGACTCTGTGTCCTAATGACAGATTATTTTTAATATTGTCTAGAAATCTCTTGAAAAGGCTGAAACCAACAGTCATTGCATCCCACAACATGTTCAGTATACTGCGTGATTTATCTTCTCCCTCCACTGCTGTCCAAATCTATTAAAAATACACCAATGAGCTGTCCTGATGACCTGTTTACACTTTGAAAAATGGGGGCTTTGGGTGTGTGTGTGTTCATGGGAACACATTCACTCTCACATACACCACCCAAAAATACTCACTAGATCACCAAATGTGGATTAATCTGCCGCTGAAACTAGCCTCCAGCAAACACGAGTAACATTTAAGTTCAGTGCTCCAGACGGGACAGGGGTGTCTGAAAATATTGAAAGATGGACAAAACATTGTTGGTTTTGGTCTTTACATGGGATTTGTTCAAATCTGGAATGATGCTCCTCTTTTACATCATTGTAATCATCTTTTATATCAACGGGTTACATTAATATAACACAGCGATGTCTAAGATGAAATTTACTCATTCATTTAATTTAATGTGGAGCTCTTTAGCTGCTTTCATCAGACTTAAATGACAGTGTGTCTGCCGCAGTGGGTGGCTGTCAAAACCAGCTAATGGCCCTGCCAGAGAGGCTGTCTGAGATACAGCTGTGAAACGCCCGGACCACTAATGTGCACATAGTTCATCATATAGCATGTGTAATTTGAAGCTCAGCTCCATAGATGTTATGAAGAAATAGTTGTGACCACAGGCAGAAACCAGCTTGTCATGAGTAAAAATACCTGCATTGGCGGGCTTTGGCTGCAGCCAGCATAGCTCATGACAAGCCATAAGTCACATATGACTTAATGATAGAGGCTAAAGGAAGAATAAGGGCCTATCTGCTCAAGTGTGATATCATTTCTGTCTGCATCACTGCCTCTCTCATATTAGTCATAATAGCGGGCTTTGCACTTGATACGTGATGGAAAAATGAGTGAGAATCTTTCTCAGGTTAATTCCCACACTGGTCGTCTGGCTGTGGCCCTCACACATAAACACTGTCATTTAAAGATTACATCCAAACACTATTATTTGTCTCCACCTAGATGCACTTAGACGGATAAATATGTGTTTACAGATGGTTTGATATCACAGCAGCTCACTGAGATTACTCTGTGTGTGTAATGTCAGTCTGTTTTCTTAAGACATCGCTGTTATTTCACAACCAGTCACATTTATTCAGCCAAGTTTTCCAACTGTGCGCTGCTATAGGATTCATCCGTAACTGACAAGTACAAATGGCTGTAACATCTTTTGACAGTTCTTTCTCCCCCAGAACTCTTTAATAAAGCTCTCCTTATCCTGTCACTCACTGAATTATCACCAATACTCCACCGGGGCGCTCCTCTTGCTTCTTCTGTTCCCTTTCTAAATGCTCATATTGAGTTTTTCTCTCTCTCGTTCTCTGCCTCCTCTCTTGACAGATGATAGACAAGAGACCGCATTGAACCTGTCTACCAACGGCATTAGCAGCATCAACATGTCAATAGAAATAAATGGAGTTGTCTACACAGGTAAATAGAGGGGGCGTTTGCTGATGTAATTGCAGGCAGGAAATTCAATAAGTTATAGCAGCACCCTGGTGCTTAGTCCTCTACGCAATTTGATGTCTTTGCTATAAAATCCATCGTAATGAAGTGGCAGTCCAATAGAGTTAAAAAAGTTAAATATCTCAAAATTGGGCCTGTGGATTCGAGGTCGATGGGGCTTATTGTCTTATGTGCCTGCCTAGAGTGTGTGGGTGTGTGTGTGTGTGTGTGTGTGTGTAAATGGAGGTAGCTTGTGTCTTGAGGTAATTACTGGCTCTCTGCTTTAACATAGGCCATTCATGTCAGGGTATAAGCCTGGTGGCCGTCACATCATATCTGAGCTCTCTCTCTCTGAGAGCAGCCGGAGTGTTGACTCGATCCAGCTCATCGTGGCACAAGCTGACACTCACCTTAATCTGTTTTTATGTGTGGGTCTTTAGATGAGTATGCTGAAATATGACTGCTGAATATGACTGCTTTTTTAGTATCCACAGAATTAAATGTCTTAAATCCAAAGGTGAAAAAATCATTCGCTGATTTCATTTATTTGTCTCTTTAGCATTAAACAGTGATGTCGAGTTAATGTTACTTCCAAATGACATCATGCCATCACACATGGCAACTACAATCACGGCTGAAAGTGAAAGGAACATTATTACCAGCTGCATGGTGGACGAGTCACTTCCAGAAAGGGGAGAGACTTGAAGTGGTTTTACAAAACACCAGATGCAGATGTCCCACCACAAACCACGATGATATGTAAGAAGTGCGAGACAACTGTAACAACAAAGGGAGGGGGGGGGGCAATACAACAAACTTATTTCACCACCTTAAGCAGAAGTACCCGGTTGAGGACAAGTAGAGCTCACGAGCTCCAAACCAAAAATATCTTTCAATAATTTGCCATAAAGACAGAAATCATCCTGAAATATCATGAAGTTATTCCAGGGCCATGTCACCCACTGCTAATGTATACATCACATTAAGGCCACACATTCTTTATAGAAAAATTAGAAAATTAGAGCAGTCACATGTATTTTTCAGCATATTCATCTCAGTGTCCCTCAGTCAGCTCCAGAACTATTTGCAACAATACCTTTTTTGATATTACTTTTTTGATGTTACTGGTGCCACCACTTTGAAATTATATGTCCAGTCACTTTGTCATACGTCCAGCTGATGCTGGTATCAGTTACTTCTTTGCCTTTTTCCAGATTGATTCAGTAAAAGTAAGGTAAAGTCATCTAGATTAAAAAAAAAATCTGCATTGTCTGGAGAGACAGACAGTGGAAATCTAACATACATGCTCTACAGGTCATCCAGAATTCATGTGACCATAGTTACATTCGGAACTCTCATTCAGAGTTGCAACAACTCAACCAACCTTAGTTGCATCATAGTTATGTGCATGTGAAAAATAAAAAAGTTCCTGATGTAAATGAGGCTGAAACACATCCTGTGCAGACAAAGGAATGCTGGACTACAATGTATTTAATGGTTAGTTAATGGGCGTCTGGACAGTATGAAAAAGACAATGGTGATGTCATTTGTAGTAAACAGACGTCAAGTAAACAGACATGGTCCTTTGAGAACTGATGTCAGGACAGTTTGAGTTTGAGGCTTACTTGGACCTGATGTTTGTTCCTCAGGTGTCCTGTTTGCTCGACAGTCGGCCATAGCGGCGATGACGGGACACCGTGGGAGACACAGCAACTGTCAGACTCAGGGAAAGACGAGTCCCACACAGTTCCAGCCCTCCTGCTCCTCGTCCTCGTCCTCATCCTCTTCCTCACTCCACGGGCACAGAAACTCATCCCCCTGAGTTTCCTGTCCCCCCCTCCTCGCCTCCTCTTCCCGCCTCACCAGGGAGGAGATCCATTCTCTTCGTAAGCAGGCAGTTGGAGACATGATCATCAGATAAACTTTGATTGTTTTAAGGTGGCTTTTTCTCCATCCACTCAATCAGATTTCTTGTAGGTCCGCTAACAACAGATTGAAAAGCAGTAAAAAAAAAAAAAAAAAAAAATTTTTAAAAAGACCCCTCCCCCCTCCCTGCTCCTCCTGCTGCTCCTCCTGCTCTGAATTAGCGATGTGATTCAAGGACTTTTAACCTTTGTGTGTTACCGTTGTCTCTCACCATCTCAAAGACTTCTGTTCAGTGTGGAACAGTTCAAAAGCATGGTTGTCCATCAACTTAAGGTGCAAACTGGATGAAGCCAAATGAAGACTTCTTCTCGTGCACCGCGTCAATCAGAAGATGAGGCAGCAAGAAATTCAAGTTGTTGATGTTTGAAGGCTTTCTGACAGACCTCAGAAACTCACTGCTTACAGCTGATACCAAAGAAGATACAAATCTCTGCTGGTTTAACACGTCCAGCGTATACAGTGATCTCTAGCACCGATGATCAAACCTGAAGATTATAGCAGGAATACAACCAGACAAAGCACATCCCATATGGAGATCACTGTGTATTCCATAATGAGCTGTCAGCCATACAAGACACTTAAGTGTGCTCTAGTGGTGCACAGTACCAAAAATTATAATTAATCAAGTTACTCCAAAGTAGTTGCCACATAGATGACCTGGGTCTTGGTAAACCAGTTGGTAATCCAGCCCTGTACATTATAGACGCACATGTTGAGAGCACATGGCATGAAAGAAGGTGAAGAAAATGAGAAAATGCACATGTCAGTTCATCTTTATTTAAAGGCCATGTTCATCTGTTCCACAGACTGCACAGTGACTAATTGTATGTGTTCAGAAGCAAAGAGCTGCTCACCGCTCCTGCATTAAGACCTCCAATATGGCCACTGGAGAGAGTGTTACAGCTCTTGGAAGTTCTTTACTGTGGAAGGCTGCTGATTAGTTTAGTCTTTTTTTGCTGTGTCACTTATGTCACTTATTTTGACATAATATATCTGATGACCTGATCACAAGAGCATGTTACTTTGATCATGGAATAAATTATTATGAAACAAGCTCATTGGTCAAGATCACAGAATATCTTTCTGTTGATTACAAAAACATAAGATCAAATCATGTATCGCCTTCTTCCAGAGTATACTGCTGAGACAATAACAGATTCAATTGATATGATGAAGCAGTGTTTCCGCTCCAATGCTTTCCTCATTCATGATGGTAAATACTGCAATCAACATCATTGCTCCACTGGTCGTGGTTAGAAATACTTACAAAAGTTTGGTCGAGCCGCACGTGAGATTGCATTGTTCGTTGGAGAAATCTCCTGCAACTCAGATACATGAAAATACTAGACTAGAAAATATCAGCGGTATTTGTTAAGCATAAGACAGAAGCACAAAGCTGATGTAACATTGGCTGACAGAGACTTGGGAAGAAAAGAGAATCCTGAGATGGCATTATTATTATTATTACTGGAGAAATGGCTGTGATAGTAAAGAGTAGAGCACTTCAGCCTTTAGGCAGCAGGTGAACAGAAAAAGAGGAAAGCAGACATCCAAAGATGTGTTTGTCTGCAGGACGTCAGTCATGCTGTAGTTTTATATTGTGAATAGAATGCAGGTTTCTTTTTTTTTTTTAGTAATGCACTTGTGTCTAACATCAGAGAGCTTCTGCCTCTTTCATTTCTCTCTTTCTGTCTTTCTGCTTTCATAAAGATATAAAAATATTTTCTTTATTGTGAAGGGAAATGGGAACAAGTTTGAAGATATATGGGTTTTTATTAAGTCTGTTCAAGCATTTAATTGCAGATTTTATTTATTATGTTTCATATTCGATTCTGCATTCAACTCCACCATTTTATTTGCAAACCCTTTTTAAGAGTCTTGTTGAATGCAGATACCTCACCAATCTACCTGTATATAGTCATAGTAAAGTATGAATACAAGATATACCTCATAAATTTCATTTATTTTTATTGTACAGCCACTTGAAAATCAATGTTTTACTTCAGCTGATCACTGGATTTTTTTTTTCTTATTTCATATTTTGTATGGTTATACCAAAGAAGGGAATATTTTATTGACACACATCTACCTCATTTGTTATAGACTGTGCCAACAACCATGTCCACAATCTTAATTGCCAGTGTATTCATGGTGTTTCATATCCATGTGTTTGTGTGAACACAGAATGCTTTTCAGTCAAAGAAAAAAAAACAGAAGATTATAGCAGAGAATTAAGCAACAAGTGCTTTTTATGTTAGGTGTTGTGCCGGCACAACAAAACAGCCTTTTGTGACACACAGTAGAGACGCTTATTAAAACAAATCCAATCTGCATGAAAGCATGAACATGAAGAGGAGGACATCACTTTGTAACCATGAGAAAGGCGGTGTCCTGTCAGCAGTGGGGCCTGAGGACAGCAGACGTGTCATTCGGTCAGTTCATAAAAAGGTCTTAGCTCTACTCTGGTTTCATAGTTTCTATGTTATGGTATAAATAAGCGTGTGTGCTGATTTATGATAATAAGCGTTATGCTGATGAAGACTGAGATGCATTTGAAAAGGACCTTTGAGCTGAGATTATACTGTCATACATTCTGTTCCTGAGGTCAAAATTAGAGCCAATATTAACTTATCAGCCCCGTATATAACACTGACTGATAATTAATAAGAAATGTCAAAGAATTGTCTACCAGAGAGCATAGTTTATTTTTATACCAGATGTCTCACTGTAGCTGTTGGTAACACGCTGGGAACAATTCTGGTGGGATCTTGTGATTTTGTGATGAAGTCAATTACATTTAAGCACCCACATTAAAAATAATAATGCTTAGTGTATCTGTATAAAAAGAACATCACAAGACAAATAGAGGGCATTATGTTGGATTTTAAGATTTAAGATTGATGTTCCATGCTCAAGTACACTATATTAGGCCACATGTTGAATTGCCTGTGTTACCAGTTTTGCATTCTTCCACCACACACAGCTAAAATGTGATCTGGCATTTTGTGGAAACATAACTGGAGGAGCCCACCACAACTGAAAAGCTCATACTTTAATAATAAGGTGTGTGCAGGCCACTAAAGTGAGGTTTGAAGGTCTTTGTTTCATTTTGTGTGACAGTCTTCAGTCAGCAAAGGTAGCAGATAGACTGAGATCCTGCAGGTATTCGTTTCCAGGAAATGGAATAGATTTTAGGAAGAACAAGGATTCCCAGTATTCAGTTCCAATTGGTCCTTCTTGGTCACTTTGTTCCAGATATACATCTACTGGCCAGATTTCCATCAAATTTGCTACAGATGTTCATGGTCCCCTGAGGGTGATTTTAAGAGGTCTTGTGGACCTTGTGTCCTTTTTTCTTTTTTCTTTTTTTGGAGTTTGGAGTTTCCTTACTGTGCAGGGTTTCTCATGCAGATCCAGAACTGTCCACAGTTCTGGATTTAAAATGCTATGACTAGTTAATTTTCATGATGACGGCGTAACACTCCAGCCCAATTACTGGTGATAAAGCTAATAATATATTGTGTGACTATATGTATAGATGGTGATGTTGAAATTGTACAAACGCAATCGTGCAGCAGAGGACAATCCTCAGCTACTAAGATGAGCTGACTCCTCAGCCCTCAGTTGAGCTGTTGAACGCGATTCTTTCTAATTCTCGTGTTTACTTGAAATGTGTTCTAAAGCAATCAGAGAATTCTGCAGGTAGATATGGCAAAGGTTCAAGACAATAGTCACTTCCTCAAACTTGGTGTTGCATCTTTGAGCACTGAATCATGGTAAAAAATGTGTATCATACCAATATAAATGGACTTCAATATTTTTTCTGAAACCAGCTGGACTAGGCAGACTTTCCTGATCTGGAAAATCTAAGCATTGTTTCATATCATCCTGGCAGAGCTCAGGTCTTCTCAGACCTCAGCTAGAAGAGAAGTGTTATGGCATCCAAGGTTATGGAAGTAAAAATCCACCTTGTCTCCAATCAACAGTCAACATTTGTTTTTTAACGTTTTCGTTTTTAGAAATGTTATTTCTAACAGTTTCAGCAGACATCCACAGAAACCCCTAACCCTAACAGTAACCCTAACCCCAATTGGGTAATGGGGTATCAAACATACTTAGATGGGTCATTTTGGCAGACAATTATTTTGCAGACTTTGTTGAATTTTTACCTCTGACTGACCATAGCAACAGCAGCTGGCACTCAACGCAGTCATTAAATCCATCTGCCATACCAATCTGTCAACAAAGAAAGTTGACATGATTCAAAGTGACAGCAACAACATAAACCTGACAGATAATTAAGTTATCTGTCAGGTTTATCTGACTCCTCTGTTTCTGTGTTGAGGAACATTGAGGAGATCATTAAAAGAGAAGAGAACATAAAAAAAACTGCTTCTATCACTTCACAGCTCTGTAATGCACTTTCATAACAAGTGCCACATGGCTGATGTCCAGATTCTGGAGGGCTGGCTGGGGTCCATTCAACATTTGATATAACAAATTATATTCCAGAATAGCCACGATCCAGAAACATCAGAGTATGTATCACAGTCCTAGACCAAAAACCTCCAGCTTTCAGATTAGGACATTTCAGGCAATCTTCTTGTTTTTTCCACCCTAAAAGTTGCAAAGGAGACTGCCTACCACCTGAGTGTTTGCATGTGACTGAATGTCCACGAGATGACCACCCAGGGTTGTGATGCACAGTATGATGCCTCTGGATCAGGGCTCATTCAGGATAGTGTGCATTTTCTACTTCCATGATCCAGGAGCTCCTGGCAGGACAGCCCTGTCTCTCATTCTGTCTTTATAAATGCAGCACCGGCACAGTCGAGTCCTCATGACTGTTTCTTCCTCAGCTCCTCCTCCTGTACATACTGCTGAACGATGCCAATAATTAAACATTTCACATGACTGTGAGGCCACAGCATGAATCACTGGCATTTTTCTCACCAAAGACTTTTTTCAAGCTGTGACCACGCTCACCTGATTTTTAGGTCATAACCAACAGCAGAGCAGACAAAGCAAAGAGAGGAATCGCTCTGCATGCAGAAAAAAAAGTGAATTGACTTATGTAATCAAATAACATGTTGTTTACTTTGTATTTTAGCTATGCTATGCTAGTAGTTTGTAGACACTAATCGCTTTATTATCTGTGTATGAAGCTTTAAATGTTTCTTTTATTACCCTTTCGTTCATCTTGGATGAATCCAGTGTATTATGGGAATGCTGGATTGTGGTGCTCAGGGGTTAAAAATGTACAAAAAAGTGAAAGAGATTTTCCTGTTTTGCCATTTGACTTGTAGTGTATTTAGAAATAAAATCATGCTTTTATCTTCAGTCTAATGTTTTCTTTGTTCTTTATTCTCTATTACTGTGACTCCTAATAAAAGAGTAGTTACAGACCAACTGAAGACTGAACGCCAATATTCTAGATCAGGGATGTCCAAAGTACTGCTCAGGTGCTAATCAGGGCCCGTGGTCAGATTTCATGTGGCCCACAGCTTTGTTTTTATAATATATTATTTATGGCCTGCTAGGATTGTCAGATACTGTATGACTGGAAGATTTGACTTTTTTGGTTGACATAATGAAGCATTCGAACCTCTAAGGACATAACTGCTGCTGTTCTATGTCTGTAGATGTGACACTAAATATTACTTTCTGAATGATTTTGTTAAAGACAAGAGCAAGAGTGATGTTTTAAACTTAAATGTTAACAGACTTTGCATCACTCGTAAAAAGTCACGTTTAGAATGAACATGAGGTTCAGATTTGTATCAACTTCATGCAAGTTTAACGCGTTCCATACAATTTATTCTGTTATCTGACTCCAGATGTGAAAGAAAGGAAGAACTGGTTTTTAGATTTGTTCACGCCTGATTGGCTTAGATTTGGTGACATTGCCATTAAAGATAATTCTGACAATGAAAACAAAATTGTTACAGAACAGTACATTTGTATGTAAGTCTTATTGTTCATTCTTTCATTTTTAAATGCTAGTATTGGCCCTGGGCATCTTCACTTTGTCAAATCTGGCCCTTTTTTAAAAAAGTTTGGACACTCCTGTTCTAGATGAAGAAGTGTCCTTAAATGCCAAGTGTCTTTTCATGTTCTATATAACTTTTGTTTTGAGTTCAAACTTTATGTCATGAATAAAAGGGTAATATTCTGGGCCAGTGACCTCTGTACAAACAAATAGCATATACTCACCTGCAATGGCGCCAGACAGCGTTACCCCTGTCGCCCCTTCACAATTGAGATCGAGCTCTTGGCCAAGCAGCTTCGGCAAGAAAAATGCATTTGTCACATAAAGAGTAACTCACAAATGATTTCAAATTGAATTAGAGGATAAATCCCTTGAGATGCACCATCCTGTTTTCAAGGGGGTCTTCAATCAATCACTCTATGCTGATGATCTGCCCTCTACATCTTAAATTCTGCATCTTGGAGTATAAACTCAATCTGTGAAAAAAGTACATTACTCCCAGATAATGTTTTAACCAAAAAATCTCCCACATTCTCCACCTAGCACCTAGGGAGGGATTTGTCACTGAGTCTCTAATTGCTATATATGGTCCAGACTAAAAGATGCATGAGGTGAGTCCGGATAAAATGGTGGTTTTACCCAAATTTTTCTCTTTCAGCACATATGAACCCCAAGAAAGTTTCAGAAAAGCAGTGTTACAACTCCATTAGAATATGGGAACCTATCTAATTTTTGGCATTTTATCAAGACACTCAACTAGGACAATAAAATTCTAGCTTGGGTTCACATGGTGCACTGCCTATCTATCTGTGCAAAGTATCATAATCACTGATTGAAATCCCTCAACATTTGGACTCCGTTCAGAAAAGGAAAAAATCTATTTACACTGGTTCTCCCTTAGAAACACAGCAAAGTGCTCATGATGTAAGAATTATTCCCAATCCATGTCCAGTGATTTTTTTTTGCTGTTCCCCATGACGCTGTTTTCTGGGTCGTTGCAAAAGGCCTCAGCGCCCTGCTGGTCAAGCGTCCATTGTTAGGAAATAGAAACATGTCTCACTCTTTTTCTAACCTGTTTACGATACAGTCGGTCTCACCCCATTAGGATTGAGGATTTGATAAAGGAGACACTGAACTGTAGAAAAAAGATACTCTAAAAACATTTTGTAAAATCTAGAAGTCCTTTAGAGAATTGGATAAAATTCTTGACAGTGGTGCCTAATGTGAAAGATTTTTTCAATGGGGGTGAAGTGGATGTGGTTTTGTTTATTTTAACATTAAACATCATAAATACATTTTAAAAATCTGAGAATTATCAATACAACAAAAGTATTTCAGATGATACAGGTGCACATCAGGACAAAGAGATTCAGACTGTTCAATGGTTCAGTGGTTTAACCCTAATAACAGTATTCAGGATAGTACAGTAGTATTTGGTTGTGTTTGTCAAAGTTTTGGCGTCTCTGAAATGGAGAAAAGTTCAAAGTTATCAGAAAAATCAGCACCATGTCTTTCAGAAAGTGGCCCCCAAATATTCTGACAGACCTGAATTTTGTTGGGACGAAGGTCCAGAGCGTCTTTAGTTTGTCTGTTTTGGGTTACTGTGGGAACACAGTGGTTTATCATGGCGGACAAAATATAATTTATATTCTATGATACAGTATGTGATGTTTGTTTGTTTGTTTGTTTTTGCTTTGGAAAATTGAAATAAACTTTGGTTGCCCTGAGACAAAGAACTACAAACCCGTGGTAATCAAGAATGTTCTCTTCTCATTCCAGTGTAACGACACTAAAATAATATGATTATTAAAAACTAAGACAAATTCATTTTTTAAATGCAGCTCGTAGGATTTAAGTGCGGAAAACTAGAAACACCAATTCAGCAAACGCAGACAGTTGAACTAATGCAGCTCGGTTGAGTGCAGCATTAAGCAGGTAAAATGGGGTAAAGATTGGTTAATTAAGGCTGAGAATCCTGATGTAATTAGGAGCAGCAAAGATTAGTGGCCGCTGGTAGCGCGACGAGGATTTGCAGGTAATAGACTTATTATTGGGACTGGCTGAATGTTACTTTATACTTCTGAATAAACAAAAACAAATTAGGAGCAGTCGTCCAATAATGGGTTATCTTGTCAAGGGCTGACAGAAATCCATGCCCCTATAACACAGTGTTAATTTTATGCACCACTGACAAGCACAGTGCTAATCAATAACACTACTATAAAATAAGGTGAAGCATCAATCTGCAGTGAAGGTGTTGGATTGAGCTGTGAGCAGATAGAGAGAAAAACGTAGCTCCATACATAATGAAGTCTGTGCACAATGTGTTACATCCCAAAGGACTGACTCAGCACTGAGAGCGGACGGTTGAGCTGCTGCTTTTTTGGATCATCAGGAGTCAGGGGTCCGGTTTTGAAGATGTTATGTCCGAAAGTAATCAGATTACTTTTATTTTTATTTTTATTTATTCTTTGGGAATTTGATTTTGCAGAATAAGATCAATTAACAGTCAATCATATAACTGTCATGTCAAGTCTTAGTGACATGTGACTCAGTTTTAGTCAATATACATTTGGTAGTGATAGTATAGTCCTGGCTTTCCCCCATATATTCACAAATATTCCTATTGTTGGTATTATTTCTATGGTTATTAGTTATGTATCTATCAGCAACCTGCCTGCAGTTTGAAGGCATGTATGTCAGTAACTTTTGTGTCAGGCTTTAGTTAATGCAGTTCATCTTTGTCAGACTGCTTCTTGTTTTTAAAGTAATAACTCCTCACTATCAGGAACACAAAGGCGCAGCGTCTCCTAACTGCCCTCTGAGTGGCCATTGATTTGGATGGTCACCTTTGACCCGGGTAGTGGAATCCTGGCTGAATAAAACCATCTCATCTGTCAGGGAGGAATTTGCACTGGTGATTTGAATGATTCGATACTGCTTCGTCAATACCAATTAGCAACTACTGCACACCTGCAGATGCACAGCTCCTGACAGATATATTAGCCTAGCTTAGCACAATATTTGGTGGCAGGGCCAAAACAGTTAGCTATAATAGAGGTATTGAAAATGCAATAATCAAAGGACACTCGAGCTCCTCACAGGACTTTCAACAGGCCAGTGAGAAAGCTAGTTAAAAGAGTAGCCAAAGAGCCAAGGAACACTTGAAATGAACTCTAGGGAGACCTGGATGTAGGAGATACGATCATCACAAAGAAAACAATAAGCAATGCACCCCATTACCTCAGACTCCATCCATGATCTCCTCGGAGGGCTGAAGAAAAGGCATGTTCAAACTTGTTTTAAGCTTGCTACACATCCAGAGCAGCCTGTAGATTATTGGGAGAATGTAGCGTGGCCAGACAAGACAAAAGTCGACTGTTCAGCAACAATAAGATGTGCCATGTTTGGAGGAGAAATGGCACTGCATAAGAAAATATGTTGAAATTAAAATTAAAGTACCATTAATCAATCCTGTGAGGATTACACCATCAACTATTTCACTGAAACTGGATCATTGCTTATGGAAAAAATGTTTTCCGGTTTTCCCTCCAGCTGCTCAACTCTCTGAGATTTACAGTTTCTTCAAGGTCAGTAAACAGCAAGTCAGCTGCTGCAAACTGTAGCTGCTGTTAATTAAGACAAACCTGCTGGGTGAGCGGGCAACATAATCAGGTTCGGCAGAGGCAGAGCATGGCAGAGGATAAAAAAGGAAGAGGACGACAGAGGAAGATAAGAAGAGAGTGAGCGATCAAGACTGACTTTTAGTGGTTGGTGAGAGCTTGGTGAAATAAAAGGCCGAAAGAGACACCAAGCTGGGCTGACTGTAAGTAATATTAAGCTGGCTGCTGGTTTAGATTATTATCTGAACTAAAATCTTTAAGAAAAGGAGGTCATTTTACTAGCAATGTAAATATAATGTTATTCCACTGACAAGTGTTTCACCATTAGCTTTGTGTGATGGGGGAAACTGTGGGGAAGGTATTTGCTGTTTCTCTCTGAATGATGCAAACTACGGATAAGAAAAGAAAGTACATTCCAGCTTATCATCATTGTGCCGTTTCCGCATAGTTCAAAAAGTCAGTTAGGTGGTAGTTTATTGAGACGTTAAAGGAACACTTCATCAGCAACAACTAACAAATCACTGACTGGATTAGTTGCTCAGCAACAGTTCAGCCAAGCCACAGTTCAAGAATGTGTTTGAGCTGGCCCTGTTTTGTTCAGATCAGGTTTCCTTTATCTGTTGGTGAGCTGCCCTGGGTGGAGTGTTGGAACACAAGTCTGAGGTCAAATTTATTGGAGTGATGCAAAAAGCCAAAAGCAAAGAACCACTTCAAAGGCAACCTGAAAGGTTCATCCATCATCCCAACTTTCATCCATTCTCAGTTTAGGACTCATTTTGTCTTGAAGCTTTCCTGAAATGTCTGCCTATCAATTATGGTCAATTCAAATGCTAATGAAATATAAAACATCTGACTTTGATTAGCTTGAAGTTACTCTATGTTTTACTGGTCACTGCAGTTGTTAAGGCATCATGTGACCACTGGAGGCATAGAAGAAATGATTTTTGAGCTTTTTAAATCAGCTAATGACAATAATTTAGACACATCAGACATTAAAGTAGCAGAGTGTAGGATTTAGAGGTATATAGTTGTGTAGAATTAGTCATAGTTACACAACAACTGGGCTCTAAATTTTCATTGAAGCTTCAATGATATTATAATTATAATATAATTAATAACATTTTTATATTAACAATATGTCAAATAGTGATCCCTCCTAAATAGTCATTAGCAGTGTATAGCTGCAGTGACACCATATCATTACAGGACGCATAATATCTAAACGGCCAACAGAATTGGGATAACATCACTCCTGTCACAATGATGATGAATATTTCAGTCCATATAAGCACTCTGTTTAACATTCTTATGTCCTGTTTTGCAATCCAAATGTTCACACCTCATGGATGGTTGTTTGAGAATGGCCGGACCTCCTGATTGAAGAGCTCAGTGCCATGTGCACCTGCCACTGTGTGTCCACTGGACTCAGGGATATGGAACATTTAATATGCAAATATGCTAAAGACACACAAAGAGGCACAGGGGCCTGATAGTGATGACTGTCTGTGCAGCTAAAACTGCTGACAGTCTAACAAACACAGCTGTGGCTCTGCTTTGCCTTACAAATAAATGGAGACAGAGCCGGGTCATGGTTGTTGCTACTCCACAACAGAGACACAATGAGAGTGGACAAACAGTCCTCTTAATCCCTGCTCTGTTTCTCTGCCTGTTCACAGCCTCTCTGCTGGGTCTGTGGTTCATTGTAGCGGTTGAGACCAAACACCATCTAAAACAGACAACAGGTACTAACAGCTGCACTCCTGCGTTTTATGGCACCAGTGAGCAGAAAGAAGATGAGCATGTGAGGAAATTATCTCGAACAGATCACATTATTATGAGTCTGATCCGCAGTGTTTCACTGACCTCCTGTGGATGAAGGTTCCCAGCAGTAATGCTGGGTGTGGTCACAAGTGATCTCTGTTGTATTTGTAACCATGCTCAACAGTGATGCCATTGTGTACTGACAAGTACACTTCTTGGAGTATACCTCTACATCGCTGCGGTAAGAGGAGAATTTCAACAAAAAACGAGATTTCAGCAGCTCGTTTCCAAACCAGCTCACAATATGAACTTAAAGGCATGTCAGTGTTAGGTTCACAACCTGTTTCCACTGCCCCCAAGTGGACAACAGAACCAGTCACACTCTGGTTTGGTCCTCACAGAGTTCATGTACTGCTGAATGCTAAAAAAGATGCTAACGACAAACCAGGTGACCTCACATACTGTTGACCTTCTTTCTATATTTGTGGGGATGTGACAGAGAACGAGGGGAAATGCAGCACAGTTCAAAGTCATTAACACACATAAAACCCATAAAAAGCCTAGAAAGTTCTAGAATTAATTTTCACACAGCGGCAAATGTTCAGGCCTGCACCCCCTGTGTTATTCTACTGATTCTACATTTCTGTTGTTTCACTAACAAAGACCGCGCCAATATAGACTTAAGTTTAGGATGCACTGAGATGATGACCTGTAGGAGAAAAGAAGGGATGAGGGTTGAGGGATAAGGGAATGAAGCGGTGAGGGTCGAAGGTATGAAGGGGTGAGGGTAGAGGAGATGAGGGGATGACGGGATGAAGGAATGAGGAACAGGGTCGTTAGTGGATGGAGGTTGACCGGTATCAGGAAGACTCGATGGAACCCGGTAGTTGAGACTTAGGGTGGGGGAATGTCTCTTCGTAGGGGAAGAATGTGAAAACTGAGTCGAAGAGGGAGTGAACAGATAAAGTGTGTTTAAGTACTTGTGAAATGGAAATGGGATGAGTTTGAGTCCTTGTTCCTGAACCTAGTTGTAAAACATTTGGAACAGACATGTGAGTGTGATGTCCAATAGGTATGTCAGTGTTCATTACAGATTTGACAGAGCTGGACAAACACATCCAAGACCAACAGTGCACTGGAAACACTGAGCATCTTCTTTTTAACGTCAAACAAGCATACTTCAGAAAGGAGGAAGAAATCCATCCATCCATTATCTGTGACCAGTTATCCATCACAGGACACATGGAGACAAACAATGATTCACATTCACATTCACACCAGTTTAGAGTTGTAGGAGGAAATGCTCTCAGGTAAACTGACGAAATGAACTCACGTCTTTCCAGTTCTTCATCTTCTCTTATTAGCATCATGTGGTTGAAAGACTCCTGGTTATTGCTGCAAACACAACAGTATCAAATAGCTCGGTGTGATTTCCTCTGTTGGATTCTCACAGTCAGAGTCACAGTCTAAATTGATTCCTGTAATGGACACTAGCCTACAAACTGTGTAAGTGATGCAATTAGAGTTCAGTACAGAACCCCAGTAAACTCATACCAGAGTGAACATGAGATTACAAATACACATTTAGAAACTACAACTACACCAAACTACACAGTTTAAGTGATGAAAGCAATATTGGCTAACTGGTTTCAACCATAATTGTTCATTTAGCAAGGCGGTGTTGAAGTCAGAGGCTGACGGGGGTAACAACGCTCCCAGACAAATGTGAGACGAAAGCTCCCAGAGGAGGAGCTCCTCCGGCAGCTCAGCACCTAACAAGCCTTCCAGCCACCTCTGCAACAGCTGCTGCTTCATTCCACCAATAATTGGCTCTGTCTGCCATCCACTGCCAGCCACAACTACTCCACAAACAAAGGCCTGCTGCTCCGGCCTGTGTGTGTGTGTGTAATGTCTTCTACTTCTGTCATTTTCTGAACTTATTACAGTTGTGGAGTGGTTTGCTGCTGTTGTTGTTCAAATTAGTCCTCCCTTCTTTAAGAGGATGTTTTAGAATTTGGACTTGGCTACAGGATTAAGGTTAAAACTAAGGCGGAGGCAGAGTTTAAAGTAAGGGTTTAAGATTAGGCTGAAAGGTGTCCTCTGGGATGAAAGCACATGAAATGCTGTGTGTGTGTTTGTGTGGCAGGTTAAACTTATAAATAATAAGCTCTAATATAGTAATAATAATATAATATAGAGAATATCAGATCATTTATATTTCTGCTCACCCTGAACGGGGAAACTGGACTCCTGGGTTAGGGTTAAGGTTAGGAACCAGACCTGAGAGGGAAACGCACCAAAAACTTCATGGACCCGCAACCTGTGGGGATATGCAAAGACAGGGACCTAAATGTGCTGACCCCTGGCATCACAGATTAGTTCTGATGATGTGTAAGGAACCAGAGCAAGTGCTGGAGAAGGAGAAATACAAAGAATATATAGTTAATATGTCATAGTAGTGCTTCTGGAACCAAACTCCTGAAGGGCAGCTGGACTCTTTCCTTTTCCGGAGTTGCCTAGGGTGAGTTCACCGGGTGGTGGGATACTCTGTATTGATGAGATGAGGACAAGAGGGTCACTGAGTCACTAAGAGGAAGACTCTGACTGTTGTCTGTACTTAGGCAGCAGTTTGGAGTATGGAGTACTGTTCTGCTGAGGGACTTCAATGCTGACATGGACAGTGATGGAGAAACCTGGAGAGAGGAACAACATGCCTGATCTGAACCTAAGTGGTGCTTTGTTATTGTGCCAGTCACATCTCCACAAACTATGTCAACCCAATTTTTTGTATTAAAGGAAACTTGCATTTTTTCTTTTGTATTACATCCAGAGGTGCCCGTGGTCCCTGATCCAATTCCTGCACTGTTTTTGTATCGCTTGCTGTTTGACAGGCGGTGAACAAACACCAGAGGATAGCACTGACCTTAACTTAACCTCAACCTTCACTGAGTTCATGTCTGATAGTCAAATCTGATTTCCCAAGCTGACTTTTCCCCCATTTTGCCTTTGCTTTCCAAATATTTCCTCCCATGCTGTCCTGCACCTGCTCTCCGGCTGTCATCTGACCTGACATGTTGACTGTACAATGATTAATTTGGCCTTGTGGCATCTGACCACTTCACAAAGATTAAAAACAGCATTTCCCCACAGCTGACAGGGTCAGTGTTACATTTCTCTCAGATTTAAAGCCTCGCTAAATTCAAGAAAATTCAAGTCATGTTGCGGAAAACAGAGAACCAGATTTACAAGTTCAAAACATCAAAGTTACTGATTCAAAAACCTTTGAATTGAGTTCATTGTAGTTTCCTCTGTAGGAAAATACAGATCAGATTAGATCTTTCAAAACAACAATGAAGTGAATTTGTAGATCATTTGAAGTGGCAATAAAACAACATTTGGAGAGCGTCTTGCTCACATTTCTTCTGCCTCATGTGTTGTTGGTCGGCTGTGGTCTGTCTGATGAGGTTATACTGCCCTCCTGTGGAAGAGGAAAGGAGCCTCTTCAATCTGAGCTACGCTGACTTCCCATGAATAAAACCATGAAGCAATCTGTCAGCATAAAATGACATACAAGCAAGTGTGGAGCTGCTGATGGTGGCACTGTAGCAACATTCTAAATCTTTAAAAAAGATTTTGAACATAGTGGTAGCTGCCCTCATAATATCTCTGCTTGTAGTACCAGATACATCAGGCTCGAGTGCCTCACCAGACTGAATCTGGACATGATAAAACATTAATTTCCCTAAGATAAACTGTAGATTTGTGGTTGTGGTGGTTGTGGTTCCTATTTATCAAACAGTCCTTCACTTTAGGTCCAACTCTCAAACTTTAGAATAAAACTTTTATGACTTTTCATTTGAAAAAACATAACTTGGTTACAAGTAACTCTTTTATATGGCTGCAGTATAGAAATTAATATTAGTGCCCACTTTCTAAAGCATATTATAACAGAACAAGTACATGATTAATAACACGTTATCTGATGCAATATGAATATTTTACTTCAGCACTTTTAGCAGACTATTTGCAGCTGCTGCTTTCTTTCTATTTTTTTATGTCATCCCTACTGTTGTTAACTTACTACTTGAGTTATGTATACACTTCTAAAAAAGTGTTTGGAAACAAATAAAGGTTCAGTCCTTGTCTGGTTATTTTCTACACTTGATAGTGATCTCTATCACTTGAGATCTGTTACGTGTGCCTCCAGCACTTCAAGTGTGAACGTGATCTTCTTTTCAATTTTAGATCAGAATTTTGTTGAAATACAAGCCAGATGTTTGCATTCACCTGAGGACAACACTCACATTGGCTTGCCATAATTTTGGATTATTTCAAGAGTGACAGATTTGAACTGAATAAAAAAGAAAACTTTTAATAATAAAAAACACCCACACATGGTACCACAATTCAAAATGCTGCAAGTTTACAGACACGGGAAAACAAAGACAATTCTGTAAGAAACCATTGTTGTAATAAAACCTCGTAACTTTGAAGCAAACTTAAATGAGTACTTTTCTCTGAGTCTGTTAACATGGAGTCAAAAGAGAAACATCCATGTGATCTGGATTATGGTTCAAAGTCTGTAAAGTATGAAGAGTACAAATTTAAAAAAAAAAAAACAACAACATGACATGGATCACCAACATCTGCCTGCAGGTGAATGGAGATGCTGTTAAAAGTCTCATCAGTAATTTCACAAAACTGTGACCTCTGTGAAAAAGCTGGAAACTTAAACTGGGAAACAACGTAAAGATGTTCTGCACATTTTGACTTTTTGATTTCCTTATTATGCTATATTCACTATGGGTTGGTTCATCAACATTACAAAAAAAGAAATTAAAAACACTTTCTCACTTCCCTGTAATGACATGTCTCCATGCAGATAGTTGTGGTTTTATATATGCAGGTTCCGGATACTGGTCTCTATCCAGAGTAACAGTGTGAATTCTGGAAAAACACAAGAACCTCCAGAGACAGATATCTTAGAACCTGTTCACATAAACAATCAACAGCCCTAACATGTAAACTACAAACTGTACACAAGTATGTTTGAATAAAACTGATGGAAAATATTACACATGAACCTAACCTTTACATAACTACTTGTATTTTAGTTACAGGTGACAACAGTGTTGTTTCTATGTCCGTATTTGAATTCACTCAGTCTGTTAAGCAAAAGTGGAGTGTAGGTCCCTGAGATTGAGCTCCTGACGGCTGGGAGTCCAGATAATGTAGGTATCATACAGTAGCTGCCCTGTTTATTGTTCTTTATGTCGCTGTTTGCGGGTGTGAGTGTCGGTGTTAATGCTGAGCAAATGTTCACGGCATGTCCGTCCGCCCCAAACACACAGCACCATCAACATAAACCAAAATCCAAAACTCGCAGAGAGGTCAGAGTTCAGAGGAATTACAGAGTGGACTTTACAATGTTGACATGGCAGCACGTTATTCCTCCTGAAACACAAAGTGTGGTTCTTACATTTCTGTGAGTGGAAGAGGCAAACAAACATACAACGTTAGTTTGTGAGCTGTAGGGCTGTTAGTGGATGTTTGTGGAGCTTTGGACAGGGCCAGCCTAGCAGCTTCACCCTGCTTCCAGTCTGTATGATGAACTAGGTTAGCCACATCCCGACTCATGACATCTCCCTCACTGAACAAATATATCTGCTCACATTTTAAACTCTTCATTTATGTGTATTTCCCTTAGCAAAAAAAAAAAAAATCATGTTTTTCAAATTATAGAAATTCTAGATTATGGAGCACAAACAAAAAGGACTGGATTTGGGAAGCAGAGTGGAAACGTGGTACGGAGCAGCTGGAATCCTTTAACAAGTATCTGAACACCATTTACAACTTTATTTAACCTAACACGACTTCAGTTATTATTGCTCTGACTAAATTACAAAGGAACGTTTGATACTGGTTTGACAGAAAGCTGCCATGTAACAAACCTCATAAAGTTAGTGACTGGCAGCTGTAAGAACCAATGAAAACACTTGAATTACTGACCTGCCTTCCATGTTTCCATCAGAGTGAGTTCAAAGCACAGATACAGTAAAAACAGACAGAAACCAGAAAGCCTGTTCATGGTGTGTGAGGAGGTCAGACACCTCCACAGTCAACAGTACATCCATCAGTCCACAAGGGGGGGCTTCTTACATCCAACCATTCATTCACTTGCACAGGTGTTGTGTGAAATGCCTTGTCTGGGGCTCTTCTTCCATCCATGTTAATGAGGCACACAGTTCACATCAACCATGAGACTACAGGCTGAAGACAGATCTACATGTATGTGCAAGCAAACTAATTGGTATAAACAAAGAGTTCAATGTTCTATATATTTCCAACAATGAAAAAAAGGATTGTAGACATTTAACTGTTGAAACTGCTGCAGAGCTGAGGGTGGAAGTGTTATTAAAATATCTCTACATCTAAATATGGATGGACTAGCTGTCTTCAGGTCAGAGTGATACTGTGTGAGGAAATACAGAGAAACTAATTCATTTTCCCTAAGCTAGGTTTTTAATATAAACACAGAAATAAATAAATCGCAAATGTGATGCCAGTTCCACTGATTCCACTGAGTGTGTGCTCCCTGCCCGGCACAGAGCGGCACTGAGCTGCAGTCAGTGAGTGGTTAGGAAAAAGAGTGAAACATCAAGCCAGAGAGAGAAAGAGAGAAATGTTCCTATGGAGGTGGTAGACCAAAAAAGGGCTACAACAGCAGGGAATATTGAAAGAAAGCTAAAACCAAAGGAGAATATTTCCCAAATGTTGAAGTCAAGAAGACTTCAGGAGAAATGGCACTAACACACAATGTTATCCTCGGCTGTCAAACCATTTCGCAGCAGATGGGATCAAAAAACCCATCTGTGATTAAAAAAACCCCAAGGGCCAAAAGAAACATGATGTGGATATCATTGGAAACATTGTGAAAATGTTCAGGCCATCAAAGTGCTCATGTATACCAATTCTGTATAAAACTCAACATGCCATGTAATGTATGGGATGTGTAACATGGACTAAGAAGGCCACAGAAAACAGGCCTGAAAAGGTCCAGTGAGAAGTGGCTCAGTCTAGTGAAATGATATCTGATATGCTGCTGTCTGTCCCCCCTCCGGTGCCCCCGCCTCCTCCTGTGATGACCCGGGTCTCGTGGATGGAGCTGGCGCCATGGCCGCTGGTGTCGTAGTGGCTGCTCGAGGAGGAGACCAGGCCTGAGCTGGTGCTGGCTGCGGCTGCGCTCTGCATGCTGCTCGTCAGGCTGTCCAGGAACATCTGCGGTCGGTAATGCTGAGCAGGAAAAACAAGTTGATCAGGATCAACGTCATTTACATCCACTGGAAACTCTGAACCCTCACAACTATTTATGAACTGCTTCAGGACAACTGTCCAGTTCATTCTCTACAGTCTACATTTTAAATGTGAGCATGAGGTATAAAAATATTTCATCACATCTGAGTGTGAACTTATGAGCTCTATGTTGTGACGGAGTAACTATTTTATTTAAGATGTCATTTTTAGTTTTTGGGGTGCCACCAGGACTCAGCCTGACAATTTAAATCTAGCTACTCATGTGAAAACCACACAAAGGATGCATAAATTCAGATCACAATTCATACAACCCTAAACAGAAATGTGAACAAACCAAAATCCCACTTTTCTTTTCGTTTCAAAAAATCATTATACAACAGAAAAAACATAAACAATATCCACTACTTTAGTTCAATTTAGACAGTTCAGTTCAGTTCTATACCAACAAAAAACAACTGGTTTCTTCTTTCAGTTTATTTCCAGCAAAAATATATTCCAAACAAAACACTAAATCCTCTGAAAGGGGAAAGGGGAAAAAAACGTTTTAATATTTCCGGATTTCTAGCTCACCAGCCAGCACACAGGGACTCCTCCTCGAACATGGGGAAAAAAATGTCCTTCCTAAAGGTCTGCGTTGATGATCTAGTCCATTCCAGGACGCATGCGTAAGGAAAACGAGGGACTAAACTGCCTCAGTACTTTCTTCCTTAACTATGCTCTCCGCAGTGTGCGGGTGAAACGCCAAACTGTTACTCGCTTTGGTGCCGGTTTGAAAATGCCGGTAGCGCGCCGCCATGTCGGTTTCCTACGTCATTTTTAAAGGACTGTAGCGTACATGTTGCTAGGCAACCGGGATGATCACATGGGGCAGAGACGGGGTAGCTCGTTATAATGTCACATAGGCATAAGAATCAGGCTATGATACACAAACAATACTAGTGAATTAGATGATCTATGGTGTATCTTGCTGTCTATATACGAGCATCATGTTAAAATTAAAGAGCATCTATTCTGCTCATTTTCAGCTCTATATTTTTATTCTGGGACTCAGTTAAAAAGGTTGGTACAGCTTCATTACCAACTCGTAAAACTAGTAAAAACTATAAAATATAATTATAATAAATACAAAACAAGTTGTAAAGATAGGGCACTGTATACTATGATTGCACCTATGAAATAATAAATAAAAATGAAATAAAAAGAAATCACGCGGAAGCAACGTTCCTTGCACTGTTCAAACCTCCCGGTGTGGTTCACGTTACAGACCGACCAGCTGCAAAACCCGAGACAGACACACACACAGCGACGCAGAAATGTTCCTAATTGATCAAAGGGGCTATTAGCTGGCCATCCCTTCACCAACTCTGGACTGAGAGCTCAGAGTGCAGAGCTTTTGCATCTACGCCTCTACAAATCTGATGTTTAGAATCAGTTTTGCAGTCATGTTGCATCTGGAATAATAAAGATAACTTCCACTGTTTGCCCTTGTGAACTGCTCGTTCATTGCGATAGCTGCTAATGTTAGCAGTGCTAATTTTTCCATAACCTGTGTTCTTTGAGAGGAGTCTGACCTCTGCTCTAAGCTCCCTTCACCTCATGAGCAGGCGCACTAACTTGCAGGTTGTTTGGTACCGCTTTGTGGCACTTAAATCTTATTTACTTACTTCGATACAGTCGATCGATACAGTTTAAAGCTGTGGATTTGGGTTTTAACACAAGGTGTACTAATTTAATCTGACAGGATCTAGAAATCATGCTTTCAGCACTGAAGAGAAGAAAACTGTAACAGACCTACCTGAGGGTCTGCTTGAATTAAAGAAAACAAATCCAGACCTATAGTCAAGAGAGAGAGAAAAACAAATTAGTAACAGTAGCCCTAGTGGCAGTGATAGTGGAAACATCCAGTCTATATAGCTGACTCACTCTGCATGTCTGTGGGGATGGTGGCCAGGGTGGACGGGTGGAAAGGGACTGCATAGTCAGCAAGCGTAGAGGTCAGATACGACGGGTCCAGGCCCTGGACGTTTGGCATGCGCACAGTGGGCTGGTAGGTCAACACTCTGAGAGAAAACAACAAACTCTGATGACACGATGACGAACACGATAGCTGCTGTGCCAAATTAAAAAGCTTTTACTGTAACTGTGTGCTCCAGATCTCATCCAGGATATTTAACACTGAAAAAGTCTGCTGTCCTGTGAGTACAACAGTAAATGTGTATTGTCACCAATACATAACTGATTTGGGAAGGCTGATACAGACAGGTCTGTGTGTGGGGACTTACCCCTTCGCATGCATCTCCTCATTCTTGGAAATGTAAACACAGCGTTTCTTCAGTGGAGGGTCTGTGTCCTCTTCATCGTCATCATCATCAGAGGAGGAGCTCTCTAGAGTCAGATCAATCACATCAGTCTTCTTGGTGGTGCTGGGCTCAGTAGAATGGGGGACCACTGAAGACTGGCGCAAAGGAGCTGAGGCTAAAAGACAAAAATCAAAGTTTTATTGTCAACAAATGTCACGAAAAGGCCAAAGCCAATGATGTGTCCTTGGGCAAGATTCTGAACCCCAAATTGCTCCAGAATGTGTGAATGTATGTGAATGGTTAGCTCCTCAAAGTGATGAGAAGTTGGCACCTTGCATGGTAGCCAATGCCATCAGTGTATGAATGTGTGTGAATGGGTGAATGAACTATGTCCTGTAAAGCGCTTTGAGTGCTCGGAAGACTAGAAAGGAGATATATAAGTCTGTGGCTCTCAGCACAGAGCTCATTGTTCCCTACTGAAGAAGTAAATCTTTTAAATCACCTCCACAGATGTATATTTTAAAAACTCAGCAGGCCACCGTAGTTCTTAATATACATTAATCAAACAGGAGGAAATAGTGCGTGGATGTAGGATCGAGTCAAAATAAACCAGTGTGTTCATGGTAATGAAGAACAGTGCAACAGTGTGGCTTATTGAGGAGTCTCTGGACAACAATGGAGCTGTGTGGCACAGAGGCTTTGATACACTAGCTAACAGGATCAATTCAAACCTTGTCCAGCTTTCAAGATGATGTACTTACTCTCGATTTTTGGAATTGACTGAGAGGGGACCTTGACGGCCTCTTTCTTTGGTCTCATGGGGCACCATGTTCCATCCTCTTGGAACTTGATTTCATCCACATCTGAACAGTCATTCAGGATCTCTAAGAATAAACTGAACAAAGAAGAACAAAGAACAAATACTCAATTCAATGTGCAACGACTGAACACTTTCTGATCCATAAACTGGCTTTAGGTCCCAAAGTTCTCCTGGAATGTGAGCAATTAAAGATTTCAAGTTCTTATGTGACTTTGCATCTACATGAATGTTATGGTGAAGCACAGGGACACATGGCAACTACTACCACAATCTGTATCAGCAACAACGGGTCACTTTTATGTGATGTGGTTAATTAGTGTAACTAACCCGTCGATGATGAGACTCTCGTATGCAGCCTTCTTGTCACACACAGGACAGATCCAGGTGGGTTTCTTCTCATTCATCTGCAGGTAGAGGGCGGCGTCAAAACACTGCAGGTGAGAGCAGGTCACCGCCCGACATGGCACCGTCAGTCGCATCTTCCCCAGCTGGACAAGACATACAGAGGTCATTCAAAATGCAGTGCACGGGGTGTCATTTAGCTCAGTCGGTAGAGGATCCACCCCATGTACAAAGGCTCAGTCCTTGCTGTGGTGGCCCAGGGCTTGAATCTGACCTGTGGTTTTTTCCCGCATGTCATTCCAAATCTCTCTCTCCCCACATTTCCTGTTATTCTTTAAGCTGTCTCTCTCAAATAAAGCTCAAAAAGGCCAAAAAAATATCTGTGAAAAAAGGAAGGCCTAATATTCAAATGGTACGAGCTCTTCCCATCAATATGCATTACAGTCTTAAGTCTCTTTCATTTCCTGTCCTTTATCAGATTCATAATAGACCTTTTCCACAGCAGCCATTCTGACATGAAGGGTCAAACAGGTCTTTCCAATGATACTATTTAAGGTTCAGTTCCTTTTATTGAAGAATTGACACAAGGAGCTGGGGAGTAGTATATGACACCGAAAGAGATTTCATGTGCCTCATGTTGGTCAAACAGCAGTGGATCAGTATGTGACACTTAAACAAGAGGCACATACTACCAAGAGGATGGCAGAGAAGAGAAGTATCTGCCAGTGAAATGGTAGCTATCTGTAGATTCACATATATGCACACACACACACACACACACACATATATATATATATAAACATAATGTGGAGGTATGTTCTACATTTTAACTTTAGCAACCCCTGGTGGTAGTGTCAGAGGCAACGCTGTGGCAGAAAGTAATGCATGCTGATCCATGACCCCACCCAGTCCTATCCTGATCACATCCAAGGACATTACACACAATGCACCAGTGGATTGCAGAGGATTTTCCTCATCCATCTGCAAACATTAATTCATGTTGTCTTTACCGGGCACATAAGAGAGACTCGAAGGCTTGTTGTAGCGATCTCGCTGTCTGGATCTGCTGTCAGCTTCTCTTTAACTGGAACACAGAGGTCAGAGAGAAAGATAAGATTGTTTTAAAAGGTGCTAAGAACAAATAGAAAAAGAATCTTTAGTCTTCCAGTTCTATGAACCCATCCGAGGACATCATGTGGAGCCTGCTCCACACTGCTGCACATTGTTATAACCTGGTTTTAACCTGGTTTCTTGAGTTCATCTGAACAGATGGATGTGTGCTTTTAAGGTCAATTAATGCTTTTAATTTTTGTGAAGCCTTCTAGTCAAGTTTGACTACCTCAAGGTAAAACTGTTGCTGAAGAACATCTAGTGTGCAACACTGCAGAGTTGGATTACTGTATAGTTACTTAGTGCTCTGGAGTGGTCTGGGTTTCTGATGCCCTTCATCCTCAGCCTCTGCAGGAGCAGCGGTGATGTCAGCTGCCTCACCAAGTACACAGACATGGAATAGGTCTGAAAGACAACATGATCAAACAACTTTAACAGAGAACTATTTGTATGGAAGAATTATCCTATCTTTATTCAAGAGCGTAGATTAAAGTTTGCGAGCATGATTTCTCCTTCTCGTGCTCAGCACTCAGATTTCTGCTGCATCGTTCGATATGTTGATAAGTACAAGTGTCAAAATGATTACTGTTGGCAAGCCGCATGCTCACGTAAAAACGAATGTGCGTGCATGAGCATTACGGTCACGCACACGAGTGTCCCGGTTTTAGATTCGGGAAATCTGGTCACCTCAACATCCTTGCCAGCATACAAACAAGTTGCATATTGAAACTATATGAACGATGTGCTTTGAGATGTAGCAACATTAAGAAATTAACTTACTTGAGGTCTTTGGCCATCCATCTCGTCTCCCACTCAGTAGGCTGCCGCACTCCGAATCCCACTCAAAGTCTACTAGCCTAACCAACACTCACCTATACATGCGCCCCCTGGCTTTGCCCCCCGGGTGTCAGCGTAAATAGGGTAACTGATGCACCAATCTTATCCTACAATCATTATCATCATAGCATATTTTTCATTATACCTTTTTTTTTTTTTTTTTTTTACTTGTTAAACATTTCAATAAGAGTATGTCATAACATAATATGACATGCAGCAAGAGTGTGGCGGCCGGGATGCGAACCGACGTCCTATGGTTTAAAATGCAACAGATAGCATTGTACTTAACCATTCGATTATCATAACACTGTTATGCCAGCCAGGGTATCCCGCTAATATGAAATTCGAAAAGATCTAAACTATGGTAACTCTTTTTAGCATTATTTAAGATTAATTATACATAAATAAGCTGGCGTCTTAAATAGGTGACGATTCAAATAGCTGGCTAATATGGTAAATTGGTATATTTAAAGAGAGAAGCAGTTTTATAAACAGATCACATACCCGCCCCTATGGAGCGCTCAAAAAGGCCGAAGGAACACACCCAAGATTGGGCCACGCTCTAGCTGTCTCCCTATTGGCTGGTGAAACACACTAATTTAAGTGCAGGGAGGGACATCTTTCAGTCTGAGCAGACACCTCAACCTGAGAGGACGTGTTGTTTTGAGTGCGAGCACATAAAATTTGAGAGCGCACAGGACACGTTTTGAGTGCGAGCACATAGATTTGAGCGCGTAGACGTTAGATCTGAGCGTGCACAGGACATATTTGAGTGTGAGCGAAATGTTTGTGTCCAAGAAGAAGAAATGTGAGCACAAGCATGTGATGTTTTGAGTCCAAGCACACATTTTGAAAGAAAGTAGCAGAAATCTGAGTGCGAGCACAAAATGTGAGCATGAGGAGAAGAAATCATGCTCGCAAAGTGAAAATCTACGTTCTTGAATAAAGATAGGATAATTCTTCCATATATTTGGTACTGTCCAACTCAAGTACAGAGAAGAGAAGAAAAACAGTAAAAAGATAGTGTTTTGATGACATCAATGTTCTCACTTTTCCAATTTCAGGTGCCCATGTCACTGAAATCTGATTGGGTACTGCAGACGACAGTCGGACAAGGGAGGTAATGTTTAGAGGTCTTCCTGGTCTCTTCTGTTCCACGCCGTTTTTGGGTGGTGGTGCATAACCCTACAGGAAGTAAATGTTTCATTAGCATCTTTATAGTAGAAAATCTCAGTTGAATTGGATATTTATTAAAACTTTGGATTAAACCAAAACACTTACTGGCAAAGGAAAAAGTTTCCCATTGACCTTTATACAGAGACTGTTTGGGTAATTATCCTCTTGAGGGCAACTTGTCTCTGACAAGCAAAACCTGGACAAAAAAACATTTAAGTTCAAATTATGTTCACCACACAGTTGCTGATGGTTACTGTGGTGTTTCCTCTATTTGACACATTCAGACACTGACTCTCACCTCAGTTGAATCTGAACCATATAGTCTCTTCTGCCACCTGGTAGGAAGTCCCTGTAAACAAACAAGGTTAATCAGATTACAGACAGGCATGTTTTTCTCAAATTGAGCAGTCTAAGTGAGCAAACAGTCCTGGACCTACCTGGATATGCATACTTCTCGAACTTGCTGTGGTGTCAGGGCAAAGATAAAATATTTCTCTTGGTGGTACCTCTGTGCAGTACTCGCTCCTGAAAACACAAACACAGAACAAACACACATAGTATTATTTATGACCTTTATATAGAGCAATTTTTAGTATATTTTCAGGCCGTACATTAACATTCATTTCCGTCTCAATAGAATCCACTGCATGAACCAAAAGTCAGTCATATTTCCTAACTGCACTGAACAACAGTCTTGGACTGATTTGTTTTTTTTAGGCACTTGCGTATTAAAAAGTTGCAAGTCCGATATATTGGAACTATTTCTAGTCCACCTGGTAGTGGACATGAAAGCTGTCGTAATTCTGATAAATCAAATATGACATGAACATGGCAGGCTGCATGAACAATATTAAATACATTTAAGTTGTTAAATGACTGAGCTGTTCCACTCAGGAAATATTGTTGAAAAAGATGTTTTGTTACTAAACCTCAGATATCATATTTGCAGTGTGTCATGGTGGAAAAACTCAGAGTTATTGAAGTTTCTTTGAACAAAAAGAGAAAGACAGGAAACAGCACAGACCTAGACTTGAAGGCTTGATGAGGACATCCAGCACATCGTAGAAGGGCAGGGGCTTCATCTGCACATCAGGATGGACGGGGGGGATGAGGGGGGCTGTCTGCTGGAGATTCATGCTGGTTTTGGTGTCGTGCCACACGGCTGTTTCACCAGTCAACAGGCTGCAGTCTGCATTACAGGACTGACTCCTACTGTAGAGACAGAGGGATAACAGAGAGATGTCAGTGTTCTCTCAGCAGAGAACTACAGACTGTAAAACAATCTGAACACACATTTAGAGTCACAACTCTTCAAACACAAGATGTGAAGACATGGTTAGATCTTAAATATTAAATCACCAATATCAGCCAGCCCTATCACAGACATATAGGTATCAGCATATATGTTATCCAATATGTTCAATTTAAATATGAAATTATTGGTTATTGCACTGGCTGAAAAAAAATCCAAAGCACAGCAAGGAACCCCTCTCTCCTGTACTGGTTACATCAACTGTGCATAGCATAGACTGACAGTAAGAGTGTACACAGCTAAGCACAGGAGTGCTGAGCATTTGCCACTGTACGTGTAACTTACTGATTTAATGTTTTCACTGAGATTTATTGTTTTGTTTCCTTTCAGTTAGATCAGGTTAGGTAGCCACACCACTAAACTATTATGCTACACACAGACAGTATCGTATACAAACAGTATCCCCACACATATCACACACACTTCTGATTGGACTGAAACACACACACATGGAGAGGACACTCAAAGCCCCTGCTTCACTGTTTTGTTCTGAACCTGACAAATGTGTTCACGCCATGCACATGGAACATTTGGAAACGGCATACACACATTCTTTGTGGTGCACACAGTCACTCTCATACAGACACACACATTTCTTTTTGTTAGTTTATTTGGTTAGACTGTTGTCATCTTTAAAATAAATGTGTTTGAAAATTCATACTGCTCAGTTTATTGTTGCACAATAATGTGGTTGTTGGAGTTATTAAATTAATTATTAATCGCAGCTCTAGACTGATAGTTTCGTATGGTGATTTGATGAGACTGAGACCATATTAATTAGCTGTCATTTTGCCAACTTAAAGGTAAATTTAATTAAAAGTTCAACTATATCATTTAATAGAACTTACTTCTGATAGTCAAACTTGCTAATAATCATGCTGCACCTAAAAGCCCAATAACAGCTGAAGCCCAGACACTGATAACAGAAGAAACAGACAGCAAGACAGGAAACACAAGCTGAGCACCACTGTCAACCACAAACCACAGCAAAACATTAACTCTCATTCTAATGAAGATCGGTCATGAAACCATGAGGCACGCGAACATCAGGGCCAAACAGCAATACACAAAAGACTATACACAAAGATGATGAGGGCTGCACAGTAAATCATACAATAACTGATGACCACCATGTTCCATCCAACCATCATCTGTACACACTTATCTTTTACAAGTCATATGGAGCTGGAGTGTAAATATCATGTTAATATTGTTGGTTATCACATACATTTACTAATACAACATGAACCGTGACATTTTGTCAGACCATTTTGAATTTTAATCTAAATAACTTCAATAAAGTTTGATCTGATTTTAAACTGAGTTAAGTGGATATACTGTCTGCTTGTTAAACCATGTAGCCTAGTGATATTTCTGACATCACATTAAAATGTCAGTCATTACTGAAAACCAGAAATGATTCATCTGATCAACATCAATGAGGAATCTGAGTACAAATGAGTCATTTGTGGCCTGAGCAAGGGTGCCGAATTCCTCACAATTCAAACATGAAAAATTATTACACTTTAAATCACACAGTAAACAGTTAAGACAAGTTATTTAAAAGGTATTCCAATCTGGAAACATGTCTAAGGTGACACATAGATTCTTTCAGCCAGGCTTGTTGCAGTATGATGTCATTACATCAATATGTTGGAATATTGTTATACCTGGATTACTAACTTCCACCTTCTCTAATGTGCACGTGTTCTCTCTGACAGTGAACTGACTGTCTTTAGGTGTGATACTGTGAATTCATTCTTAATTAATAGGGAAAGTCTTTTTTCTTTGTAGTCCAAGTTAGAAATGTGCCCCTGACATCATTCAGTCAGTCAAATCAAAGTCAGTAAAGTCTGAATGAATTCAAGTCATAAACAAAGAATACATAAATAGCTCCATAAGATTAAATGACTTCACACTGTCACTGAGAAACATCTTGTTTCCACAAAGCCATTTTACTGTTAGTCAGTTCGTTAAGCAAATAACTGGCAGATTCGTCAGTAAGCATAATAACTGTTAGTGTGAAAATGTGCCATTGTTACAGTATGTATAAGCACACACCTGCTACAACGGTAGATAGTTAGCCTTTAGCTAACAAAATGAACCAACACTCCCGGGAACAGGCTTCAAGTGTTGTCATAAAGACTGAAGGATAAACTTCAAATTTCACTGAATCCAGCTGGTAGAGGACAAAGCAGCCAGGGAGGGCTGGAACTTTAGCACATAGGATTCATAGCTGCTGTTATTCCTGTAATACACAACAGGACAACCAATGTGTGTGTTTGTAACCTCTGCCCTACTGCCTCAAACTGCAGCTCGTCATGTACATAACACACTGTTTTGAGTTATAAACTGCCATAAACAATACACTACATCCTGTATGTCTGATTGACTGACTGATGGGACATGTAGTACAAATACAACGTCATCAAGCCAATAAGAGCAGCAAAACGCCACTTTACAACCACTTCTCTGTCTGTGAACTTAACGCTACATAACATTAACATAGTAAAGCACCTACCATTAACTTTGGGGTAGCTGGGTGTTAGCTATGTGTCCTTAATTTGGCATTAATATGAATAAATATTACTTAGCTTTAAACGTACTTACACAATGACGGCATTATGACAAAAACACAACACAGTATGGTTTGAGCTAGCGTTATTAGCGGGGAGCTAACAATATTAGCGACTGGCTAGTCATATACCGTTAGCATTAATGCTAACTCCACAAACGCAGCCAGTCTGGTCTGAAAATCCACATTCTGGCCTGGCAGCGCCCTAACATGTTAGTCCGTCAACTCTTGGCGTCTGTGCCGACCAGATTTATCGTCACAAGCTACAGTTTCATGTTGTAATATTGACAGAAGGAAGTCATAATCTGTGTTTTTCTTTTCGCCTACCCGAAACTCCTCATTCTCCGCCATCTTGTTGTTCCGGTCATCCCGCCCAGCGTGACTACTTCCAGGTGACGCCACAGCCAGAGCCACAGCTGGGCGGGCGGTGGAGGTCCAAGTGTGGGACCCAGCCCAGCAGCAGTCCTGTACTACAGTCAAGCAAGCGATACACAATCAACTAAATAAAACAAAATGAAGAAATAGTGTCATTGAGAAACTCTTTGTCTGGTACAATGGCAGCAAACCACTACAGAGCGTCTTGTATAATATCAGGACAGTGTGAAGTGTGAGAAGTTAGTGTGTAGAATTTAGTTGCATCTAGTAGTATAATCACTGCATTGCAATCTCCTCACATCACCCTCACCTTCCTAGTGTAAAGGAGAAACAACACTTGAAAGGCTCTGTCTAGAATCAGTATTTAGTCTGTCTGTTCTGAGCTACTGTAGAAACACAGCGTTTCAACATGGCAGCCTCCTTGTAAGAGGACCTGCTCCCACTGTAGAATATAAAAAGACCATTTTTAAGTAACAAAATTAAAAGGTTCTTATTTTTAGGTGATTATACATGCATGAAAACAAAACTGGAACTTCAAATCTCATATATATATTAAAAAAACAGATGAGCTCATTATTTGTTTCCTTTTCAGGTATTGTAAATGTTTTTATTTACTTTATCAGGATTATATCCCCATCTGATGTTTTAAATCCAACAGAGCCTAGAGCAATGTAATGCAATGGTGGGAGCAAGCTGTGCTGATCCTGTGTCTTCCTGTGTGCCTGTTCTGTGTTGTTACTTGTAATGCTGCTGCAACAAAAGAATTTCCCTTTGGGGATCAATCTACCTATCTACAAAAGAAACAACACACGTAGCACGTAAACATAAACTCTTCAGATAGATGCAATTTCTATGTTTTTTCTGCCATTGACAGGTTGACACTGACACAAACCATTTGCCCATTTTTGGATTAGCTTGGAGCCTAGAGACTAGAGACCTGGAGACTTTCCCCCTAACCTTAACCAACCTAAAAAATGGAATCAATGAATACCAGCCAATCAGAGGCTCCTAAATGGTACAGAGAGTGTGTCTTGTTAATAATGGGATCCATAGTAACCTGTTTTACTCTTTATATGATAATAGAGAACCTCTCCTTTGCCATCCAACCATCACTCCTTGGTCTAGGAAGCACCTTCCTGAATATATTAAAGATTTTAGGTTATACATAATCCAGAAATGGAGTCCATAATAAAATAAACCATTTTCTTTCCTTGGAACAGTATGTCAGATATTCCATGCAAAGGTTGTTTCCTCATGCCAATCTTAGGCCGTTGGTAACTTATTTGAAATCATGCAGCATATGTTAAAACATTCAACATTTTTTTCTGAGAGCCCTTTATTTGTGGGTGTGGAAATCCCAATAAGAGGCATACTGGGTTCAAATCCAACCAATTATTAAAACCATATGTAACTTCAAAGCTAGTTTCACCCATAAACCTTGAATATGCACACAGGTCCATAGTGTAATAAGGAAGTTGGTAGCTTTACACACACATAAAGCTGCCAACTTCCTTATTACACTTAGTACATGGAGCCGACTTCTCTGGGTCCATCTCATGTCTGAGTTCAGGCGATATCAGATTGCTATGCAGTAACTTCAGTTGTGAGAATATTCGTTGTAGTTTGGCCAGATAACACAAATGTTCATGATAAATTTGTTGAAAATACTGTTTTATACCTTTTGAGTTGGCTGCCCCTTTAACCTGCAATTGTATTGCACTTCTATTAAAAAGTTAAATATGCTGCCATTTTTTATTTTTTTGATTTAATGATGGGACCTGGGTGTACTGAAAAATGAGAGTACCTGGTAAAAATTTACCCCTGACCATGGTCAAGAATGATCTTTATCATTCATAAAGTTTGACTTATTGGCTTTATATTGATACAAGCTGAAGATTTGTATTTGAGTTATCAAGTCTAACCTATATGATAAATCCTGACTTAAAAACATTAATAGACCTAGCCACAGCTAGTACCAACACCGAGCCTGTGCCAGGGAGAAATTTAAAGCCACTAAGATAAACTTAAGAAGAAAGTGTTTTAAGAAAAAAGTTTGACTAAAGAACCAGACCAATGACAGTAAAAAGAACCAGATCAATGATGTGATAAATAACCAGACCAATGACATGATAAAAAACCAGACCAATGACACATAAAGAACTAGACCAATGACACGTAAAGAACCAGACCAATGACATGATAAAGAACCAGACCAATGACATGATAAAGAACCACACCAATGACACGTAAAGAACCAGACCAATGACATGATAAAGGACCAGACCAATGAACCACACCAGTGACATGATAAAGAACCAGAACCAGACCAATGACTGTATAAAGAACCAGTCCAATGACAGTATAAAGAACCAGACCAATAACAGTATAAAGAACCAGACCATTGACATCATAAAGAATCAGACTAATGACATTATAAAGAACCAGACCAATGACACGTAAAGAACCAGTCCAATGACAGTATAAAGAACCATACCAATAACAGTATAAAGAACCAGACCATTGACATCATAAAGAATCAGACCAATGACATGATAAAGAACCAGACCAATGACATGATAAAGAACCAGACCAATGACATGATAAAGAACCAGACCAATGACATGATCAAGAACCAGACCATTGACATGATAAAGAATCAGACCAATGACATGATAAAGAACCAGACCAATGACATGATCAAGAACCAGACCAATAACAATATAAAGAACCAGACCAATGACAGTAAAAAGAACCAGACCAATGACATAAAGAACCAGTGCAATGATATAAAGAACCAGACCAATGACATGATAAAGAACCAGACCAATGACAGTAAAAAGAATCAGACCAATGACAGTATAAAGAACCAGACCAATGACATGATAAAGAACCAGACCAATGACACGTAAAGAACCAGACCAATGAAACGTAAAGAACCAGACCAATGACATAAAGAACCAGAACAATGACACGTAAAGAACCAGACTAATGACATGATAAAGAACCAGACCAATGACATAAAGATCCAGACCAATGACATGATAAAGAACCAGACCAATGACAGTATAAAGAACCAGACCAATGACATGATAAAGAACCAGACCAATGACATGATAAAGGACCAGACCAACGACAGTATAATGACATGATAAAGAACCAGACCAACAACAGTATAATGACATGATAAAGAACCAGACCAACGACAGTATAAAGTCATTGGTCTGGTTCTTTGGTCTGGACCAATGAACCAGACAAATGACATTATAAAGAACCAGACCAATGACATGATAAAGAACCAGACCAATGACATGATAAAGGACCAGACCAACGACAGTATAATGACATGATAAAGAACCAGACCAACAACAGTATAATGACATGATAAAGAACCAGACCAACGACAGTATAAAGTCATTGGTCTGGTTCTTTGGTCTGGACCAATGAACCAGACAAATGACATTATAAAGAACCAGACCAATGACATGATAAAGAACCAGACCAATGACATGATAAAGAACCACACCAATGACACGTAAAGAACCAGACCAATGACATGATAAAGAACTAGACCAAAGACACATAAAGAACCAGACTAATGACATGTAAAGAACCAGACCAATGACATGATAAAGAACCAGAACGAGCAGACCCATATTCGCCGCGCTGTGTATTCTGGGAACACACAGTAGTTTCAAGATGGCGGCGAGCAGGAGGCTGGCCAAGGTAAATCTCCCGTTTCTGTTATTTTCATCTCATTTGCGGTGAATGTGATTTGTGAGCCGCGTTCGCGGCTGGTGGACTCCTTCTTTCTTCGCACTAACACATAAAACATAACGTGGTTGCGTGACGACACGTTCGGTGCCTGTTTTTAGCTGTAAACTGAAGAAAAACGAGAGGTCACTGCTGTCCACCTAGCCGACCAGATATCACCGTACGGCAGCATAGCACCGGCACATTAGGCCGGAGAGTCGAGAACAAGCCCTCCGAAGGTGAACAGTAAACTGGCCGTTTGAGTTACTCGCTAACAGTGGCTTTGTTACGGATATTCTGTGTGGGACGGGTGGAGTGAGTTTAGATGTGACCAACATTAGACCGTTAGACCGTTCCACGACAGAAGGCTTTAAGCTAATCAGTTAGCTAGCTCGCTAGCTTCGGAGCGTAGCCGCGCTTCAGCTAGCTCGTCAGCGGGCGGAGGAGCTCCTCGCTGCAGTGTGCAGTTCTGGGCGGTGCTCGGTGTTTGGAGCCGAACGCCTAACGGTACATCGAAGCGTTACCCCGGCCTTTTCCTTCCGTGTTTGGAGAGAGGGGTTCGGTCCACCTGACGCTGATGTCGAACTTAACAAATGTAAACAAAAACACATGTGCGATGGAAAGGAAGTTCATCTTAATCACGATACAATACCAATTTCTATAGCAATATGAAGTGGAAAGTGAAACCACGTGACTGTCATTATGCATTATTTAAGTTCTTTTTACATTTTCTTTAACTATACATGACACTAATTCATCTGACCACTGTCAGCATTCACATCCTTTTGTTGTCTTTATTGCTTACAATGAGGAAATGTAACCAGAGCAAATGTGCCTACTGGAGCAGCCAGCCAGATCAAGATGTACAGCCAGCACATAACCTAAGTGTCCATTCAATAAATTCATAATCCTCACATGACGATGTTTTTATGGGAGTTATTTTAGTATTTCCAACTCATAAACGTTTTATTGCCAGGTAGGTTTTCACATTGAAATGAATTAGTCTTTGGTGTGCAACAATGTAAGGAAGATAAAAATCAAGCACTAGGAGTTAGAAGTATATGTTCAGTGTGTTTTTGAAATGAAGAGCTGTACAGTTTTATCCAGGAATGTGAAGAACTGTTTGATATAGTCAGTCATAATATTCAGCTCAATTCAGCTGGTGTAATATGTGTTTCTAGTGTGTGTGTGTGTATTATCGCAGGTTATTTCATAGACGCTTTGACTGAAAACAATGGATGGCCTCAAAAATCTGGTTAGATCACAGTGATGCAAACGTTTCTGCACAGCAGCGAGGACGAGGCTTGTCTCATAATTGGCTCCCCCCAGTCCAGTTGAAGAGTTCTTGGGCAAGATACTGAATCCCAAATTGCTCCTGATCTATGTGCCTTTGGTGTGTGTATGTGTGAGCTTAGTGTCATATAGTCTGATATATCAGTAGTCTGATATAGGCCTATTGCAGACATCTAAGAGTGTATTTGATATGAAAACATTAAAGTTTATCCAGCACAGAGTGCGGAGTGCGATCTCAGCGATGTCAACCAGAATTGATTGACACTATATAATAAATTTATTTAATAAAGTTACTTGTTCATGGAAGCAGTCTGAGTCTGAGTAGCTTTGCATAGTCCTATCAGTATAAAATCGCTGCACAGTGTGCATACAAAAGGTCTATTTTTATTCCAGCTCAGAAATTCACCATCTGAGCTGCTGTGTTGGTCTTTATGGTCAGGCACTAGTTCACCATCCTTTGAACAGCAGATGGCTAATTTGTTGTCGGGCTCATTGACAAAACCCAAATCCCCATTTGCTTCCAAAATAAGATCCAGGTACAGTCTCCTTAAACACCAACACAGATGTTAGCAGTGGTGGACCAATGGATGGAGGATGTGTTTCAGTCATGTATGGAACTTAGAGCAGGCCCCATCTGGACATGTTTGCGTATGAAATCACTGAGCTTCAGTTGAATGATTATTGAGTTAATGTCTTTAAAATGTATAATCTAATGCTTTATCAAATTACATTTTAATTAGCAAAAAAGTGGCTGCATAAGAACCTTTATTTGTGCAAAATAATTCATCTGTCTGTGGAAGAATCTCCCACAGATGTATTTTCCCTCAAACACCACACATTGAGAAAAGATGAAATAAGGGTTAATGTGAAATGTGCCTGTATGATGCAGCGAAAGAGAAACAGAAAGAGGCAGGGCGGGGCGAGCCAAGCCGGAGTGTGTGTGTGTGTGTTCAGCTGTGTGCAGAGACAGAGGTGTACGTCTGTGCATGGATATCTGAATCCCAAAAATTGCAGACTGAATACCTGAGAGCTAATATTATAATACCTAATAAAAGAACCAATATATGTGATTAGTGGAGTGTTCAGGTCCAGTCCCAGTGTTAAAGAAACCATTTTCTGTTAAAAAAAAAAAAAAAACAGAACATGGTTGAAAAGATGAGCGATAATGCAAGAATGCATATATAACACACACAGAGAAAGAAAATATTTAAATAACATTTAATCTTGAAATTGTAGCAATGCAAGGTGTAAAGAAGGAATAGCAGAGTGGCTGTTGTAACTTGTAAGAAACTAAATGTAATTTATTACTAAATGTGTCGGCTATCAGTCACATGACCTGCTTCAATGTCTGATGGCCTCAGAATAAACACACGCGTGTTCATGGTGCTGAATAATTGACACTTTGCACTTCCCAAAGTTGCATAACGTTGTCTATCCTCTGTCCATGTTGTGGTGTTGCTGATTGTGTGACAGTGCATGCACAGGCTGGCTGGGCCACTGCTCAGGACAACAGGAAAGGATCACTCCGTTCATCAGTGGAAGTGACGTCCTATTATCTAATTATTTATTATTAATGAATACATAGTTCATGTTTATCTGGTTATTCACCGTCCTCATGGGTGCTCAGTTGTCATAAATCTAAATGCTCACGTTAGTAGCACCTGTGTCTTAAATATAGTGATGGGAATTGATGCCTCTTTTTTTTTTTTTTTTTTAATTGATTCTGCTTATCGGTCTGATCATCAGTTCCATTATTGATTCCTTCTGAATGTGGACCCACACAGGCTTTCAGCATTTACTGTTTCATTATCCCACAGTCTGAACACAGTGTAGAAACAGTAGACAGAAAGCATGCATGCCTTAATATTATCATAACAGTATATCTCTGTTACCTCAGTAACAGAAGTGCTGCTCAGATGTCAATGACATGGCATTCCAGGAATTTCGGCCGTGTTGCATGGAAACATGTTTCCCCGTGTCAAAATGAGCATGTTACTGACATTACAATGAGCACTGCTGTCATCTCTGTGAAGTGAAACCACGCCTCAGACCAGCTTCTTCCTCTCCGCCATGTCTGCATGCATGTGAGCAGCACAGACGCCTGAGTTTGACGTCACTGATTTGCAGCATGCAGCCGTCACCAAAACATGACAGGAATTTCTGAGCTCAGAGGCGTCACATTCTGACGGATCGGATGATTCCAATCCAGATCTCTCTGAAACTGGTTCTGTCCCTGCTTACATAGCTGACAACAACATGAACCTGTTTCCTCAGACTGTGCAGTCATCTTCTTTACTCCATATTTCAAAAACATAATACTGTATGGTGTACACCTGCACAGATAACAAAGGTGAACTTTGTGCTGCTGTTAACTTGCCAGTGTGCTGACACGTTGCTGTGCAGATGGGCTGGCTATGCCAGACGAGCTAGCTGTGCAGCTAACCTGATCTGCCACCGTGCTTGTAAAATATACACCATGTTCACATCTCCTGTGGTACGTGAGGATGACCCTCCCTCAAACTCCAGTTCACATAGGCTGTATAGGCATTGAAAGAGTACTGCCAAGACACACTGTAAAGATGTTTACATATTTTGATATGCAAAACCAAAACAGGAAGCTAAAATGAGAGCAATCCACCTGTGGGCTAGGTGCTCTTTAGCGCACAGAAAGGAAGAGATTTCACTCTGCCTCTATTTCCCAGTACAAACATGGTCTTGTGTAGCCAAACCTAGTCTGAGCTCCACACTGCGTTCTTGTTTGGTTGAAGGCAGAGTATCATCCAAATTCTGTTGGTGATACCGACATTGTGTGGATGGATGGAAGCAGAATGTGCTGTACCAGAGATGGTCCAGTTGTTATACCCACGGAGAGAGCAGAGATATGCGTGTGCTGAGACAGACTGACCTCAGACATTTTCTCCTAAACTGTCTGAAATATTCTATTAGCGTCAGAACGATATGTTCAGAAGATATTTGACTTGTGAGAACTGAAGGTGAGCTGCTCATAACCTGTGCTCGTGTTCACTTCTCCCATTGCTGCTGGTCTCCTGAAGGAGAGCACCACTGGCTAAAACATGATGAAGATACAGAATACACTCACTGTTTTAAACCATCTATTGTCAAACGGCTTTAATTGGCCAGCAGTTGTTTTATTTGTATACACCTCTGGGATTTTCTTGTTGAGATCAGACTCATTTATTGTCAGCTGTACTGACTGTGTTACACTGTGATGGACTTCAAATGAATGTTTGTTTGATGGTGCCTGTTTAAATAACTGGCTGATAGTGATGATTAAAGGACCTGATCACAAAACATCTGTCTCTGCTCAAAGTTACCAGCATCCAACCTACTACTGACTACTACTGTTGTCTTCAAATGAGGCTGACGTTCACAAAGATTCTCTTGACTGTCCTCGATATTGGAACATTAGTCCAACATTGCCGATGGGTGGCACATGCACACCTCTAACCCTAACCCGATGCAGTGATGTTGTTGTGTTCGTTCTGCTTTGACATGGTGTTTAGTTTGAAGCTGAGTAAATGTTCGTTAAGTTAGGAGCAGCACTCTCTATAAGGTTGAGTGAGTCTAAGTAAAGGTTGAATAGATTCAAATATTATTCTTATAGTCAGGCCTTCACTTAAAAACACATCCGGTCTCCATCTGTCCCTCCAGGCCCTGAGAAGAATAGAGTAAGAGCTGCTTTCCTCCTCATTGCAGTAACACAAGCAATTGCCCAACCAATGAGAATTTGGTTGACCAGCTGACCTGTAGGTGTCAGCTCCACACATTAAATGTAAGCATAATGGTAGTGTCCGAGTGTGTGAGTGTGTGTGTGTCTCAGCTGAAAGTCAGAGTCTTCAGTGTTTAAATATTAGCCAAATAAACAAGAAGGAAAGAACACACATTAATGACTGCATTGATGTCACAGATGGGGGCACCCTCATCTTTTTACACCAGCAGCAGTAACTTGACAATCATACTGGAAGCATTTAAACGACTTATGAGTGCTGAATTTCTCTCATGCCACACAGACGTTTATTGCCTCAACGAATGAACGCTAGCTATTCCAGATGTTAGTGAGATGCCCTGCTCACAAGTTTACAGAACTTATCACAAGCTGCCATTCGTGCAGCGAGGAAGCTTTATGTGACAGCAAAAGTCCTGAGAAATGTTCCTGCTGTTATTACTTAGCCTTCTTGTGATTTTTCATATTTGCATTGCAGAAAATGTTCAGCTGTTATTATTTTGAAGACTAAGAAGAGGCAACAATTCTGTTCATTTTTATTTTGTCATGGCAACGTGGCAAAAAAAAAAAGTAATAAAAAAATCCAAATGAATCTCAAAGTTTGGTATGAATGTGGCTGATCTTGTGCTGTTGTGATCGTTACACAGGATGTGCAGGAGCTAGTAAAGGCTTATTAATTAAGATTGTTACCTAGTAACTAAATTAATCATGAAGAATGGGATCAGGCTTACATCTCATAATGTTGCTTTGTGGGAATCAATTGGTTATTGTTTGCATCAGAGTGATTGGAAATATAATGTATACTTGTCCCTCCTCGTTACTCCCCACCACACGTTAGAACCACCATCAGTGTCTTAAAGACAAATATCAAATATTCCCTTGACCAGTGCTTCTCAAACTTTTCATATTGCGTACCGCCTCAGAAAATATCGTGCTGTCATAGTACCAGCATTATGACTGCCATGTTAGCTTTATGGAGGCTGGCGCTCACTCACTCCCATTCACTGTCTCTGTGTCTCGACCAAAGCACTCTCTCTCTGTCTCTCTGTCTCTCTCCACTCTGCATGTAGCAGGATGACATTGGAACAAAATATATGATAGGAAAGACGGAGTGGATTGCAAATTATATTTCGGCAATATTAGTTATGAGAATGTTAGTCATACTTTCAAGGTATTATTTGATTTTAAAAAGTTTAAAAATGGTAGATTGCTCTGTGTTCCACTAGAGGGAGCGCACCACACATATTAGCACAATATAATTAAAATTCAAGTAAAAAACTACCAGTGATTTTTCACCAAGCTCTGAAACTGATATATGTATGCTCCGTATATACAGTGGTGATATCATAAAGGGTAACGAGTAATTAACTCCAGCAGATAGATGAGGTGTAGGTTTGTATTTCAGTTCTCACTGTGTGTGCTTCTGATCTGTGGCCAACAAAAAGCACCTGGATTTTACATAACCACAATTTGATGTTTCGTATCTATGTTCACATCCTAAGTACTGTATGTGTGCGTCAACCTACAGGAGTCAGTGACATTTCAAATCCATAATGTATGGGTCTTATAGTAAATGCATAGAAATGGTTATACACTTGACTCCAATTCAGAACGGCTTCTTAGTGCCCACCCTGTTATGAAGTGTTGTGAAATAATCCAGCCATAATAGCAGCACTTATACCAAAAACAGTTCTTGAGTAAATGTTGTTTTTGTGCACCCTGTATGTCCATCACCTGCTCATAGCATGGCCTCTCTGTGTCATGTTTCACTTGTGTAATATATATGTTGTCTGCTCGTTCTCTCAGGAACTTGATGAGATTCGCAAATCTGGGATGAAAAACTTCAGAAACATTCAAGTTGACGAATCAAACCTATTGTCATGGCAAGGGCTCATCGTTCCTGTAAGTACAGTGTTTGTGTTGATGCTTCTGACTTGTTGGCCCACAGTTTGCTCTACAAACCTCCTCTGCTCACTTCAATCCAGGACAACCCTCCTTATGACAAAGGTGCATTCAGGATCGAAATCATTTTCCCCGCCGAGTACCCCTTCAAGCCCCCCAAGATCACATTCAAGACAAAAATCTATCACCCCAACATTGATGAGAAAGGCCAGGTGTGCTTGCCTGTGATCAGCCCAGAGAACTGGAAGCCTGCCACCAGAACTGACCAAGGTGGGTGTATTAGAGTGACAGAGGAATGCTGCACCATCACTTCTTTCTTTCAAATCTCACAGTATTCCATATTAATTCTTCCACATGGTGCAGGACTTTGGTCCAAACTGTGTTCTGATACAGAAGTTTTAGTTCCAATACCAAAACATGTGCTAACATAACTTTACTTCAATAAGTAGAACAGTAATAAAATGAACATTTCATGAAATATTTGAAGATCTCTGGGTCCTAATCAACCAAAATTAAGTGTTTATACAATACTCCCTACTGTTTCTATCACACTCTTAATTATTATAACTTTAGCCTTAATTTGAACAGATGACTTCTATAAAAATTAACAATTGGCAAATTAGAAATTAGCTATAGAGACCAAAACAGTTTTTTTGTACCAGACTGTAAACATGTTTATTTCTGCTGTGAAGTTGTTTAACATGGGGACTTATGGAGACTGACTCACTGCTGGAGCCAGCTTTAAGTGGACGTTTTAGGAAGTGCAGTTTATAGCACTTAATGTTGGCTTCAGTTTTGAACTTAGATAAGAACTTTAACTTAGTCATTATTTAGAGAAATTTGGATGTTACAGTAGCATGAAGAAAGAAAGATAGTTCCAGAATATATTACAGACAAACTTAAATGATTATAATTGTATAAAATAAAAAATAGAAATGACACAAGAGAAATTAACTCAAAGAATCTTGATTCATAAGATTAAATGGGCCTGGTTTTGGACCTTCAACTCCTTTAACCTTTTCAGTGTGGTGCTGATGCTGCCATGTGCTGCTGTCAGACTAGAGGACAAAGTCGAGTCTAAGAAAAACTTGGTCCACGTCTAACTTGATTTCTTTGGCTCTGTGTGTGTGTGTGTGTGTGTGTGTGTGTGTGTGTGTGCGTGTGTCTTGCAGTAATTCAGTCCCTCATTGCGCTGGTGAACGACCCCCAGCCGGAGCACCCCCTGAGGGCAGACCTAGCAGAAGAATACTCAAAAGACCGTAAAAAATTCTTGAAGAACGCTGAAGAGTTTACAAAGAAACATGGCGAAAAGCGGCCAATGGACTGATCACCTGACGAGCGTGTAGCCCTCTCTCTGTCTCTTTTCTCCCCCCTCTCCTCCTGTCTCACCTGCCCGATCAAACACCAATCTTCCTCTCGCCTCCCTGCTCTCCACCCCACACCTCACCACCTTCCTTGCTCACTCTCCTCTCCCTCCTCCTCCTCCTCCTCCTCCTTCCTCCTTCCTTCTTTCTTTCCTCCCCACACCACTCCTCCCTGCAGCCCAGGAGCCGCCCAGCTGAAGCCAGGCTGAAGGCTGAAGCAGCCTCAGCCTCCCTCGCCATCCAGGACTTTCTGTGGATCAGACAGCTTCCTCCCCCTCCTCTTCCTCCTCCTCCTCCTCGGCCATAAATCTCCAGACCATTTCTAACTTTCTACTCTTTTCTTAATGTGAAAAATGGGAACATGAAGTTCAGATGTAAGATTAGATGGAACTACTCAGAGTAATGTGTTCATTTTCTGTTTCCTTGATATAAGCAACTCTTGTGTTAAATAGTTCTCTTAGACATGGTTTTACTGAAGTATTTTATTTCTGGCAAAGCAGGACAACTGATTACTGATTTCTTTTGCCTCATTATCAGTTCAAACAAACATGACTGAAGTGAATGAAGAGAAGCTGTAGGTAGGACCTGGAGGTGTGTGCTGACTGAAATGTTTCCCTTTCTCACCTCTGCTGCTTCTAGACTTGCACTGTACTCTGTGGGACAATCCCCTCTCACGCCTCCTCCCCCACAGTTTGTAACCTGCTGAATAAACCACAGCAGGCCACACACAAATTTAATAGTTATTGCTTAAAATGCTATAGATGCTTCTCAAGCGTTGTCAGTAAAAAAAAAAACAATTGGTCTCCAAACACTCCAAACATGTAGTTATCATCAGCTGGCCCTTAAACATGAATTGAACTGCACTCTCTCTCCCCACATTTCCTCAGTTGTGCTTTGTTGGGTTTTTGTCACACAGATGAGTTCCACTCATACACTCAGACCATGCAGTGTCTTTTCTTTATTCATGATCATTTAATTTCTTTGCATTGGCATGTGGTTTAGAAAATTTTGTAACGTGGGAAGAACTTGTTTGGTTAATTAGAATCTTCCACGCAAATCTCCTCTCCCACCATTGGGCACCCCTCAGTATAACCACCTATCACACGACAAACGGAGCCCTTCACAGCACTGAGGCATATTCCAGCAGCAGATTGGCCGTCAGCTGCCCAGCTGAAAGGGGACCTAACCCATCAGGAGGGAGGAAAGGAGAAGCTGGAGGAGGATGCACTCCGCTGGAATGAAGCTCAGCTCCTGGAGGCGGTCCTAGAAACAAGCACCTTGAAGTCAGCTGGGAGAGGGCTGGCTGTCCGGGGATGTGTCAGGACATGGAAAGGGACTGCAGTGGCCAAATAAACCACCATGTAACAACTGTTTGATCTGGTCCCAATATTGTTTCATAATAAAGATGGCTAACCATTTGGCCTCACTGTCTGACTGGTAGTCAAGTGGATGTTGCACGGTTCAACTTATAACTACTATCGGTGTCATTTGGTAGAAAATGAATTTAATGGTGTAATTTAATGAATGATCATAACTTAATGTGACTACAGAGACAAAAAAAATGTTGACTCAGAGTTAACTGATTAGTCTCTGGAGCTTCAGCATAGTGACATACAGATAGTTTTACTTTGAGTGAATGACTCTTTCCTGTTCAACTGTCGCCTCATAGTTTTCGATACATTAATACTTTCACAGTGAAAGTTGTTTACTGAAGACCATGTACTGCATGTTATTGTTTACATGGTGATTATTTAAACTGCTAAAGTGGACTTTAGTCCAGCACAGGGTTTGAAGCTGCAGAGATCAGAGAACACAGTAAAGCTGCTTCCTGATGAGTCACTGTATAATTTTGATTCAGCACAAAGACATGAAGTAGTTTCTAACAGTAGGTGGTAAGGAATTGTTCAGTTTTAATCTGAACTGCAGCACACACTGGCTATTTGCAATGTTAGAAAAATATTCAGCAGTTTCAGTAAAGTTTCTGTATAGAGTCGGTCTGTATTTGTCCATTCTGGGCTCCTGTAGAAACAAAACCATACTCTGTATAACATGGTTTCCAAAAAAGTTGTAAAATGTGAACAAAAACCAAATGTGTTGATAGGCAAATCATTGACTCTCCAAATTAAACTGAACATAATGTATTAAATGTTAAACTGACAAATTTGGAAGGTTATCCGGCATGCCATGTGCACTAATGCACCCCCATACCATCATGGATGCTGGTTTTGAATTGTACACCGACAAGCGTCCATGACTTCCCAACAGAATTTCAAACATGGACTCATCAGACCACAGGACAGTTTTCCACTTCACCTCAGTCCATGACTTAAATGAGCTCACAGAAGGCAGTGGTGTCTGTGGTGGAGTTTCAGCTGTCATTTGTGGATGCTGCCATGAGCTGTGTTCACAGGAAGCTTTTTGGAAGTGTTCCTCAGCCCATGCAGTCCGACCCAGAGTCTGGGTGTTTATGATGCACTGTTGTCTGCAGGGCCTGAAGATCACAGACAACCAATGTTGGTTTTCAGCTCGGTCCCGTGTGTACAGTGTTCTTCTGGTTCTCTGAATCTTATTATGAGCTACAGTAAATAGAGCACATTGAACCTTTAGAGATAAAGAGGGCTTTGTTCTTCTCACTGAACGTTAGGAGTTGCTATCAAAGTAGATTTTCAAAAATAAGATTAAAACACAAACTTCAATTTGACTTCATTTATTAGCACACACACTTGGATTTACAAGCTGTCCAGTTATAATCTTTGTACCAATTAAAATATATGATGCATAAAAGAGTTTCAGCAGAAACTTTATCAAAATATATGATTTCAAATACCAAGACAGCAGCTATAAATATTACAAACATTTATTACTGTTCTGTTAGAGGTTAAAATGAAAATGTTAAAAGAACGTTCCTGGCAGGTGATTAGATGTCCAATGCTACTTGTGCTACACAGACCTGAGATCATTGGAAATCTTCCCTCTGCCCTCTTACATAAAATCCACTAAGACTACATGGCTTGATTCACCTGTTGCAAGGCCTTGTTAACTCACCCTCCACTATTTCTGTGTTGGAGTATTACCAGACCACAGATCGCTGTGTGGTCATTGATTCAACACAATTCATGGAGTACTGAGATGAAAATGGTCTTCAAACTAGATTCTGACTTTCAAAAATTCAATCTGGGTCTTTTCTGTAGTTTGATTCATCAATAATAAAACAGAACTGAGAGCTGAGATCACTGTACTGTGAGTGCAGCGGTGTTGATAGGCCAAACTACATGATAAAAACCCAGGTTGTGTTGAATATGTGCATGTGGGTTGTGCAATACACTGATCTGTGTCTGTACTGTAAAGCAGCACGGAGTATGGCTTTCATAAAGAGCAAACTGTGCCCCAAAAGTCCCGTCCACTTGAACGCGTCTCGCTAATCCAGTTTATAGGTTACCATAGTTTTTGTAGTGCTTCTGTGACATACGTTTACATCTGCTCTGAGCCTATAGTCTATAACGGTGTACTGAGAGCTGATGCACTTCCTGTTTAGCCTCTGTAAGTCAGTAGTGTCTTTATTCTGGAAAAAATTACATGTTTTTGGTTTTAAGTCCTTCATTTTAACAAAGATAATTCTTTATAAGCATTTTAATCAGCATGACAGTGTACATCTTTCTCTGCTTTTAGGGAGACGAGGTGGAAATGAGGGTCGGACTGTAAATGTTCATCTGCAGTTTTCTGTAGTGGCTCCATTAACATCTGTTCTTCGGGTGCATGAAGTAAAGGATCACTATGCTCCACATCTATCTTAAGAGCATTTATGATGAAGCAAAGCTGTCTGAGTATCATCTATTGATTCAATTTCATTCAATCTGAAAAATAAACAAACTAACAGAAGAAAAAAAAAAGTCTAATGTTGTTGTTGAAATCTTTTTTAGACTTATCTTAGTCACTGACTTCATGTCACAGAGAAGCAGTGCTCCCACTCGAGAGCTTTCTATCTGTCAGGTCAGTATCATTTACCCTGACTTGGGCTTATGGGAAATTGTGTTCATTAAAGGCAGATAAAAACTAAACATTACATTGTTTTGCTATTAGAAATGTGTAGGTGGATTTATAGTCATGTGCGTCAATGTGATTCAATATTAGACTTTTTTCTCTTGGAATGGAATCTGAGGATTTGGGTTTCACTAGCTCTCTACAGTATACGTGCTCAGAGGTCTTTGAAGGCACAGAGCTGCACTCTATTCTGGCTATAGAGGGCCAGCATGGATGGGTCAGTGAGCATGCTCAGCTCATGCTGTCTGTCAGCTGACTGGGAGAAGTCATCCGGGCCCTCACCACAGCCTCCTTCCTGGGGATGACTCGGGTAACCGGGGTGAACCATGAGCTCTGCTGTGACCACAGGCGGGTTAGAACCTGATGCACTGCTGGAGGTAGTGCTGTGTGACGACCCTGCAGCCAAGGCATGGCTGAGGGCTCTCTGTAGGTTGGGGACGGACATGTTCTGGCCCATGGTGGTCAGTCCTAGGTACACGTCAGGCCACCTGTGGACACGGAAACAGGTTTGGACTCTGATTAGTGTTTGCATAGTCACTTGTGGTCTATGGCTGACAAAGAATCAATCCATCCACTCATTCTAGTGGCCAAATGTTCACACTAGCTTTTAACTTTTCCTGTGCTGAGCTGCTTTGACCTGATGGCACAGCCCAGAAAAACACAAAAGCACAAATCTTTTTGTTTGCTGTCAATCTGATCTTGCAGATTGAGTGTGCTCTGACAACAGGATGAAGAGGTGAAAATATTTTTAGAATAGTGCACACTTAAACAGATATTGATTTTTTCAATGGTCGTCCTTTTCATGTGGCTAAAACACATTTTTCTGCTGACCCTGTCCACAGCAGTGCACAGCTCTGCTTCTGTGCTGGGATCCTTTTCTGCTTCTCCAAACTGGGAGTGTGCTGAGGAAATGCTGATTACTGTGGGAAACACACTGACTATGCATGAGTACTACCCTGATACCAAAAAAGTTGGGGCACCGTGTTAAATGTCAAATAACGACCTCTGCTCAACTGAATGCAGCACAAAGAAATCAATACACTTTTTTGTTAACATACACTCATTTGAAGACCATGCCTGCAACACACAACTGCAATGAATTAATAGATCCAGTAATCTACAATTCATTTTTTTATTTTTCTTACATATATGTTTATTAGTTTTCCAACAGATAAGTCAAGAACACAAAACAAACAAGCAAACATTTGGATCATATACATATTCAAATCCAAATCCACACAGGCAGAAGATTCAGGGGTCACATCCTATACAAGTAAGAATGAATTCAAAACAAATAAGTAAAATAAAGTATACAGAAATAAAAGTAAATCGATTAAATGGTACAGTAAAGGTCCCTTTTGAGGCAGAGCATTCAGAGCTATGATACAAACCCTCTTGTGAGAATGGTGGAAATATCCAAACCAACATGTGACAGAAAGGGTTCCCATGTTTTACGAAAAGCATCATCATTGCTGTGAAGTTTACATGTCAAATAGTCCAACACAACATATTCAAATATAACCCTTTGCCACTGAGCAATTCATATGAATACTCTTCTAGCACAGAAAGCAAATGTCTGATAAAGTTTTTTTTTTTTTAAATTTGTCAGTGATGGACATATCAGATATACCAAGTAGCAGGTATAAAGGGTTATCACTATTAATAATCTTAATCTTATTCATTTCCTGCCCTATAACCTGCCAAAACTGCTGTACTTCTCTACAATACCACAAACGTGTCAGACTCAGTTTCTATCTTACATTTGGGGCACAATGGAGATGTTTTAGGGTTGTATTTATGACGTTGAGAGGGAGATATATGAACCCTGTGTAGGAGCTTCAGTTGCATAGCTCTCACTCGGTTTCAGACGTTCAGTGTTTTAGCACTTTTCCAAGCGTCATTTCAGCCATCATCTGTTATCTTGAGTTCTCTTTCCCATAAGCCCTTCAGAGAGGAGCTGTTTGTGATGTTATACTCCTTAAGAATATTATGGAATAAGCCAGTAGAACTGCCAGATTTTTGCAAAAAGAGCTGTCTCTCTAGGCATGAGATATCCTGACACTGAAGGATTGAGGTATCCTTGGTGACAAAATCTCTCACTTGCAAATATCCAAAGAAATCCTGTTTTTGAACATCATATTTCCTTTTCAACTGACTAAAAGACATGGTGGAGCCTTCCAGTAGTTTGTGTAAAGTTGATATTCCTTTATTTACCCAAATCCGGAAGTTATTGTCCATTAGTGCAGGAGTGAAGTCAGGACTGTCACATATTGGAGTGAATACAAATGTGAATCGAGATCTGCCCTCTAATTTTCTGATGGCATACCATGCCTTAAGTGTGGAGACTGTAATAGGGTTAGTACAAGCAGACTTCAAAAGTGTATTTTTTCGATAGTCTTATGGAGGAACATGACTGGGATCATTCGTATGGGGTAAAGTAGCCTAGGGAGAATGTTCATTTTTAGTGCAACACGGCCTAACCAGGAATTTGGGAGGGTGTACCATCTCTCTAGGTCTAAGCCTTATGCTCAAATATGGGTGGGAAATTTGCTTTGTATAGCTGTTCAAATGAGGGTGTTACCTGTATTCCTTCTGGCGACCATTTAAACGGGAAGGGAGATGGGGTTTTAGGTATCTGTTTCAGATGACCTAATGGCATCACTTCCGATTTACTAAAATTTATTCTGTAACCAGAAAAAGTACTAAATATATTAATGGACTCAGTAAGGGTTGGAATAGATACCTCAGGTTCAGTCAAAACAATCAAGACATCATCAGCATAAACAGTAATCTTGTGTTGTCTAGTGACCATGGTGAGACCATGTATGTTTTCATTTGTGCTGATAGCCTTAGCGAGTGGCTCAAAGAGGCAAAGAGCAGGGGCGATAGAGGACACCCTTGCCTTGTACCTCTAAAAATTTTAAAGTTAGCAGATTGCATCCCATTTGTAAGCACTGCCGACAGGAGATTTGTATAAAGTAACTTTATCCAGTTTATAAAATTTTCACTCAGGCCAAATTTGTGTAGTGTAAAAAACAAGTATGGCATCTATATGCGGTCAAATGCCTTCTTGGCATCCAGAGAAAGCACTAGACCATTCAAAGACTGCTGTTGAAAAACCTGAATTGTGTTTAGTAATCTGTGCATATTATTGTGAATGAATGAATTACAACCTTTAATGAATCCAGTTTGGTCGTCATTTATAAGAACAGGGAGTAAGTCTTCTAGTCTTGTTAATATTTTGGAGACGAGTCTCAGATCACCAATCAATAAGGAGATAGGCCTGTATGACGCACAGTCTTCAGGGATTTTACCTTTTTTTAAAATTAGAGAGATGTGTGCTTCTCTCAAAGACTGTGGTAAAACGCTTTTCTTAAAAGAGTCATTAAACATATTTAGAAGTGGGTCAGCCAGTAAATCATAGAGCTCTTTGTAGAGTTCACTACTGAATCCATCTGGACCTGGGGCTTTACCAGACTGTAACCCTTTAATAACACTGAGCACCTCCTTCTTAGATATAGGAGCTTCAAGAGGTGATTTCTGGGCATCAGATAAGCTAGGAAGGTTAAGAGTTAATTTTTTTCCATTGTATCAGTTTGTAGTTCAGATTTATACAAATTTTCATAGTAGGTTCTAAATGCATTATTAATGGCCACAGTGTTAAAAGTCTGTTTAGTCCAACTGTCTATGACTGAAGAGATAACTCGGGAATCAGCCTTTTTCTTCGTCAAATAAGATAGGTATCTCCCAGCTTTATCTCCACGTTCAGACATTTTTTGTTTGGCAAGTCTGATTCTACCTTCTGCATCTTTTGTCCATAATAAATTTAAAGCGCACTGGAGCACAGAGATCTCTTTAAGCATCTGTACAGATGAGTTTTTGACACATTCTTTCCCAGCATATTTCAGTTTGGACTCTAAGATTTTTCTCTGTCCATCCTGCCTTTACCTCCTAGTGGACATATAAGATATAATAATACCTCTGGAGAAGGCTTTACATGTTTCCCATAACAATGAAGAGTCACTGGTGGAGGCTGAATTAACAGATAAAAATAACTGAAATTCTTCTCTAAAGATAGGTTAAAAGATAAGTATTTGTTGTCTGTTAGGATATAAGGGTTGAACTTCCAATGGAGACAACTGACAGCAGTAAGGTTCTCAGGAGAAAGAAATAGTCAATCCTGGTATATGATTTGTAAACATTTAAGAAAAAGGTATATTCTTTATCAGCTATATGTTGGGCTTTCCTCACATCTGTATAGTCTAGGTCCTCACAAAGTGCTGAGATCATTTTAGCTTGAGGTGAAGGTGATAATTTCCCAGGTGGAGAACTGTCTATAAGAGGATTTAAATGGCCTAAAATCACCTCCAATAAACATGTTTCTGACATTAAGATCTATCACTTTAGAGTAAGAAGAAGTAAGGAGGTCACTTGGGTATCCCCATGAAGTATGCCTCTCACAATCACGTAACAACCTGCTGTGTCTTTTGTACAGTCTGGAAGTTTGAATGGTACATTCTCTCCTCTTTGAAGTAAAAGATGAAAAATAAACCTCCTTGTTGTAATTTCAGATGTTCACTGACGTTTAAATGTGTCTCTTGCAATAGTGCTATGTCAACGCATTCCTTTTTAAGATAAGTTAGAATCTTTTTCTGTTTGACAGGTGTATGAACACCACGTGCGTAGCTTCAAGGCTGACATGATTATGGACTATGAACTAAAATATTAGCTGAACACATTGCCCGTAATGTAATCCATAACACAGTGAGCCAAATAAAACAAAAACAGAACATTACAAAGGTTATAACAAAAAAACAGTGCATCTAAGGCACCCTCTGCCAAACACTGGCATACAATGTACACAGTCCTTCTCCTAAACTTGGAGGAGCTCGAGTGAAAGGCTTCTCTAGCAACAAAAGAAAGATAGATATCTATCCGAGAAATCCGGATGCATTGCTTATAGTGATCCTACAGAGCTAACAGACAGCACCAGTGCTCCAAATCAAGTGTAATGCGTATCCATTATCTAACTGCAAAATTACTAAAAGTCCGACAGATCCGCTGCTCAGCATTAAGACTTACAGATTTATGTTCACACATCATCATCCTTCAGTGACTGGACGTATTTCTCCACCACGGCTGGGTCCTGGAACACCTTGGTGGATCCAGTGAGTCTCAGTGACGCGGGGTAGACCTGCCTGTAGTCAGCACCGAGCGCTCTTCACTCCGTTATATCCCTTTCTCCAGCGGAGAACGGTTGCTGAAAGGTCCTGAAATATCACCGCTGTCGCGTCTTCATATTTCAGGGGTTGATTTTTCCTTTCCATCTTCCCCGCCGCGTTCATCACACGTTGTTCATCTCGATAACTGTGAACCTGACCAGCACCGGCCGTCGTCTCTGGGTGGAGGGGGGCTTTGGGGCCAGCGAGCGGTGTGATCTCTCCAACTTCACGCGACCCCATTTCGATTCAATGTGAAGGATTTTAGGGAGCCAAGACTCAAAAACTGAGTGGGGTCATCTCCTTCAGCCTCCTCTGGGTCGTCCTGTTTTCTAGGTCATCAGACCGCTCACTTCATTCACTCACCATCTTTTCCAGCGCTTTTAACTTTCCGTCAACCGGGTCTGTGGCATCCTCCAGTGCTGAAATCCTCTGTTCGGCTTCGGTTATCCGCTTCTCATGACTGTCAAGTTCTTCTCTGTGTATTTTTAAGAGCTCTGACAGCGGGCCTAGTTTGTCGTCGATGACTTTAGAGATGTTGGCTGTAATTTCGCCCACCGCTTCGCGAAATGCCCATAAGCTAGCCTCAGCTCCGGTGTCGGCTCCTGCTTGGGCCTTGCCAGCCTGCTGGTTGTCCTCAGCATCATCGGGAGCTTGATTTTTCTTAGGTGGCATGCTGCCAATGTTCATGTTAGACTAATGAACCATTACGAGGTTGGAGTGCTATTTTTCACACACCAGGCCCAGGTTTGGGCAGGTTTTGTGCATGTTGTATGTTCACACAGGAAAACTGACATTTATGAAGCACACTGTGAAATTACACTGAATTAATGAACATCATTTCCCACAATGCAAAGAAACAAATGAAGTGGAAACTGAACACATCCATTATGCACAGCTGTTTATCAGTATTGTTACACACATCAGCAGTGTGATCATCATCAAATGTCAGCATGGTGATCAATTATTTAGTAGATAATGCTCATACTGACAGAGAGCACACAAAGTGCTTCACACTGTTGGTCCGTCTGGTCCAGAACCAGATTAAAGTGAAATTACTTGTGAAAAAGATTCATTTCACCTGATTCCATAACGTGTGAAGACTGGGATGGAGTCCAGGGCATCCTTCTCCACCTGAGTGTAGAATTTCCGGAGGTGTGCGGGTAGCCACGGGCAGCTGTGTAGACCCATCTCCACTGGAACCCGAGTGTATGGAATCCTGAGATCTGACAGGACCTGGGCAAACACCTTCCGCACCTCTGAAACCAATTGTATTAGTGAGTAGACATCATGCTGCACCATCATGTCCAACAATACATGCAAAACTCTCTTCAAAACCTGAATGTTAAAGGCCCGGTGTGGGAGATTTAGAGGAAGTAAAATGGGGCAGGTCCTCTTTTTAACGTAGCTCTAGATCAGGTATTGCATGTATTTTGCAATTTCATAGCCATCGTAGTTTCTCCTTCATGCTAGAAAGGAGCGGATGAGGCGAGCAGGATTTTAGTTTTAACTTGCAACTTCAACATAAGAACAATCAAATGTTGTCAGCAGAACTTATATATACAAAAAGTGTTATATGTCTGAAGGTGCTATTGCAACCGATTCTGTGGGTATGTGTGCAAATGATGTCTGACTGAACATAACATTGGATGCCTTTGGCCCATAGGTGGCATTGTAGAAGTTTAAATAGTAATGATACTGCTTGGTCTGTGTGGCTCACGGTGTAAGTCATCTACATGTCACATACATGTTCAGGTTCAAGTGGTGACTCTCATCTTCTCTAAAATGGCACACTGTGCTTGGACCATGACAAATTTGACAACTGTGGTTCAGTGGTGTCCAATAATGGACTCTGTATTGTTGGACTGGGTTGAATCTGAGACAGATCACACACACAGGACATGATGACAGTATGAAGTGTAACCTTCCAGACTGGGTTGGCACACATCATCCATTTCATTACCTGTGAGGATCAAAAACCTGACAATCTAATGTTACTATTCTGCCATTCTTTGATTCATGTACTGTTGGTGAATGTACAAAAGCAGTCACAGTTTGTGTTTACCTGGCAGAACATGGATGTGTTGGTGTCCGTCCATGTGGTGGGGAAGGTGACCTGTCAGTTCCCTGAACAGTCTGACCTGGGCTCTCAACTCCAGCTCTACCTGGGAAGGAAAAAAAACACACATGGAGGTTAGAGTCATGGAGAATGGTCAGTTTAATCTGCAATCCTGAACGTCTGTTGTAGACAGTTCCAGTCCTGTTCAGGCAGTGATAGATGTACAGAGAGCAGACATGATGATTGGTTAACAGCTCAACAGCTCCTGAGACAAGTTAAGATTTGTGAGGTATTGGAGGAGCTGATGGTGGGCCATAGATGTAGGTTTCCACAGCAGACGCAGTGCTGTTGAGTGTGGTGAGTCATATGAAAACTGCAGACAGGTCTCCTGAGGTGCAGATGTTGGTGCGGCCCTCTGGTCTACAGGCTGCAGCTGGATCTTATTATTAATGACTGAGATCCTGTTTTCAGTGTAGCTCCTCTTTGGTCCACTGACCTCCTTTGTCAGAGTGTTTCAGGACTCCATACCCCCCGTAGACAGTGCTGCCTGAGTTTAGCTGTGAAGCAGGGTTTGTTGTTGTGTGTGCAGTTTTAGTCAGCACACACATGTCCTAACAAAAGCTGGTACTCACAAGATGTCAGGACATCTATCCTGTATCAGACCTGTGTGTGTGTGGGGGAGTTGAATACAGAGATCACTTACAAGCTAATTGTATGTGTCTTGTAATTTGTGATCCTGTGTCAATAACCAGTGTGTGTGCTGGTGGGATCAAATTTCAGGAGATAAATCTGCACCAACAGTCCGCCTCTTTGTTTGCTGTTAGAACTCTTCTAGAAAGTTAAGTGAATGTGATTTTTCAATCTTACAATTTTTATCACTTACAAGATACAACTTGATATATTTTTTAAACCTTTCTTGTCGTACCTCTGATGACTGAGCAAGTCTGCAGAACAAACTGCAGAGAAGTTGGTTTTGAACATGTACAGTAACAGTAATATACAGGCTCAATTATACATGCATACAATATGACCATGGTGGGTGGTGTACCTGTTTCATGCTAATCTGCCCTCTCTCCAGGGCCTGACGGAAGCCCATCTTCCCATGGAAGAAGCCACGTTGGTTTATCAGTGTGGAGGCCTGCTGGAGGCTCTGACATGCTGGAATGCCCTCTGACAGGTTTGCATGGAGGCCAATGGGGATGCTGTGCCTGCAAAGACAAGACAACTGACATTGACACTAGCTGGTTTGACAAGAGTGTTTAGCTAGGTTTTAGTAATTGCCTTGCAGACACACACACCAGAAAATCCTGAACATCACATACAGTGTACAAAGCTTCAAAACTGCCTGTGGGGCATATTACAGATACTACACTCATGTTTTATACTGTCTATAGTCTGGGCTGGTACAGTGTGATGCAGTGTGTGCGCCTGCGTTACCTTTTAGCCAGATCTGCTGCCTCTTTGGCAGCAGACGCATTAACCAGCAGTGACACATTAGAAATGCCTCCAGCCTGGAAGCAGTCCACGATCCCCTGGTTCCTCCTGGGACAGTAGCCAAAATCATCTCCCGTCACCACCAGCATCATTCTGGGCTGTGGCATTATTGCTGGTCTCTGTGGAGGACACGAAGCAGACAGGTAAACACTCATCATGAGGGGAGACTATGGCTCAGCAGTTAGATCAATTGTGGCTGAGTCTCCAGTTCCTAATGTCCTCCTAATAAAGTGTCCCAGTGCAAGACTGTTAACCCCAAATTATTCCCAATGGCTTGTTCAGTGAATGGATGGAAGCCTGTGTGGCACACACATTCAACATTTTAACCACTGCAGCTAGCTAATAGCTTATTATTTTTTTAATCTGATACTCTTGCTTACTCTTGCTTGCATGTGTGTACCACACAGGCAGACTTTATATATCACACTGCCAATTGCATTACTACAAGGATGATACAGAAATCTGTCATCCACGATGTTTTATTAATTTATTAATTTTATTTATTGTGTGAGTGAAAAGAGAAAAAAAGCAAGGTGAGCAGAAGTAGTTTGTGAGCAAACATATAATTAATTTAATTAAGATTATTTAAAAGGTGGCATAAAAAATAACCTACTAGAAATATTCTAATGTATTCAAATCAGATATAATACCCTCACCCAAGTGACCCTGACGTGTGGGAAACACAATGTGTGTTCAGTGTAGCAGCACACTGTGTGCAGGATTCCCTTTTGTCACTTGTTTTCTCGTGGTATCAAAACAGATATAGATATTATCATTTATGTAATTAACAGTTCAGTTCCCAACCTCATCCATAACCCCACAAGCATCAAAAGTGAATCTGTGGAGACTGTGTAGTCCATCAAATACCTCGGACTCACTCTAGACAAACTAAACTTTGATCATCACACCACTAACACCCACAAACTTCTGTTACTGCTGTACAAAATCATAGTCCAACCCTTTACTGTTCAACCTGCTTCTTCAACATGTTAAGCGCCTCAAATAAGAACACACTGACACACATCACGCCTCCAGAATCACTGGTCTCCCACACCCCCAACCTCTCAGATGGAAAGATGGGCAGAGGTTCACCAATCTGCGACAAACTACATCTAAAAATCCACAATTTCAGAAAAACTGCAAATACTTTGAAGATCCCACCATCTACAGTGTAAAATATCATCAAACATTCAGAGAATCAGGAGGAGTCTCTGTGCACAAAGGCCAAGGTCAAAGGTCAAAACTGGATGCTCATGATCTTTGGATTTAGGTGGCACTGGATTAAAAACAGGCATGATTCTCGACTGCATGGGGTCAAGACCACTTCCAGAAATCACTTCCTGTGAACACAGTTCATCGTGCAATCCACAAATGCAAGTTAAAGCTGTATCATGTGAAGAAGAAGTCATATGTGAACATGAACATGAACAACCAGAAATGTCTCCATAAAATGAAAAATTCAGCAACGAAGGCCCAGGACTATTGAACAGTTAGAATCCTGCATTAGACAAGAAAGGGACAACATTCTTCTGCTATGACTCCAGGAAGTGATCTTCTCACTTCACACACACGTACAGATGGTTGGGGAGGGGATGCTACACAATGGTGAACATCGCTCTGTCCCAACTTTTTTGACATGTGTTGCTACCATCAATTTCAAAATGAGCTCCTATTTTCCATGAAATGATAAAATGTCTTAGTTTCAACATGTGATATGTTTATGTTCTATTGGGAATAAAATATGGTTTTGCAATGATTTTCAAATCAGTGGCTTCTGTTTTTATTGACATTTGAAACAGCGTCCCGACTATTTTTGAATTGGGTTGTCTCTATTTATTTTTTATTGTTCTTGCGACAGCATTTTTGCTCTTCTTTGTGAATCAAATCATGCACCAGACACGCGCGTGCGCACACACACAAACAGCAATGTTTTAATATATATATATGTATATATATGTATGTATATATATGTATGTATATATATATATATATATATATATCCTGCAATCATATCCTGTGTCACAGACAACTTCACTTCACGGTGTACATGTTGTTGTACTGTATGTGAGCAGACCGAGCTGAATGTTCCACCTAACTATTACATATACGCCATGTTTACTTCCTTGTTACGCCAAATGGTCCTTAACAGCCACACGTACGCCACATCTGCCTCCCGAGGTGAACGGACCAGTCGTTTAATGAGGTGTAGTCGGTATATGCCACACATACCGGCACACACCGGCTACATTTCCTCTCTGCTCTTCAATGTCACTGTCGGAGGTGAACCACATGTAACGCTACAGACAGCTTAGCTCTGGTGGCTCAAACTAGAAGGACTCTATCCTGTCATATTAAAAATAAAACCTAAACTTACCCATTGTATCACACACGTCTGTCCATATATGTCCAAAGACACTCAGCACTGTGGAAAGAAACTCTACTTCCGATTAGACAACGGCGTCGGTTGACTTTACTAGAATACAACGCCCCCTGCTGGAGGAAACATGGCGCCTCCTGAGATGCGCCCAGCTGGCAAGAAAAACTACTAAAGCACCACCAGACCCCACAGTTGTGTTTGTTTCAGGGCTCAATACAATAGAATTTAGTTTATAGTAATGTATTTATTATTATTTATAGTAGGTATAATTCGTATCATATATGTATTTAGGATTAGGATTACCCCACGGTAATCCTATTACTAAGCATACCTTTAAATATGTACTGATCATATTTAGCAACAGAGCTCTGGAATAAATAATTGATTCTCAGCATTATAAAATAAAACATACCATTTTTTCGTGAATACTGTCCATTTGATAAAGCGTTTAGATCTTTTACTATGAAAAGATCATAGCGGAACCCTGTCACTGGAGGCACGTCATCTTTCTGTTCACAAACGTCCAAGTCGAAATCCATGTAGTCTCCACAAGTCTGTCATCTCCAGGTTAACGCGGGATGTAACATTTAACACGTTTGTAAAGCCGTTCACGAGACCTTAACGACACTACGGAACCTCTCCAGAGAAATAAACGTAAACATAAACATGTCAGAAATCATAATTCATCAGCAGCACCTGTCTGTCTCATTAAATTTACCCCACGACAACAGATTAGTGATAATACCTTCCACAGTTAGTGAATGCTGAGCTCATCCTGACTGTCAACATATGGACACATTGCTTCCCTAACCTGTTCCACGTCATAGACACATCGTTAACACTTTGGTGTGACACACAACCACATGTCGGCACATGTCATGTTCGGTGACACGGCGGTTTGTGTGTGTGTGTGTGTGTGTGTGTGTGTGTATGCTCATGGAAAATTACTCAAATCATCCTACGAATGTAGGTCAGAGGTTAAAGGTTATTCATTGGCATTTATAACAACGAGGAGAGGACTGTTCATCTACAAGAGACAAGTCTGTGCTCTGACACTGATATAACATGTCTGACATAAACGTTGAAGCAGATATTAAATGAGGGAAGCTGACATTTTCAACAAGCTCTCTATTATTACACTGTGGGCAGTGTATGCAAATTGACAAGCACAATATGCAAATGAGCAACGCTGCCCATCCAGAGCTCTTTGCTTATTTAGAAAGGTAAAACCACATGTTGTACTTCCGCGTCCCACCATGCCTGTCCGCGGCGCGTGGCGTGTTTGCTTATTTGGTCCGTCCTGCACGCGACTTTAAACGCCGCCGGGAGAGTTTCAGAAGCGAGCGCTTAGTCCGCCAGACTTTGTTTACTTTCTCAGATTTGGCCATTTTCCCGGTGTATGTTCTTCTAAACATGTTTCTACATGTGTAAATATGCTACATAGTTAATTAGCTTCGCCTTTTCTGTTTTTACGACCGGCAGTTTGCACAGGGTATTTTATTTTGAGAGTCCACCGGATTCTCCAGTGTAGAGACACTTCTGAAACGGGCCACGGCGGAGCCGTGAGGGTTTGATACAGTGACTAGAATGGCCGCTTATTACTCGCGATGACGCGACGTTCACGCGAGATGGGCCAGTGGGTGTTTGTGTGTGTGTCTGTAGTGTTGCTAGGGGTCAGAGCTCCACAGGATACCTTAAGTGAACTTAAGTACATTAGTGTACAGTAGTGCAGGTTCTACATTATCATCACAGTCAACTCTGACATCCAGTGTGACGAGCCACGCTGCCACAGCCTGAAGTTATTCTGTTGTTGTACTGATGTTGTTCGGATGTTTTCAAAGAGCAAAATCAGCAATGATATGACAGATAAGTTGTGAAGAAACGGGCTCACATTTCTCACTGTGCAGTGGCTCTCAGCTTTAGTCCATCAGTTCCCACTGAAGACAGTGCACCAGCGCGACTGATTGTTTTTAATAGATAATGATGAATTAATTAATGATTAAGGATCTCTAGTCCAAGTTGAAATTAGATTTGGCTGTTTTACATGTAAAAATGATCATCAATGTTCACATTCTGCGCATGAAATATTCATTCCTTAACCCACTTATCCTCACCAGGGTTGCAGCAGCTGGAGCCTATGCCAGCTGGTAATTTACACCTTAAGCAAGATGCCAGTTCATCACAGGGCTGACACAGAGATAAACAGCCATTCGCATAGAGAACCCACACAGACACGGGGAGAACATGCAAACTCCACACAAAGTACTGGCCGGAAGGTTCAAACCAAGAAGCTTCTTTCTGTGAGGTGACAGTGTTAACCACTGCACCTGCAACATGGACTGCTTGTTGCTGGCACCATTTTTTTAAAAAATACATTTTAACCTGGACAAGCACCAATGTGACTTAGATCACTGACAGTATATACTGCAGGTTCTAATGTTCTGTTTGGTGCCACTTCTATTATAACCTATGAAGGATGCATGAGGGAGCAGACTAAAGCCCAGCATATCTGTTAATAAAGAAATGCATCTCTCAAATGAAGGAACACACTTATGAGAATATATATATATATATATATATATATATTTTTTTTTTTTTTTAAACATGCACATTTATTTGCTGTTGGCCTCCAAATAGTATCCAAATATGATTACAGACATACTTTACAGCTCAGGGCAAGTCAAATTAAAACACTCACCATGGTAAATAAAAAAAATAAAATATTGAATTTAGGATAAATATTGTAACAATCTGTTTTTATTCCTTTTTTTTCTTTTACAGGTCACTTTGCAATGATCTTGATTTCTGAACTAAGCAACACAGCAAAAGATTTGACAGCTGTTTATTGTTATTGTTAAAGCCAGTCATACATGGCTTCATCATCACATTTTGATTTCTGCAATCTTCTTTTCAGCTGCTTCCATCAAATACTAAAGCCAAAACAGAAAACCTGAGCTGCTCTGTCAACCTTTGATGACGACTGCCTGAACATTTAGCAGTGATTTCTACTACTGCCACGTTTTTAGCATCTTGTTTTTTATTCAGCTTTTTAAAATCACGTTTCTGTTTTGTTGTAAAGTACTTACAACATCTAGAGAAGTGCTTTATAAATATATCCGAAGTATTATGCATTTACCATCATGATGTTGTAAGCAGCAGTTATGCAGCAGTGCTGACACAATACAAAACTAGAGGCAGGTGAAACAGACCACTGAAGAATTTAGTTTATACTTTGAACATATCACCAGTCCTTATGATTGCAAAATCTATGAAAATAACTCAGGAAATTTCATTTTTAACTGTCCAAATAACTCTGGTTGACCGTCCTGATGATGGAGCCCAGCAGACAGCATTCAGCTTCTAGTTATGGTCCTTCATCCACTGCTCAGTCCACTGCACTATCTGCTCCAGGTTGCGCTCCAGGTCCTCAGGAGTGTTACTGGGCAGCTGGTGGACGATCTCCTCGCTGTATGCCTCCATGGCCTCCTCGTAGATGGTCTGGAAAATTTCACACTGCACGTTGTCCTGCAGTTTCTTCCCTGTATAACCCCTGTCAGTCACACGGAGGACGGGAGGAGGGAGACAGAGACAAACGGGAACACGTAAGTTCATACAGTGAAGCTAACTGATCATTCAACTTATCAAAAGGTTAAACCATAGAGTGATGGAGCATGGATTTATCATGCAGTCAAGGTTCCTGCAGTGCAGGGTGGCTGGAAACACTACTCCACTTTATGGAAATATGGAGAAATAAATGTGATACAGAGATTAAAAATTAGCCAATAATGTGCCACTCTTAACATGTGCCCAGTCTGATACCACTTTTCATCAGCAGTTACAGTAAAACCAGCTGAAAAGTAAAGTTTTTTTTAGCAGATCATGAGTGATGTCCTGTTTGTAAGGGGTGACCCAAATTACAAAGCACCAGTGAGCAGCCATTTGTAAGTGGCACACTTACACTCTAAGTGCAATAGCATATTCAACAACAGTTATGTCAGTGTAGGGTTGTCAATATCTGTCCATGAAACATTCGATAGTATGTAAAGTACAGAAGTTCTCCTCCTGTGTGACTGACTGACAATCACAGCTCTGCTGCAGACACAGAGGGAGAGGGGTTATCTGGTACTATGATCAAGACGTGAACACAATGTTCACCAGGTAAAGCACCAGGGAACAGAGAACACACCTGGCTGCTGCTGATGTTAGTTGTGATCAGGTACTTCAGGTCTTTCACAAGCATTGAGGCATGTTGGTGGGCAGTGGTAGCTCAAGTGACACGTCGTTTTGTAAGGGTCACATAAAAGTTGATCAGCAATACTAATGCTCCAACAGTGTTGTAACACTTACACTGAAAGAGGCATTCCAAAAGTTTGATGATTAGCTCGATGGTCAACAGGCTTAAAGTCATTAAACGGTCACAGTGATACATCGATTGAGGTTCATTTTAAAGGAGAAATGAAGTGGAGGTTACCTGCTCTCTAACCGCGTGTACAGCTGAGTGTTGTCTGTGCGGAGGACAAAGACGATGTGGAACCAGCGCTCAGGGAACAGGTCGCAGCCGTGATAGTCAACGATCATGCCACCTTCTACCATCTTCTCATCCAGCTCATCCACCACCTGCAGGATCACAGCACGACATAATGTTCACATCTGACATCCACCCAACCTGCCTCCTGCGTCTCTGGAGGAACTTTGGGAAAGTAACCCTGATGATGTCATAGTAATGTCATAGCAATGTTATCTCAGCATGGCTTTGAGACTAAACATTTATAACAGAAAGCCTGAGTTAATAAGTAGAGGTGTTGGAGTGTGAAAAAAAATTGATAGGTAAGGACCGTCCCCTTAAAAAGATGTTATCGAGTGCATTAAGGGACATGTAGGACCAAGTGTTTTTTTGATTAAAAGGTGAGGATATCTCAATCTCTGCTATCTCTTGCGAGCCTCCCAACTTCATGCAAGTCTTTATACTAATACAGTAGGTGGTGTACACCATTATTTAAGCAATTAACATTTAAAGGACTCATCAGCACTTCTGATTTTCTCTAATCCAACTTATTCAGGTAACTGTCAGGAGTGGCTGGTCTGGGTCAGATTGCCGATACAGCAGGATTCTAATTCTAGCTTTCAACATATCATCATGGGCAGGTTGAGGTTTCTGGTGAACCAGATGAGAAAGAACACAGGGAATCCAAGCTTGGTGAGTTCAACCAGGCATACAGAGCTCTCATGTGGAATTTAACTCACCCTGTCCTCATCTAAGATCGGGCACTGGTACTCGTCATCATAGCCATCATAAAGTTGTCCTGGGAAAAGAGAATCAGGATCATTAGAATGACTCTGCATTTATTTGCTTACTGATCTAAATGACTGGCAGAAGGATGAAGGCAAGGTGCAATGTGTGAATGACATGTTTTCCGACTGCTCCTGAAAACTCAGGAAAGTTTTGCCTTTTCTTGTTAAACTTTTATTTGGTTGTCTGTAAAATACCCAGGACACTTTTAGGCAGTTCAGGAGTGAGTAAGGAGAGTGAGCCTTCACCTTTGACATGATTCTAAACATGACAACAACAAGAAACACACTGACATCAAACAATTACACTTAAAAAAAAAAGCAGGATAAATGTATTTCAATTGCAAGAAAATTTCCATCCATTTGAATTACAGTTTTAATATAATAATTAACTAATAAACTTAATGTGAAGCAAGTAATATGATTTATGTAATAGGACTAATAAAGTAATGTTTATGCTTTATGTATTCAATATTAATAAAACCAATTTGTTTGCCCAAACCCAACAGTAAAAATGAATGCAGTCATTTTGAGTTTTTATATTATGGCACTGGTTTTATGTTGTTAGTTACACAGTGAATATGTAAGGGATGGATGAAGGACACTTCATCATCTACACATTTCAATCGGATCAGTGTTTGTTTTTCTATGGGCTGTATGAGATGGTTAAAGTTTTACCCTCCTGGGCCAGGTCTCCAATGTTAACATAGGTCAGCCCTGTCCGCTGGGCCAGCTCCTTTCCTAAAGTGGTCTTTCCAACACCAGGGGTTCCTGTAAGAGAGGTTTAACATCCGAATGGTAAATGTACTGTATACATTCAGTGTTGCCATATTTTAAAAAAATGGAGTAATGCATACCACATCATCTCCTTAGATCTGATCAGGTTGTTAAGCAGGACCAATGACTGCAGTGAAGACTCAGAATTTTGCTTTTCAACTACCTGTCTGACATTTAATGCTTTGTTAATGTTAAAAATGTTGTGAAGCTGGTGAGCACAAGAGACAGTTTCATCTAAATAGTAAATAGACTGTACTTATATAGCGCCTTTCTAGTCCTCTAACCACTCAAGGTGTTTTTACACTGCATATCTCATTCACAGACAATAACCTTTGATACACATTCACAAGACGCAGCCTTTCAAGAGCAATGTGGGATTCAGTATCTTGCTCCAGGACGCACCAACATGCAGACTGGAGGATCAAACCACAGATCATCTGATCAGTGGACGACCCACAGCCACAGAAACCAGAGGACTGTGGACTGGTTATGGCTTTGGTAAAAGGTAGTGCTGGTGCTGATAAAATGCTGTTTTATGTAGAAATGCTGGAAGGCTGCTAATTAATATTTTCATTATTGATTAAGCTTCATTTGGTCTTTAAAACATCAGAAACAGTGAAAACACTGGCTCACAACACAGATCTTCTGATATGTCTAGTTACGACTGATCTGATATGATCTGATATTCAGTTTACGATGATATAAATCAGAAAATTATCACAGTGGAGAAGGTGGAGCTTAATGGCGGAAGACAAAAGATTCATCAACTTTCATAAAATGTTGCCACTTAGTTTTGACTAATGGATCAACTGACTGATCATTTCATTAACTACATTCATAAGTTAACTTATATCGCATGGAGCAGGTAAGAGTATACACACTGTAGAGATATTAGAGGTTTTTCTTTTGTTTTCTTAATGATCAAGCAGATATAATATGAGGTCAAGCAGGTGGGTTAGTATGTAGTAAATAAAAAAAACTAGATTCTAGACAGAGAGCGGGGAAGAGTGAGAGAAAAATAAATGACTCTACTACTAGTAGTAGTACTACTACTATTACTAATAATAATAATAATAATATAGTATATTAGATAAATATTTAATAGTATATTAAAGGTTTGACAGTAAATTAATGTGTATATGTGGAGAGAAAAGATGACTTCTGTTCAAACTGACACGTTTGAGTGTAACACTCCACAATATCACAGCTGTAGCAGCTACTTTATCTGTAAACGGTGGCATGATAACTATAACTATAACTAAACTGCTGAAGGTTTGCATCATTACCTGTTAACAGAACGTTTGGTCGCTTCCTCATCTTCATAGCTTGCATCAACACGTGTTTTGACGACGGCGACCTGAAAAACACAGCAGTCATATTAACGCATCTCTTCCCGCCATTTCAGACAGTCATTTATAATATCCAGGCTAAACGTGGAGAAACAAACCTGAACAGGAGGGAGCAGACAAATTGAGAGCCTCGAGCAGCTAGCTGGAAGTTTCCTCTGCCAGCAGCGTGAGCAGACGACCATAAACAAACACTGCCGTGAACTGAGGCTTCGCGTCAGTTTTACGTCAATGCGCTGCCGGTTTGCGGCACTCTGAATCCTCGCAGTTTAAAAAGGTGAAGCTGACTCCGTCAGTCTGTAGCTGTCTGTGACTCCCTGTGAACAAACTTGTAAGCCCGTTTGCTTCGTGAAGTAGTTCACTTTACACCAGAACAAGAGGCTGCAGTAACGGAGCCAGCGAAGTGTGCTCCTGACGCAGCGAACGGTCCAATAAGGTCAGTTAATACAGAGATATACTGTTAGCTCAACATAACATAAAGTAACGTTAGTTAACTTAGCAAGCTAACATAAACAACAGTATGTCATCGTCCAGAGGAAATAAGAGAAATAAATAACTAAAATAAACTTTTCTCAGGTGTGTGGCTGCTCAAATAGTTTTGTTAACGTTAACTTAAATACACATTTGGCAGCACAGTAATATGGAAACAGATATGAAGCTAAAGTTAATGCAGTGTCAAACTTCAAATATCCACCCTCCTTTATTCATGCTGTATATAAAACTGATATGAAACTGTGTCCTGTTTATGCCCTTTGTGTTAGCTTCAGCATCACCAGCAACAACTGCTCCACTGTCTCTCTTTCAGGGTCCCGTTTCTTCCTTGAACTGTTCCCCTCAATGTGAAGCTCCACCGTGAAGGATGAACAAACTGTCTGTAGGAGATAAAGCTGCTTCAAGCAGGGTGAGTTCCCTAAGAGGCCTACAGGACAATTACATGGCATCAAAGTATGTGTGTGTGTGTGTGTGTGTGTGTGTATGTGTGTGTGTGTTTTACAAATGTTGACTTACTGTAGATATCCAGTAACTCAGTCTGTGGGGACGTGGCTTGGGAAACGGAGGGTAGCCCCAACTGCTCTCAGGGCACTGCTCTAGGTGGTTGCCCATCACTCCACCATCTCTCTCCACACAAAATAATTTCCCCTTGAGGGATCAATAAAGTATCTAAACTATTCTATATACTTCTTGAGTTGTTCCTTATGAGTCTCCTAGCCTAATCATTTTTGTATTTATTGTAGTTGAACCGCTGGGTGGATCCGTCCTTCACTGATTTTCCAGGGGAAAGCTTTTCTCTGTCTGGAAGGAGAAAGGGCAGCCGGGCTTTGAGCACTAAGGCTGAGCCCAAGAGGCCCAGAAAGAGGAAAGGAGAAGGTGGCAGCTCAGAACCTCACGCATCTTACCTGCTGAAAGAGTCAGCCCAGAGCGACCAGGATGAGCCCTGGGTGGACAGATACTCTCCCCGTTCACAGGTCAGCATTAATAGATCATCTGCATTTAGCCAAAATCTGGACTTGCAGACTTTCATCATATGTACTGTGATGTTTCTGAAGTGTTTGGTCCTTGCATTGAGACAATGAGGGTGCAGAGAATAACATAAGATAACTTTATTGGTCCTACACCAGGCAAATTTGCTTGTCACAGCAGCTCAAGATACAACATAACACAAAAAGAGTGATAGAAGTACACATGAATGGAAAAAAAAATAAAAAAAATAATAATAATAATATTCAGTTCCTGGATGTTTGAGGTGTCTTCCTGTGGAAGTCGATCATCTCCTTTTATCTCGCTGGCATTTATGTGGTGGTTGAGCTCACACCAGTCTGAGATGACCTCCCTGTATTCCTGTTTGTTCTCTTCTGATACACGTCCAACAATGGCTGTATCATCAGAGAACTTCTGGAGGTGACAGCTGTCAGTGTTGTGTTTGAGTGATGTACCCTCAGAGAGCACATCAGAGACACAGCCATGAGGCCTCACATACTGTGGTCTGTCTGTAGTTGATGGTCCATGCAGCCAGGTGGCACTGTACTCCTGCTCTTGTTAGCTTTCCCCAGAGTAGTGATGGCTGTGTTGTGTCAGACACTGGAAAAAAACCCATGATCATCACAATGCTCTCCAGGTGTGAGTGATCTGTGCAGTAGGTAGATCCATTGCAATGCCTGGTTGGCGAGAAGTTAAAATACATTACCTTAACTTCATTGCCATATACTGTATTGTATTTACAGGATATGGCAGATATGGAATATAATACGCATACGTATGTTTCCATGAGTGCATAATCATCAAAAATAAGAATCATTATATTTTTGTTACTTTAGACTGTCTGTATATCTACAGACACCGCTGGGTCTTCATTCACTGTCATGTTTTTTTTCCCACATAATAAATATTGGCAATTTCAAGACTTCCTATTTACATAAGTATAAATAATAACATAAAGACTTCAACATCGAGATGGCCAATATATGATTAAAATATTTTAGCTTTGTTTATGTCATTCTAAAGCATTCTAATCTGATACGATCGTTATATTGTTAGGAAATCTGTTCTGGGCTGATCCAGTAAATGAACTACCTGACAAATCAGTACAACCAGAGATATGAAAAGCATAGCTCCCTCAGTAGAAATGGTATGACAAAATCTCTGATGGCTGACACAGTTCTATCATCTTATATATCGTCATCCAACCCAACTTCAAAGAATACATTTGTGTATGTCTGTCTTTCTTGTACAGTAGTTTGCTACATTTCTTTTTGTTATTGCTCCTTCTTAGCACAACTTGACATGTGGGCCAAAATCTACAGTATTATTAATTATGTGCGAAAGAGCATTTTAAAGTTCAGTTGACTCCAAATTATGCCCACAGTCACTCAAATTATGTGGGTATCGTCCACGTCTAATGTGAAATTCACTGTTGAAATTGAGGATCACTTCAGAGTCAGTGTAGCACGGTGCAATGACAGTGACCAGCACTTCTTTCAGTGTACAAACTAGGCATGGCATTTCAGCTGTTATTCATAGACAGATCTGTTACTCTGGATCGTACTTACTTACATATTAAGATACATACTTTACTCTAGCAATCATGATCAAAACATCAATCAGCTGGTAAAATTAACAAAGCAACTATATATATTTATTGCTGAAAGTATGAATAAATTCTGTTAACTTTATTTTTCACAGGAACAATTCAGATGTGATGATAAACTCTTCTGTGTTTGTAACTGTTTGCTTTAGGTTCCATGAAGGTCCTTGAAGGTTCCTTTTTAAATAGCTGTACTGTTGATGAAGGTTCAAGACTGAACTCTCTGCTCTCTAGTCATGCTTATGGTGTGTGTTTGTGTAGGCTGAGCTAGCTGTCCACAAGAAGAAGATAGAAGAAGTGGAGAACTGGATAAAGGTTCACACGAACACATCAGAGGTAATCAGAGTTCCATTTTTTTATTCTAATAAGTCCCAGCAATTGAAGTAATCCCAGTAATTTGGCTCCCAGCCTTGTGTCCTATTTGCTGATGTGAATAATCGCACATCCACGTCCTCTTGATTAACAAAACAAGCTAATTCCAGTGTCGAGTGGTAAATTGAGCTTTGCTGTCAGTCATGTACTGGAGGCTGTCTGATGGAGGTCTTAAGTGAAGCTGAATGTTCAGGTTTAACATGGCTGTTTGTCATTTTGCAGGGTGGCATCTTGCTGCTAACGGGACCATCAGGGTGTGGAAAGACTGCCACAGTCCAGGTTTTGTCTCTGGAGCTGGGCCTCAGAGTACAGGAGTGGACCAACCCCACCAACCTAGAGCAATACAGCAATAGTCAGAATGGTGAGGACAAATCCTTACTGTCCTACCTGCTTCATACCTATCAGTGTCAAACTACTGATGAAATTATCATTAATATAAATGAGAATTAACTTTTGAGACTGTTCCAGAGAGGAGTTGGTGCTGATGTATTGTTTTATTTTGAAAGGTGTTTCCCACAGTGTATTCACACAGTGTTTGTAAATAGGTGAATACAGGTTAACAGTTGCAGTGTGTGTGCAGTGTTACCATTACCATTGTGTCTGTAATTTTCTGACTTTTGTCAGACTGGAGGATGAATGGCTCTTCCTGGACCTCTCAGTTAGTCCAGTTCCAGGACTTCCTCCTTAAAGCCAACAAGTATAACTGCCTGAAGATGGTGGGTGATGGAGGAGCTACAGACAGGAAGCTCATACTGGTGGAGGTATGTACTATACCTTCAACTGAAGCCCGTTATGTTTTTTTTTTTTTTTTTGGTGAGGAACAAACTGCCTGTGTTCCTCTTGAAGACTATTTTACTATCTTTACATTTACTGTGGAACATTTGATTGTTGTACATTAAAGATGTACACTACAAATGTCAGCATGTCTGAATAAAATGATGCAGAATTGCTTAACATAGGTAGAATGTTTGATCCAGAATGCTTCTAATGTATTACATAGCTGGATGCAGAATTTTGCAGATGTGTATTTTCCTGTGTGGAGCTCATGATGGAGCTTAAACGTCTTTCTGCTAATGATTTTACACAACCTGTGGCATAACTACATACAACCATACACCATTTCACATTTTAAGTTTCCTTTAGCTTTAAGGAACACGCATGGAAAACAGACCAAAACAGTGTTGTCATGTTGACAAAAGAAAGTCCAGATACTGTCCAGACCAGGGTGTGCAGCTTCATCTTTTGTAGTAGATAAATCTGCTGCTGTAATAATTAAGAGGTCCACCTTCACCAGGGTAATGTCTAGACTGTAATGAAGCAATGGAACATTGATTAAGTCATAAAAACAGAAACTTTTAAATTAAATCTCATTGACAGGCTCCTCTGTATTTAAACTGTGCTGTCGGTTATAGACACATACACTACTGCACCTATATACACACTATTTTCTTACTTAATGCTGTGTGTTAACTTCTCTTCTAATGTTGACAAACTGATACATCAGTCTAAAGCTGCTTTGCTTAGATCAATTTGGATACACACCTGAGTTGACACTTGATCATCTTGTCCCCCCTCAGGATTTCCCGAACCAGTTCTACAGGCAGCCTGGCAGCCTGCACGATATCCTGAGGTGAGATCCGATCAAGTTTCATTCTTCAGTCTTTCCTTTCATACTGTCACACAGGAAACCAGGCGAAGCTGCTGTGTATCTGTGTGTGTATCTTAAACTGCTCTGAAGCCACTATATTAAAGTAAAACCAGCACTGGTTAAACTTTGCAGCTTTCAGTCTCTCCATTTTTGTGTAGTATTTACTTGCTGCTGTTAAGCCATGTTTGGTCCCCAGTATCAGGAATTATTGGGTCTGATTAGCGCAGAGTGCTCCTAATATGTAGGATGTTCATTGATGGTATCCACTCCTATATGTATCCATGAATCAATGCTATCTAATCTGTACAGCCTATGTATTGCTCTGCTGTGTGTGAGCTTGTGTCCTGCTGTATGTCTTCCAGGCGCTTTGTGAAGACCAGTCGATGTCCTCTGGTCTTCATAGTGTCAGACAGTCTCAGTGGAGACAGCAGCTCGCGCTTGATTTTCCCCAGAGAGATCCAGGACGAGCTGGACATCAGCAACATCAGGTATGAAGTGATGAACACTGCTGACTGTGACAGAGATGTTAGACCCTTAAGGAACCCCACACTAGAACCCAAACATACCTGTTAGATAGAGTTCAGTCCCCACTGTGGACTGATTAAGGAAAACTGTTCTTGTATGTATCATGGCCATGGAAAATGTGGGCTGTATTTTTCATTGAGTTGAGCAATCTGCATGTATACAGCACCAAAGTACACAAGCAACACAAGCAGTGAATGGGGAGAGAGTAGCAGGTGAAGGTGGTTTTGATATAGATGTTGACATTTCTGCATTAAAAGTATGTTTATTTACAGCATCTAAAATGTTTCCAACAATGTTCAAACCCAGACACATCTGATATTTTATTCAAGGTTTGTTTCAGTTGGTCACCCGTCAATGGTGTCATATCTCCTTTACTCCAGAGGAGCTATAAGTCAGAGGAAACATGGGATGTGTCAGAGAGTAAGGAAAGAAGTCGAAGCGAACATAACGTGAATAAAACTTTCATACATTAGCTCATCTGAGAGTGTGATTCCTGTGTTTTTGAGTGACTTCAAATAGTTTCCCATCAAGAATGAGGGTTGTTAAACAATGACAACAACGCCCATGATTCCGTGCTACTTTATGAAATCATCAAGATATGTCTTTAGTTATTGTTTTGATGCAAGAGACCCCTAGCATGACACACTGTGTGTTTATTGCTGAGGTAAATGCAGCCAAACACAAACTTTGTTTTAACAAGACCAAGGAAAGTTCACTCCTGGTCAAGATCAAATGAAACTTTGATGAACACAACTCTTCAAATGTGGATTAACAGGATATTTAAACTCGTCCTGCTGACACAGAGATCTATTAGTTGGTTCCATCCAGTCACTGGATTCACCTGAACATTGTTTTGTGTCCTCTGTTTCCAGTTTTAATCCAGTGGCTCCAACCACAATGATGAAGGTCCTAACTCGAATTTCAACTCTGGAGGCAGGAAAGGTGAAGGGAAGCTCTGCAGTTGATAACATGTCTTTCAGTGTTTGATGTTTTCTACAATATACTTTCCCATAATTCTGAGCAGAGCTGTGGTAAGCTGTGTGTGCCAGACCAGGCAGTGTTGGAGACGTTGTGTTCAGGAAGCTCAGGAGATATTCGCAGTGCCATCAACAGCCTCCAGTTTTCCTCCCTCCCAGGTCAGAAATAAATCCACTCACCAGCCAGAGCAGTAGGGCAGTCTAGAGTGTACGCATACATACACTGAGATCTGCTGTAAGTACCTTTTTGATTTTTAATGACCTTATTGCCCTCCAGACAAGTCATTGGAAAAAGGGCTGTGGAGGATGAAGGACCGGCCCGTGACTTCAGTGGGCAAAGCTGTTGCCAGAACAAACCAGAGGAAGAAGAAGTCCAAACAGACTAAGGAGCTGGAAGAGGAGCAGGCTATTGGAGGCAAAGATGCTTCTCTGTTCCTGTTCAGAGCACTGGGAAAGATCCTGCACTGCAAACGTGAGTCATTGTTTCTGTCAGTGCTCCTCGCCTGACTTTGACGTGCTGATAGTCCTTTGCAACAGCAAACAGAGGATGAAGAGGATTTGGTTGATGAAGCATGAAAATATGTTGGTGATTGTAAGTGACACAGATTCAGATTAATGTGCTTTTTTCATCAACAGGGGGGAATCATGAAGATGCTGAAGCAGCTGAAGTTGCCCCTGGACCTGGTTTACCATCTCACCTGTCTCATCATGACAGAGAAGCATTACTAGTAAACCCTGAGGTACAAACATTGTACTGTAGCTTTAACGCATAACAAGCAGCATTCTGAAACATCTTTTTCAGTCTTTGAAAACACTCACATCTCATCCATCTGTGTCTCTTTGTTCAGTTGGTTGTTGAGCGTTCACACATGTCTGGAGAGTTCTTCAACCTGTACCTCCATCAGAACTACCCGGACTTCTTCTCTGAAGTGGAGGATGTGGACCGGGCCAGCGAGTATCTGTCAGATGCTGACCTCCTCACTGCTGATTGGACGGTCAGTCTTCTCATTTCTTAGATACCAAACCTTCTCATTGCACAACACAAAGAGACCAATAGACTACAACCTAGAGTTGAATCTTACAGTTACACAGAAAATGAATGTTGTGTTTGTGGTCAAAACTAAGAGCCAATCAGCTCTTTGATAAGGCAGCAGACAGGCGTTTCCTGGTCCTGGACCTGGCTTCTTCATGACACACCCTCAAAACAGTCACAGAAACAGCTTCAGAAAAACATCATCACTTGGGTTCAAAAAAGTTTGTTGAAGCAACATTGTGATAGAATATTGTATTTTTGTGATTTGTTGCCTCCAGTTTCAGAGTGTAATCCCACTGTGGTAAAGCTGGACAGCTGCTGCACATGTGTATATGTTATTATTACATTTCTTTATGATCAAAGAACTGAGAGAAGAAGGCGAGACGGCTCACTTGTCAGCTATTTCCATCATCAGCTCCAAAGAGAAGCTATGATACATGATGTTATTTTCAGTGTAAAACCTCCTTACTTCCCAATATTAGCTAAGATTAGGGCTGCAAAGAGGTGAAAAGTTTCCGATAAATTTCCAGAAACTTTGCATTGGAATTTAAACTGGGGAATTTTAGAAATATTCCAAATCAGAAACTATGAAATTATGAAAATTAATGTGAATTTATGTGAATTAACTGTAAATTGGGGCTAATTTAAACAAACTATCATATCCAGACATAATTCTAAACATTTAGTTTTGTCATAAGAAGACATGCAAAATAAAACAATTAAAAAGCATTTCAACAGATTTATTTGTAAGTAAGAACTTTATCAAGTTTGAAATATTTTATTGAACAATATTATGTAGTCCACAAGCTCAAATGTGTGTCTTCAATAGTCTCTGTGTGGTCTGGGCTCTAAAGTGTGGTCCAGGTACAGAAATCACCTGTGCAGGTAGGGGGCGTGGCCTCAATAGCCCTGCAGTAAGCAGTGTTCTATGTGCATGTGATTGAGGAATGGCAGATATTCAAGTGTACCTGCATGAAATCTGGTTGTTTCAGGCAAGACTATGCTAAAATATATTTTCCACAACTATATTTAAGTTGCCTGTTAAGGGCCAACCTTCAGTTTTGTAGATATCTGACGTATTCCCATTTATTCCTATTAATTCCCATAAATTATGGTTAATTCCCATGGAAAGTTTCCAAATTTGTAAATTTGTAAATCACCTAAGTTATGTGAAAACTGTGCCTGCTGCTACATACTGTGTAGTGTATGTCTCACATATTCTTTTAAAGCAGATGTGACATACACAGAAGGTGGTGTACTGACTGAAAGAGCTGTGCTGCTTTCAGAGTCGCAGCACTATGGGGGAATACGGGTCTTCGGTGGCCACCAGGGGGCTCCTCCACTCCAACGCACGACAAGTTTCTGTTGGCTTTAGGCCACTGCACAAACCCAACTGGCTGCTGGTCAACAAGAAGGTGAGACACACTGAAGCTGTGCTTTAAACATGACATCAGAAAGAGAGGTACTCTGACAAACTGCAAAGTTATTTTGGTTATGGTCATAGTTCAGAACAAGTTGAAAGCAGCTGTGAAAATACACAGTTAGTGCTCTCTGGTGGACAAACATTGCAGTGAAAACACTGTTTGTAAATGTTTTTTCTGCTGACATTGACTGTTACGAATCAGCCAGACAGACTCCACCGTCATTGAAATGAACCACTCTGCTGCTAGAGAACTATGAACTGCATCTATCTACCGAGGGTCTAAGGACAGAGGGTGTCACTCCCTGTACAGATTGTAAAGCCCTCTGAGGCAAATGTATTTTGTGACTTTGGGCTATACAAATAAAATTTGATTTGATTTTGATCTATCTCAACATTTCTCACATGGACAACCAAAAACAAATGGACAGTGTTGTTAAGCTTCTTCTAATGTGTGTTGTGTGTGTGTGTGTGTGGCCTGTAGAAACAGACTGTACACAGTGACAGTAGATGAAAGTGTAATGAGACTGTGATGTTGTTCCTGTCAGCACCGGGAGAACTGCCTGGCTGCCCAGTTCCTGTTCAGGAGCTTCTGTCTGACACCAGTCAGCCTGCAGACTGAACTGCTGCCCTACCTGGCCAAACTCACCAACCCTATGAGGAACCAAGGTAACACACACACACACACACTCACTCACTTTATTGCTGAACAATGACATTTTTGACTCTAAAGGTGGGCTCAGTGATTCTGGACAAATCCAACACCCTGACCACAGTACTGGAATTAAAGTTAGCTCTGTGTATGTCTGTCACTGTCACAGCCAGCACACCAGCTGCAGACAGCAATACTCTCGACTCTTCTGCCACTGTTGTGAACATCACAATGACTGCATACCTTAGCAAACTACAAACTAAGCCGAGTGTCTGCGGACAAGTCATTTAACATTAGCTGGCACATAAATCATGGCTGGAATAACAAGTTGGTGTTGTGTTTGTTTTCCATTTACACACACCAGATTTATTTTCAGCACAGATACACAGTGCAAAAATAACAAGGAGATATTTACTGAATTTGAATAAAGTGTGTTGGATTAGAATCACCCCACCTTTGATTAATGTGCTGCTACAACCCTCAAATGTTTTTTGCTTTGATAATCTGGTATGCCACCATAATCGACAGAGCTTTGACAAATCATCTGTTGATAAAGTTCACAAGGATTCATTAATACAAGTGTTCTCTGCTACACTGTGTCTCTCAGCTCAGATAGCTTTCATCCAGGACGTGGGTCAGATGTCGCTGAGGAGGTTCCCCGGCAGGTACACATTTCATGCTGTCAAATTCAAGTGCGTCTGTGAGTCATGACGACCCTGATGAGTCTGCAATCCAAAGACCCAACCAGCCTTTACAGCAGTGATCTATACTGTCTTATTGACAGAAGGGAAGAGAGAGAAATGGACCATTCCACAGTGTTTGTTTTAAACACGGTCATGTGATTCACAGTACTCAGCCTTTCTTGACAAAATCATCTTAACTAAGAGGTTACTTACAAGCTTTGTTGAGTTAATTGATTTCTCTCTTTGGGTTTGTGTGACGCAGATTAAAACTGGAGGCTCTGACAGACAAAGAGCCGGGCCAGCTGGAGATGGACACTGAGGAGGAGGAAGAGAAAGAGGAAGGGCAGGGTGGGGTTGAGGAGGGCCTCCCAGCCAGTCAGCCCCAACCTACAACAAGCCAAGTTCTTTTGGAGGAGGAGGACCTGACCATAGAGGAATACATCAGTGACTAAGACAGAGATCTGTTGTCATACAGTGACCCTGTTTCACTTCAACATGACAGATGAATATTGAACGGCAGAAAGAAGAACTGATCAGTTTGACTTCAAAGGTTTTTTGTTATAACGAGATATTTTCACATTATTCTGACATACAGACCTGTCATGCTAGAACAAGACTGTTCTACACTGTTGTTACATCATAACTTATGTTGTTATAAGGTGATAATTTATATTAATGTGATATGTTGTTATAACAATATAAGTTAGAAGTATTATAACAACAGTTTCTTGTTATAACGTTATAAGTTTGCATGACGTAATAATGTGAAAACATATTGCCATAAAGTGAAAATCATATATAACATATGATATATATATATATATATATATATGATACATGTGAGGAAGTTCACACACTTTACACACTTGTTACTGTTAAAAAGTTGGTATACTCGCTCACCATAACCCTAACTCTGTGACTGTGATAATAATTGCTGGCACTGCCAGTATGTTTGCCTCATTGAGGTGTGAAGATATGATTTCTTTTTTCAAGCTTCTTGTTTTATGGACCCTGAGTTGAATGTGACTCTGTAACTTGTTACATGAACATAATCCAACAGAATCATGGAGATTCATTGTCATCGGGGACAGTTTGAAGTGCATGTTCAGCACTTGTTGTTTTTGTACTTCACAGTCAGAGTGACTGTTGAGCCTGGATTAACCTGCTATGAAGAACTGTCCAGGAACAAGCCCAGCCTTTAACTGACATCTTTTTTTTCACTTGGATGGAAAGTAAGAAATATTCCATGGAATACTGATGAGGAAATGTTCAAAGCTTTAAAAAAATGAATGTAAATAAACCAGTGAGTGAAAAGCTTATCATGGAGCTCTTTACTTTGCATTATCATGTTTTCACTCTCCCCTCACACACACACGCCTTCATCCAATATTTACCCAACAGTTTCACATGAAGCTCTTTTAAACCTTCCCTGTGGTGATGCTGACTGACAGTCTGCTGCTGGAACTCACTCAGGTACTTTCAACTTAAACTGAAAAAAAGATTGTTGAATTTCTTTTTTTAACGTATGCAGCTCCAGTAATGCACAGCTTATATAATGACTACACTTGTAAAGGTGTTGAATCAAAGCTGTTTTATAATGGTCAAAGTTAAATGTGGTGTTTCATTGAGAGAAAAGTTTGTTAGTCATCTTATGGTGTTTTATTTCTTATTGAGTTATTCTTCAATAAGGAAGCCAGTTATTTCTAGCTTCCTGCATATTCACTTTATTTTGAAGGTATTGATCGGAAGTAGTTGGTGTTACAGGTGAAATTGACGCTGCTGCACCTTTTGACACTACGCACTGGTGGCGGAAGGGAGTCACGTCGTATGACTGTGCGTGTGTGTGTGCGGCACTGACCGGATTAAACCGTGACACTTGATCTGACTTCACTTCGTACGTGGAAGGAACGAACGTTCACTCAGCTTTCTTTCTTTCTGTGTGTGTGTTGGTGGAACCGCTGAAGCACCGAGGAATATAAAGTTCTCTTCAAAGTTTCAGGTAAGAGGAAGTAAGGAATTTCAAAAGGAAAAATCAGAAAACAGGATATGGCAAATATATTAAAAATGATCACATTAATAATCAGTCCTATTAACTGTTATGTTACTTAAAAGATTTCAGACATGAAAAAGTCTCATTCTCAATGTTTTTCTTTATTTTTTTTATTGTTTTCTATGTTGTAGATTAACACTGAAGACATCAGAACTCAGAAATAGCACATATTGAATTATGTGGTAAACAAAACAAAACAAAAAAATATATGTTTTATTTTAGATTATTTTTTCATGATGACAGCTTTGCACATTCTTGGCATTCTCTCAATCAGCGTCATGAGGTCGTCACCTGGAATGATTTTCAGTTAATACTTGTTCAGAGGTCGTGTTGGTATACAGTAAATAGCTCTATTCAAATACTGTGGTAATCCATATTATGACAAGAACAACTAAGCAAAGAGAAATGACAGTACATCATTGAAGACCTGAAAATCAGTCAGTCAGGAAAAGTTCAACAACTTTAAATGCATTGTCATTTGCTGTCGCAAAAACCATCAAACACTGCTTCTCATGAGGACCGCCCCAAGAAAGGAAGACCAAGAGTTAGCTCTGCTGCAGAGGAGAAGTTCATTACAGTTACCAGACTCAGAAATTTGCTTCACAGAGTTCAAGTAGCAGACACATTTCAACATCAACTATTCAGAGGAGACCGAGTGAATCAGGCTGCAAAGAAATCACCAAGAAGAAGAAGAAGAAGAAGAAGAAGAAGAAGAAGAAGAGAACTGCTTGGACGAAGAAACACAATGAATGGACATTATCAATGGTATCTGCATGTGTGGTTCCCATCATGAGGCATGGAGGAGGTGGTGTGATGATCTGGGGGTGATTTGCTGGTAACACTGTTGGAGATTTGTTTAAAACACTTTACCAGGCCTCCACAGTGACAGTCCCAACCTAAATGTAAGAGAGATGGTTTGGGATGAGTTGGAGTGAAGGAAAAGCAGCCAACAAGTGGTCAGTAGACGTGAGAACTCCTTCAAGACTGTTAGAAAAACATTCCAAGTAACGACCTCATGAAGCTGATCGGTTGAATGAGAGTGTGCAAAGCTATCATCCAAAATCTAAAATATAATATTCTGGTTAACAGACAGTTATTTTTGTTTTTTCCACTGTGGTGGATGTAATGGAAGGTCTAACTTGGTGCAGATGCAGGAGGTCAGTAAGGCCTGCAGCCTGGATGATGACATGGTGGATGGAGACCTGGGTGACGGAATGGGAGTTGGAGCAGCACCCAGCTCTACGAGGAAGAAGAGCCAGAGCTTTGCTGGTGTCACAGAGACCCTGATCCCCGGAGCAGAGCATCTCAGGCGCAGCAGCCAGACAGGAGAAGCAGCCTGGATCCCTGGAATAAAGAGTGCAGAGGCACAGCATAGAGCCCGCTGGAAACTGTCACGCTCTGGTAAGAATGACTGCAAACTGACCCTGTACACAGAGGGTGGGTGGGTGGGTGGGTCTGTCGGTCTGTCTGTCTGTCTGTCTGTAGTTGCTCTGTGTGTCCTGCTTGTGTAATTAGGTGACTGTTTGCTAACACGTCATTCAGACCAACTTCATAAGCCAGTGATGCACTGCATGGCCAAATGTCTATGCACACACCTACTAATTATTGAGTTCAAATGTATTCCAGCAGCATCCAGTGCAAACAGGTGCATGAAATCCAGCACAGCCATGCCAGCCTCCATCATCATTTAGAATTTAGAATGGGCCGTAAAGAGCTGACTTTAAATGTGCTGCACTGTCATAGGGGGCCTCCTTCACCACAAGTCAATTTGTGTAATTTCAACCTTATTAGATCTGTGCCGGTCAAGTGTTATTATTATGAGGTGAGAAGCTGCACACAAGCCTCACATGATCATAGTCAATGCTACATGTTAGCTGGAGTGATGTAAAGCACGCTGCCAATGGATTCTGGAGCAGCCATCCAGATGATTTCCAATCATATTTTGTACTCTCTAGTCATTGATTAGAGAACAGCTTCTCCAGCATGAACAAAACAAAGATCAAATTTAACTTTCAACTAATGACCAGACCTAAAAATGTGATTTACATTGATGGAAGAGCATTATGAAAATCTCTTGCATAGAAATGTAACAAAGTGTAACTGTCATTGTGAGTTTTAAATGGATAAATGACTCTGCATGCATCGATTCAATCACACAAATCACAATCCAGAAATAGTGTGAATCATGCATGAGGATCATAATGAAGGAGCTGCAGCCTCTCACAAAATTTAAATAAACTATAATGTGAGTATATCCATTATTTTTCCATGATAATGGAAATAGCTGTATATAAATTTGCAGATACTTAGCATTATGCTATGCTAATATTAGCATAGTTTCTAGCTATTTGCAGGTATTATATGCAGTTGTGTGTTCTGGTTAGGGGCCTGTAGACACTCAAACAGTGTTTTTTTGTCTGTGGACATATTTCACAGAGCAAATGTTTGATCTCATTGTGATGATGATTTTTTTATCTGATATATATATATATATATATATATATATATATATATATACACACATATTTATATTTTATATTTATATTTTATATTTATCTGATATGATATATTCGGCTCAGGTCAAAGTTCAAAGTGAACATACATTTTCTATGATCTCTAACACACGAGAACACTTTTCTGTGAATCAGCAGACTCGCTGCTTGAGCTGTCCAAAGAGGAGCTGAAAGACAGGCTACAGGAAGCAAGTGAGGTAGGAAAAGTGAAGACAGACTGGAATTGATAGAACTTTGTCCAACTGACTCCAGCCTCACAATGTAACTGATGGGTCTGCTGTGTTGACAGGTGATAGACGTACTGTGCTGTGAGCTGGAGGTGACACATCGTTACCTTGAAGGCAAATATGAAGCTCTGAGGATCTTACAGGGGAAGGTAGAGCAACACACACTCAAGTACTGCACTTTACACCCGACTGTACAGTTCAGCTGGAACCACACGAGAGACAGCAGATGCAGCAAGTCTCACTCAAGAATCTACGAGGTGTTGTCAAGTCATCTAACATAGGAGGGTCCAGTGTTTTCTTCTCGTGACCCCTTAAAATGGAGTTGCAGTTTTGACCCTTTATGACTTATTTTGTCACGTCATCTCAACTCAATCTCACCATGTGTTTCCTGTCTGTCTTTGCTGTCAACTGTTGAAGGCAAAAATATATAATATTTAATACTATATATATATAATACTGACACCTGTCAGAACATGCACAGGAACACACACATAGACAGATGCCATGTACACATATATACTGGAAGGAAGGATATATATTATATAATCAATAGACTAAACTAAAAACTTTTCTTCATCCAGGCCATTCTTGACAAAGCCACGAGTCACACTAAAAGTCTGGTGCAGAAAAGTGAAGAGAGGGCCAAGGCTCTGGAGAAGGTAAGCGTACGTGTATGCTGCTCAAATAAGGGCTTGGTCTGTTTGCTTTAACATTCTGCAGCAGGTTTCTCCTCAACAGTCAGGAACTAATTGCTGTTTGCCTTTTTATTGAAGACAAAAGGAAACACAGTGCAATGACATAAGAGAAGTGTTAAAGAGACATTTCTTAGTTTCCAGTTGTATCCTGGCTGATTTGAACTGGTGAGAGATGCATTCTAGACAGAGAAAGTCCACAAAGTTATATCTGAAATTATGAAATGGGTCATTAATTTAGACATTAACATGTAAACTACATTTGAACATAGCATTTCAACATAACTAAGCAAGGTGCTGTTTTTGTACATGGATAGTAGAGTCAGCTTCACTTGATTGTTGGTGATTTGACTTCATTTTGGTTCATAACAAGTGTCCAAAATCAGTCCCTTGTTCACTGATTCACTATTCCTTATAGATGAAATACTCCATAAGGAGCATGGACATGCTGTTTATAAAAATGGACTCTGTAACAGCTCCTCAAACTGAAACCAAAATATCTTGATTACCCCCTAGTGGGTGGCTGATAGGACATGGGCCAAACTGAAAAATCAAAGTACATATCAAAGTTTTTTAAGAAGTTTCTGTCATTTTAGCAATCTAAGTAGTCATTTCTCTGATAAATTTGCTTTTTATTAGTTATGCAAAAGAGGGTTTCATGTCATGATTGACAGCTGAGCCCTGCTTGAGATGAATGAATTGTCCGGGTGTGTGGGTGGGACTTACTGTGACAGTCCGGATCACTATTGCACAGACCCTGACTCCAAATGACACAAATGTCACCAGCCCAAGAGCAGCCAGAGTTTAGATTCTATATACTATAAGTTATAGTTATAGTAACTATTACTTAGTTACTGTAACTTTATCTAGAATTGTTTTCAGTGCAGCTGCTCATAACTTAGCTGCATCATGGATTTTTGGTGAACAGCAATAGTCAGTTTCAGATATGATTAACTCATTTTTTTTAAAAGAGAGAATGTATGAATGAAGGAGGGAGAAATTATTTAGATCTTTATGTGTAATTATCTCAATTTCACTTGATACAATGAAATATAAATTTCACCAGTTCAAATGACATACAGTATCCATGGATACTCTGAGTTAAAGATAAATGTATCTAGAAGTACATGACCATCATCAGGCCTGTACAATGATTGGCCATTTAATTATGACACTTAGACATTTAAAATACTGGAAATGTATGAACATTTCTTGTATCATTGATATACACCCAGACTGACACAATCATTTCATTTTTTTTAAATGTGACGTTGATACCTAATGAAAGAAAGTGGATGGTTCTTCTAGATAACTTAATTAAATACAAGAATCTCTGGCAGGAGGTGAACAGTTTGCAGTGGGAGCTCAGCTTCACCCAGGTCCAGATGAAGAGGTCTCAACAGTCTTCTGAGCAGAAATACAACAGGTTCGATTTACTCCACATGCGCTCATGTCTGTGCTATTTTCATCAGTTTGTGTCATAACGTAACTGTTCTTGTTGTTGTTGTACTCAGAATTTTGAATGAGAACAAGACTCTGACTGATAACCTGGAGGAAAGAGCGATTGAGATCCAGCAGCTCCGAGCAGAAAATTCTGGTAAATAATGCTGAATCATTGAGAGTTGACCCCGCCCTGAAACAGCAGTTACTACATATGTACACATGTACTACATACTACTGAGACCTGTGTCATTATTATGATCAATACTTACCTGAACAATTTTTGTGTAATATGACAAATGTCTTAGACTGCTACTGCTACTAATAATAATAATGTGTGTGTGTGTGTGTGTGTGTGTTTTTTTGCAGCTCTAAGTCGGCAGTGCTTGGAGCTTCTCTCCATGTTGAATGTGAAGGAGCAGAGAACTTACCAAGGGACCAAACCTCAGTACAGCCTGCATACAGACTCAAGTGTTCTGGAGGTGAGAGAGCACCACTAAATATTACACAGAGAAAAGAAGGCTTTACATTCAGTTCAGATACTTCACACAGGACCAGAGTTACAAGAATGGCCCGTTTGATCCACTCTGCTGTATAGTTTTTAGTATTTTGACGACACAAACATTTAGCAATATGCAGCATGCAAGCACAATATGAAGAGATTTTAACCCCAATACAAGACAGGGCCTCACGATCAGGTTAATAATACAGATGTCACCTTAATAATTTTATGTGTAAAGCATAGCAAGATATCTCAAAATCTTCTCATTATATTTCAATAATTCAATAATTCGTTTTGGAAGTTGGACCATGGGTTGAGGAAGAGCACACATAGTGCCCTCGTGTGGCCATTATGTGTACTTACCAATTACCAAGCCCAAATTCAAGATTATTTCTTTCATGAGGGGTGCCTGCATTTTTGTCCTGACATATTTTCTTCTTGCTTTCCATAATTCTTCCAACACATGTCATCCATATTTAATCATTTACATTGTTGGATATATTCTAACCATGCTGATTGTCAAATCTCTGGCTACACTGAAACTGAAGAAGAAGCAGAACATCAGTGTAGTTGTAGTTTTTAGGAAGGAGATGGAAATTTTCAGCTTTTTATGGATCTCTGATGATGATGAACATAATGTATTTCTTACGATTACTTAAATGTACAACAAGGAGATTTTATTGGTCACGATCAGTCGTAGTTTGATACTGATAATTCTGTGACCTACATAAACAAACAAGACCATCATCAAGATGGGACTATAAGACTATTTGGATAAAGTTATTCTTCATGCCTACCACTGGGTTGGATTCTCCTTGAAACCGCTGAAGACACTGTCACTGTCCACACGATCTGTCAGAATCAACACAAAATGAACGCTCCTGTAGCTGCTTTAACTATAATTAATAAGTACGTTGTACCTGCACTCTGAGTTGGTTGACCTTCTCTGTGTTTTCCAGTTGGCAGTGTTGGGGGCTTGCCGGTGTCTCGGTACTGCTGAAGCTTGTCCGTGCAGTCGGACTGCTGCTGCCAGCAGGAAGCAACTCATCCAACTACAACAGGAGGTGAAGTCCATGTAACACTTCACCTCAGATGAGCGTCTTCTTTTTGGTCTCAAACCATCGTTGTTGTTGTTGTCTCAACTGTCTGTGTGTGTCTTCCAGCTGGACGATCAGTGTTCGAGGAGAGAGGAGGCGTTGATGGTCGCAGATGCTTTTCGCATCGCCTTTGAACAGCAGCTGAGGAAACGCAGTGAGCACTTCCTGCGGCTGGCTGAGGCCAACAGAGGCCTGAAATCCCCTCACTACAAGGCTGAAGGCAAGTCTGCCGTCAGCACAGTCTACTACATTACATCACAGCGGATGATCAGGTCGTCCCTCAGGCACCGGGTCCTTCCCATTACTGTCCTACATTAGAGGTGTAGACCAGTTTAGTTTTCACACAGTAATATGGTGAATTCTGTAATTTGTTAACAATTAGGCACAAACCAACCAATACGTATATATATATGAATTGTATTGAAAAGTTGTTTGAATGAAATGAAATTGTATAATTCCATTATTTCTGAAAAACTTCTCTAACCTCAAATGTGAGGGGGTCGTGTGTGAAATACACACAGAGGAAGAGAATTCAGGTGAACTTGTTCTTTGGATTGGAGTCCAGATTTTCACAGCCATGGATTTATTGTCATTTTGTGTCTGAGTGTGTTTGAGTGCCTCCTAATTTCCATTCATTGGAACCTTTAGAAAAGTGTCTTATTTTCCTTCCAGGTGTTAAAAGGAGTCCTCTAATCAGTGTAAGCCAGAGGCTGAAAGGATTGTTGCCTTCCAGTTTGGAAGTGAAGATGCCTGATGACCTTTCAGACACTCTTTACCGACTGCTGGACTTGGTTAGTATCTCCTCTAACACCTGTAGGCCAGTTTTACGTTATCAGGAATAAGGAGAAGAATAACACTTCCACTGACTAACCAGAGGTTGTTAAATCTTTATTTGACAGCAGTGTATGTTAGCTTTTTTAATTTCAATTATGCTGAATAAGAAACTAGAAAAAAACGCATTAACAACCAAGGCCACATGAAGATTCTCTGTCAGTAACCAAACGGTGCATGTTTCCTCATCATCATCTCGTGTTTGCTCCTGGTGGAATTGTTGGCTCTCTGTAGATAGTGTTATAAAGATCACAGTCTAGACCTGCTCTGTATGGAAAGTGTCATGAGATAGCTTTTGTTATGAATTGGCGCTATATAAATACAATTGAATTGAACTGAATTATATGACAAGGTGTCTTAACAGTTATCAGCTACTTTTCTGTATACATCCATGGGTAAGAAGAAAGGAGTCATGGGTGGAACTGGAGTGTTCGGATTCTTCACCTATGGGCCAAATAAAATCTGAGGTGGCAGAGGAGTGGTTCTACATTGTTCTTCACATTATAAAGACTAGCTTAATATATTTATCTCATTTATGGAGAACAGTGGCAGCAACCTGGATGGAAAGCAAGTTACCCTTAAAGGGAATAGTTTGCAGGCAGAGACCATATGTGTGAAGCAGAACCTAACATAATCTCAGCTGTGAACCAGAGCTACACTGTAACCTCATGTTAACCATGCGAAACATAATAATGAACCTCAATGGAAAAAAGTCTAGGGAGATTTGATTTGTAGGTTTGAGACATTAACTTATAAAAGTAGCTGCACCACAAAGCAGGGAGAACATATAATGAGATATAATGGGGCCAAATTTGTGACCAGTCTGTGTAGTAGGTAATATTGAGCTCCATCATACACCATGATAACAAATGAAGGAGGTGCATCAACATTGGCTCTAAAACAAAACTCCAAGCATACAGTTTAAAGCTGGTGAGTGAGAGTCCACCATGATAAGTCTGTGCAGTGGAGAAACTTATAACAATATGAGTCCTTCTTGTTGTTCCACAAAAAATCAAATCAAAGGAATACTCAGCCGCATCTGATACTTGCTGGACATACTATTGGAGAAATATACTGTCACCGTTCAAGCTGGGAAAATGCATAATGCAGGAGAATGACTGAACTGGTGCAGATCAGTGTTTTTTTCAGTGTTTTGTTCAGTGTTTTTTTTTGTTTTTTGTGAAAGTGAATATCAAGCAGGCTCAGTTTAAAAGCAGGTGAGGCAGTCCAAACAAGCAAACCAATCTGATGGTTATATCCAAAGTCCAAAAAGGCAAACAGGGTTTAAGAAACCAAAACATCAATCCAGACAACATTTGGACAATCAAAACCAAAACCATAGTTTAAAACATGAGTTTAGTCTTACTATCCAGCACAAACCACCTCTTAACACCTTCACCATCATTGCTGTTCTGCAACTAAGTCTCTAAGGAGGTTATCATGTAAGAAGTCATTATTTTAAAAAAAAAATGTCATATAATGTGTCTCCTGCTCTAGCTGAATGACAAGGAGGAGGCCCTGGCCCACCAGAGGAAGGTGAGCATCATGTTAGCCCACAGTGCTGAGGAGCTGCAAAGAAAGTTACATCTAGATTCACATTGCGGCCCATCAGATGCATCACAGTCCAGGATTCCATCAAAGCAACCACAAGACTCTTCAGAGAACCAGTGCCAGTGTCAGCAAACAGCTGAAACTTCAGAATCAAATCACAAGTCCAACATTCATGAACAACAACAGCAACACCTCGAGGTGCCAGACCCACCAGAGATCCAGAGCCAGTGTCAGCAAACACCTGAGACTTCAGAGTCAAACCAAAAGTCCGTCATTCAAGAACAGCAACAGCAAAAAGAGGTGCCAGATCTATCAGAGAACCAGAGCCAGTGTCCACGAACATCTGAAACTTCAGAGTCAAACCACGAGTCCAACATTCAAGAACAGCAACAGCAACTAGAGGTGCCAGATCCAATAGAAGACCAGAGCCAGTTTCAGCAAACATCTGAAACTTCAGAGTCAAACCACGAGTCCAACATTCAAGAACAACAGCAACAACTAGAGGTGCCAGATCCAATAGAGGACCAGAGCCAGTGTCAACGAACATCTGAGACTTCAGAGTTAAACCACGAGTCCAACATTCAAGAACAGCAACAGCAACTTGAGGTGCCAGATCCAACAGAGGACCAGAGCCAGTTTCAGCAAACATCTGAAACTTCCGAGTCAAACCACGAGTCCAACATTCAAAAACAACAGCAAGGACTAGAGGTGCCAGATCCATCAGAGAACCAGAGCCAGTGTCCACGAACATCTGAGACTTCAGAGTCAAAGCAAAAGTCCATCATTCAAGAACATCAACACCAACAATTAGAGGTGCCAGACTCATCAGAAAACCAGAGCCAGTGCCTGCGAACATCTGAAACTTCAGTTCCCCAGCTTCAGTCCAGGACAGAACTGGATACTGAAACGAATACTGAACAGCAGGAGATTTCAGACCCATTGCAGACAGGCATCCAGTCACTGTCTAACTCTAAGAACCACGCGTCTGAAATCCAAAATGAAGACCAGTGACAGTTTGTCCAGTCATGAGTGACTCTGACTTGTGTCACAGTAGGAAGAGTTCCTGGGAGTTTCTCATATGAAGTGACTCTTTAACAAAGTTGAATAAAACATTTGACTTGATCAGTCTTTTCCTAACTTGTAAATCGCACATTCACATGGATTCTCCTAATTTATTGCCTCCGCTGCCCTCTGCTGTTAACCACACATAGTGACCAGCATATTAGATACAGCAAATGAAATAATATACTAACTTCACTATATTTCTGTAAATATTGTTTTTTTTTTTCATTTAGCTGCTGTGACACTTGAATATGGTACCAATTACTGAGATATTTTTTAAAGAATTCTCTCCTCAGCCTTCATTCTGCATTACAGTTGCTGATCTTGGAAACCTTAAAAATATGAAATAACTACATTTAGACTCTGGGAGAAAACAGTCATCCATTCTGTACTGCTAAAACTTTTATTTTTTATGCATCCCATTATCTTTTCAAATGTTTCATATCTGGGGTGTCAACATGGGCAGTGTGCGGGATCACACTTTACAAAAAACAAACTTCTATCCTGGAATACACATTTCAAAAGGAGAACCTAGTGGATGTATTATGGCATGTTTCTTTAATCTCTGGTGACATGACATGCAGGTCAGGTTTGGATTGATGAATCAGGCTACCTGTAGTTGTAGTTATCAAATATTTCTTTTTTATGGGAAAATCTATTTGCTTCGTCTTCATAAAGCACAGGTAAACCTGTTTACATAGACATGTACATATATATATAGATCTAATTACAACCAAAGACATACATAATCATCAGTGTGCAAACACTAACAATCAAAACCAATGAAATAAGAATAGATCCGAATAATTTAATAATTTATATATTTAATAAATACATTTTTTACAATGTGTTTGTTAGTACAGGACTGTAACCTTCATAAAATAAAATAGTGCAAAATGTGAACAGATTAAAAAATGTGGTAGTTCTTTCTTTTTTCTGTTTTTTCTTAATCTAACATAGTGTGCAAAAATGTCTGTCTAAATATCTAATGCCATTCATGAGTCAGCTGAAGCCAAAGTTGAATTTACACATTAAAACATGTTTGTGGCTTTAATAATGAAAATACAGAGAAGTGACACAACACACGTCACTCCACATCTCCTGCAGTTGTCGAATTCATTCATTTATGTAGATTTATGTAGACTGTAGAATTTTCATTTCTCTCATCTTTGTCACTTTTTTTGCTTCATTGGGACTTAAAAATTAAATAAGAGCTGACAGACATCCGAAACATGACGGGACCCAACTAGACACAACAAAATGTCCTTAAACAATGTTTTGTTATTTATTCTAAAATGATTGTAAAATGTTTTGATGTAAAACTTTAACCTGAAAGGTAACAATGAAGTGCATCTGTTGGATAAATGTAGTGGAGTAAAAGGTGAAATACTTCCTCTGAAATGTAATGGACTACAAATATAAAGTAGCATATAATGGAAAAACATTGTAGTTTTACAGTGCTTCAGTTACATTTTCCAAAATAAAGAAAACCCTCGAAAAACCCACTAGAGTATAAAAGTTAAATGCAAATCATACCCATCATATATGATTAACATATATGAACTAAGTTTTAGTTCTACCTCTGATCTCTCTAAAATAATAAATAATAACTTTGCGATACTGTCATAAGCCACGTAGAGTGGTCACTAAAGGATCGGTTCACCCAAAGTGCAAAAATCTGTTTTCCCACGAACGGCTTGTGCATGTGTTATTTTGGAGTGACAGCATGCCGCACAGGAAGCTGACCAGCTGAGGGCAATGTTTGTCCACTCGTGTCCTCAGAATGGTTCTCCTCTGTGCACATACAGTTTAGTCCATCACATTTCATTCATGTTGCTATTCATTCTTCCAGCATTAATCGAATAAGAACTCACACTAATAAATACTGATGTGACCACACATGAAGTATTATTCCATGTAGATATAAGGCTGCAGTATGTTGGTGTCTGTATGCAGCTCTTGTCTGACTAATCATGTTTTGAAGAAATGATTAATAATATGGACAAATAGAGGTCTGGTCATCAAAGTGGCTGAGTTTAGGAGTGAGTCTACACCAGTTGGATCTCACACAGCTTGATGGTGGTTGTGTACATATGAACAGCACTAAGGGGTAAAGCTCAACAGACAAATAGTACAACATTGATCTCCAGTCACAGAACATACATTCATTAAATGAAGGCCAAGGCTTCTATGAATTCAGCATTCAAAATCAGAGGGACCACAGATCTAATTCACATCATCTAGAATATGTTCTTCATACAGACCTGGAACTGATAGAGTCAAATGGTTTAGAATAGAAGAAGAGATTTCACCCTGCATCATGGATCATCATTGATACTGCAGTGCAAGTTATTAGCAGATGTCCTTAGGGCAGTGATTCTCACCTTACTTTTGCCAAGGTTCCTGCATTTCCTTAAACGGCCAGTAGAGGCAGGCTACAAAACAAGTCAAAGTTCCCATGTTCTTAAAAGCTGTGGGTGACCTCACATGTACATTTTTATTCATACAGTCTCTGAATTGGTGCAGTATTAAGCTGGTGGACTGATGGAGATTTCACAGACTGGATCAAGCAAGAGGTACAGAAAATGTTGCATTTTCCTGTGCAGTCCTTGTCGGACACATATAATAACAAACTGAAGCGGCAAAAGTGGCAAAAACAATCACTTTTAATGGAAATAGCAACTTCAGCATTGATGTTAAATGTCTGTTCTTTGCCCAGTGTTTCAGCAGAGGAATAAAATTCTCGCTGCTTTCCTGTAGGAATCCCCTTCACGCATGGTGCTCAACATTGTACATGATCACAAAGAGCATTTTCTGTTAGCACGTAATGAAACTGAAAAAAACAGAACACAAATCTACAACTGCGTAGTGATTTACATTTGCAGGTTGTGAGTCATGCGTATCAGTTACACAGTGGTGTTTTAGAAGTGGTAGCATATGTTTATTGTAAAGACTTTGGGTTTTCTTTAACACAAGCTGCTTTAGTGATGACTCAGTAATTGGCCTGAAGGTTTGTTTCCAACCTTTGATCACCTTGTTTTTCTCAGCTATATTAACTGGAGTACACTCAAGTGTACAGTGCGGTGTAGTAATTACTGACTGATGCAAGCATAACCATAGAACAAGAAATGACAGAAAATAACAGAATCTTTCTTTGGGCGTGAACCGATTGTTGGTTTTAGTTTGAGGATAGCCAGAGTTTTAAGACAGTACTCCCAAGTGTAAGGGTAGAAATGTGTGTGTTGGCTAGTGGTGGTTGGCTGGTCCAAGGGCTCAGACAGTCTGTCATCTTGTTTCTCTTGACCTCTTTGGCTTGGCTGAGCATTGATCAGTGCATTTGGGGCCTCTGGTCCCACAGTGGCCAGCGGTGCTCTTGTTTCAGAAGAAAACTGAGCTGAAATCAATCTGGGTCAGCTGCTCAGATCGTAGCTGTTAAATAGCTCAACAGGAAAGGCCAGACTAAAAAAGAAGAAGAGGAAAAAGAAAAAACAAACAAACAGGTGCTTATTTTGCTACTTAAAATATATTGAAGAAAATATAGCTCACAGAAAGCCTAAAAATAGAAATGAGTGTGATATTGTGAAAGTGTTTGATGTATGATGTATTGATTCAATGTATATAGTCTAGAGATACAGACGACCAGTTAGGCTGAGTGCTCTGTGGACGACTTAGCACAGTATACAAAAACAAGAGTGAGAAACAAAAGTAACAAAAGCACCTTAAGGTTAGGATAGAACACACACACACACACACAGTCTCATTATTGAAGTCACTGCTGACTTCAGAAACATAAGAGAACCATAAAAACATGAAAATGATATTATGCTTCAGGTGATGTGAGTGAATATTTTGGGGAATATTTTGTGACTGGGCAGATATGTTTATTACAGTGACATTACATGTTTGGTGACATATGTTTATCATGTTGTTGCAGTTGTGTGATGAAGAGAAACATTGTCACTTTGAACACCTTGCAGCTGAATTTGTAAGGGTTTGTAATGACTCTACTGTCACTGCTGCTGCTACAGCGAGTGAAGTAAATAAGACTAATGTCAGTCATCACAGGTCACCAGTCACACCAGCAATGACTGAATTCCTTTAATCAGCCACATAGTTCTCTAACAGATAGCCAGGAATTGAACTGCATTACCAGAGCCACTGTATCATTTTCACTGCCCACATCTGCCCCATTAGCTTTAGATAATGGCAAAGCTTTTCACACTTGGGATGGCCCATGAGCCAATCCCAGTCATTTGCATCTTTAGGCCTTGAAGCGCTAAGCATCACTGATTGCAGGCATTCTGGGAATTGGACTGACAGTGAATGAATAGATGGAATGAGAACTGAATAGCAATAGCAGCTTATGCCAATGACCAAAACACATTCTGAAATGTCAATTTATGCTCACTGCAAGCCCAATGTGAAAAGGACTGAGTGTGGCAATACTGAGTGACTTCTTTCACTCTTTTTTTTTACTCAAAGTAGAACAGACAGATGTGAAACTGCACAATAAAAAACTGTCAGGTAACTATTATGTGATGATTGTTCGTGGGACCTCATTATTGTCTTTTGGAAGAAAATATATCACCAGCAAATCATGATGAGGCTGGGCTTTTATTATCCTTCATTTAACCTTCCAAACTTTTTTTCATTAGATTTCAACTTGAAGTGTCACACTGAAACACTGACAGCATCACATTCACATGTTTAATTCCAACACCCCCAATATACTGTATGTCGACACAGAGTGAAATATTCAAAATTACAAATTACAAAAAATTACAAAAAATATTATAGATGAGTTGCACACAATTTAATTAATTGTTGACACTGAAATACACTGAAACACCCAAGAAGTTCAATATGAGTCTAAAGCAAAACCAAACAATTCAAAATCAATTTTTTTTAGTAATAGAGTAAAAGTAGAGCCAGAATGTGTCAGAGTGTCAAAAATATGACAAAATATGGATTCTGTGCTGTTGTATTTTTGTTGTATTTGCTTTCTTTAGAAACAAACTAAAGCTTCAATTATAATTCTATGAGGTGCTTGTCCACACAACTTAGGTTTTATAATGACGGAAGTTATGAATACACATTGAAACATGGTTGTATTGTGAATGTTCATGATTGAGAGTTTAACATGTATGTTACATGAATGTTACATGAATATTATGTTATACCGCATCATCAAATGAAAGTGAATAACTGTGTCTTAATGTGACTTCTGTCATGTTCTTTGTGTCTAACTACATGTGCCATGGGTCCATGCTGAATGACATGCCACAGGCAGATCTGACCCAGCTCTGTGGGTAATAGTCCCTGCTCCTCCTCCACACCCAACTAGCATGAACAAAAGAGCAGAGTAGCATGGTGGACGACACAGGCTGAATTCAGGGGATTTTTGGGCCGCCTGTATCCCCGGGGCACTTTATTTGGGCCAGCCTGAGCCTCCAGGACTTTTATCTTTCACACTTTGGAAAATATTGACACTCCCTGAGCTCTCGACCCTGTGCCATCGATTGGAGCTTAAGCTACACGGCTGGACTCCATAGTATTGGAGTGATTAATTAAAAAGAAAATGGTTTTTAGTATGGCTGGCTGCATGGAGAGTGGCAGCAGCAGTGAGACAGGGGGAGGGGCAGTATACACACACACACACACACACACACACTCACAGGCTGATTGGCACGCTGCAGTGACTGCTGGGTGAGGGGCGATGTATGAAAAACATTAACCCACAATGCACTGCTGAGTTTTGACAGATCCCTGCTCCAGGGCTGCTGAATTTATGAGCCATTACTCCTGCCGGCCCGGGATCTAGTTGGTGCATTATGTTCCATGTCATCCGCCATTAGTGGAGCAGTGGCTGACATCCATTGAGAAAGCCAGTGCTCTCTGACACTGGCTGGCTGATAGGGACAGTCTGGCATGCTCGGACTAGTATATAACCACATTGTTGTTTTGTTTCCATGCCCCCCTTCTCTTTTTCTTGTGCATCCAGTTGAGTTCATGCCTGCAGTAATCAGGGGACAATACGGCAACCTCCAAGCCCTCACAGCAGCCATTGTGCTGTACAGTAAGCTCCAGCTGGCCTGTTTCCATTCTGTTTTTTTAGGACACTGTGGACTTTTATGTCAGGTTTCAAGGGTAATATAAGCAGTACATAGTCACAGTGCACTACACTTGAAAGAAAAATGACATTACAGAAAGGAAACAAAGTTCAGACTCAGCAGTCAAGAACGTGTGTGACAAAGCCACAAATACACACATTTAGATTTTAGTAATTCTTTCAAGTTTTTTTTTTTTTTGTTGTTGTGAAAATTAACAACTTTATGAACACAACTAAATTAATGTTTTCTATGTAAGAACATTCATCTTTAAATTTAAATTTAAAATTGCATAATTCTTTCTGGGAAACATCTTAGGAAATTCATGTTAAAAAGATTAAAAAAGTTCAACTTATTAAACTATCAAATAGTACCATGATCTGAGACAGTATTGTTTTCTAGAGGAAAAAATCACTGACAGTAAAAAGAATGGACAGTGTAAGCGTGATGTAACCAACAGGTTTCCAAGTAGCCATTTTGAAGCTCAAAATCTGTGGTGCTGGCTGCCGCCATGTTGGCTGTCCTGCCACGTAATCTAAAAATCAGATGACATGGATCATTGACCTAAGGCAGGCTGAATAACACCTGGGTCTATAACAACACTCACCTGTCAATCAAAGCAGCCATCTTTATTCTGCATAACTATAAGCCTTAATATTATTTGAACAGGTGAGTTGTATATAAATTCACCCTCAGTACAGTCGTCATGAACGTGGAAATTAACTATAGAGACCAAATCAGTTTTTTGTACCAGGCTGTAAACATGTTTATTTCTGCTGTGAAGTTGGACATTTTAACATGGGGACTTATGGAGACTGACTCACTTCTGGAGCCAGCCTCAAGTGGACGTTTGAGGAACTGTAGTTTTTAGAGTAAGAAAAGCAGTCAGAAGAACTAGAAAAGACACCTGCGTGTGGTTAGGATTTGCTCTTGTATATTCATGATTTCATGAACAAAACAAAACCATAAAACAACTGAGAAACTTATCCCAGTGTTTACTCACGACAGAGTGTTTTCCATATTCACAAAGCCACAGCAGCAGCACGGTAATGGAGCAGCAACCCTCCCAGCCAGTCTGTCCTCATTAGCTTGCAGTCTAAATAGCCCTTAAATGTGATGATGGAGGTTAATAATGGCATTCAGTCCCGTCTGTTGTTGTTTACACACTTCTTAGGGAAGGTCGATGTATTGACCTATCTGGATACGGGGGCATGCATGACAAAACGCTGACAAATAATCTGTGTGGCCTTGATGTTCCATTAAATGATCGATTCAGCTGGTTTGGAGGGGGTGAGGGTGGAGGTGGTGGGGTTGCTCAGGGACTATGAAAAGGTCAGTATCTGTTAGTTCATTGGTAGAGTGATTAATAAATCAATAAGAGCTGGAGTGAGGCCCAGTGAATCAAACAACTCCACACAGAGTCCTGACTTCTCTTCAAAGGAATGAAAGGAGGGTGCATCACAGGAGAAGTTGCCACCACATGTCAACACTACTTCAAAATCCTCTCATGGTCTGAAGTGTGCCTCTCTCCCTGCAGCCAGTTCCTCACAGGATGTTTTTGCATACTGTCCATTATCACAAACAGACATCTGAGTTTCTATAATGAGGCAGCGGGAGTGTCAGAGTTCTGTTATGCGGTCTAAAACGTATGCAGTATTAATACAGTAGGTATAATCAGTGTCTTACATACTCTGTTATGTTCACCTTTTGAAAATTCTTGGAAATAAATGTATAAAACACACTGACAGACCATGATGCATTGCAGTATTTGGAGTTACTTCCCGATACTATGACTGACTTCCATACTTATACTAAATATTTGTTATTGCTTTTCCTACTTGCCAACTGCTGGCTCATAATTAAATGGAAATCTCTCACAACCTTCTCACATGTGGGTTAGAAGTGAGTCCTGCTCCGGCTTTTTATTTGGATATTTTTTTAACTTTTACTTCTGTCTCGCCTGCCTTCTTCAGTTCATAAATTGAAAAATGAAAAAACAAACTGTCTGACTGTACATAGACATTTGACTTACTGAACAGCTCTGATACTTCACAGGATTTGAGCTTGGTCTCAGTCTCTCTCTCACATTTGATTGGGCCTTTAACGCAGAAGCCAAAGCATACGAGAAACACAGAATGCTTTTTTCATCTATGATTCAAATTCTTCAATTATTGTCGCATATAATCATAAATTATAGTGAAATATATTTTCATAAGCTCCTACTATTAATAATAGTATAATTACAAACAACAATAGCAATAATAAGGAGTAAATAGTCTTAGTCAATGTTCTCTGTTATAGATTAGTAGTCTTAGATAGTCTTTTGGGCAGATAGAACACCACCACTTGTATGTTCAGTTGAATGAAGTCTCTTTACAGAGCCTTGTGGTCTTGTTTGGAACTGTTTCTGTACCAGACAGTGATGTTCCTCATTGGGATCCTCTCAGGACACAGTAGAAGAAATTCCAAAGTGTTTGAGGGGATTCCTGGAATTTCCTCAAGCGTCTGAGGTGAATCAGCCACTGCCTCACCTTTCTCACCACAGAGTCAGAATGCAGCACCAAGGTATTTGAATCTGTCAAGTCAGATTCTCTACTTCCTTCAGATAGGTCTTTCACTGTTTTCAGTGACCAGACCCACCAACCAACTTGACAATGGTGTTCGAGTCAAAAGCCCTGTGGTGCACCGGTGTTAATGATGAGAGTGGATGAGGCAACAGAGCATCATTGTTTAGGCTCCTGATGAGCAAATATCCAGCTGGAGCCTGCAGGTGGATGCTGGTGCTGAAAGAAGAGGCAGCAATGCTGCTAGAGGAAAGCAGTGACATTGACAGAGCAGAGGGAGAGATGAGAAATTCTGCAGCTTAAATAGAACCCCAAATTGGAAGAGTAGCTGACTAGTCCACTGCAAAAAACGTGCATGTAAAACCAGTGTGAGGCCTGGTTCTAATCAGTCAGCAGTCAGATATTTCTTCAGGTGTGAGTCATTTATTGACTTCTGCTATCTGATGCAGGAGCAGTATGCAGTGTGAGGAACGTGTTTCTCAATCATAGATTCAGGTAACAGTGATTCTCTCAAAAAACTTCTCAGTGTCTTAGCATTTGGTTGCCTGGAAACACAAACTGTCTCTATTTACCTTGTTCACTCTATGTAATTATCAACCTGTGTAGGCAATATGTGATGTGATCACTAAGGAATGAAAATCCATGAATACGGAAAGCAAGAACAATAGAAATTCATAAAAAAAATAATTAAAATAAAAAATAATATAATAATATAATATATAATAATATAATATAATATAATATAATATAATATAATATAATATAATATAATATAATAAATTAAGACAGACAAAAAAAAGAAAATGAAATTAATGTCACCAAAAGAAGAGAACTCAACAATTTGAGAAAAATTGTATTTTGTGTATTTTGTATTGTTTTATGCTGCAGTTCACACACACACACACACACACACACACACACACACACACACACACACACACACACACACACACACACACACACACTCTGCCCCCCTGCATATACCTGTGTCCCTCATTACTGGGCCCAGACGCTCCGTTGGTTATTCGTTTAATGGAGTTGGTGTTTGGTGATTGGGCTGTGCCTTCCTTGACATGTCCTGCTGTTGATGAAGCTTTCAGATGAGCTGAAGCGAGAAAACTAATAAACAGAGTAATTAGAGAAACCAAGTGTCACATGTATATGGGGAAGCTGCAATTTGTGAGCGTGCTGTTTGTTCATCAGCAAATTGCTCATCTTTGCAGAAAGCGTTGCGATTCCGCCTCTAACCAAGAGGGTGCAGTAGCACCACACGCCTCAGAGGGGCTGGTGCGCCATGAAGCCTGTGTGTAGTGAGGAGAGTGAACAGAGATGGTTGCCATATGTTTATCGTCTAATGTATCAGCGTATGTTTGAGTGGATTTCAAACATATCCCTCGGAGGCATCTCTCTTTTGAATGTCCTGGATGAGATGATTCCTCCCTGCAGAAGCTTCTGGTGTAATGAAGGGGAACCGTAGACACACACAAACACACACACACCAACACACACAGGCTCAGATTCATGCATGCACAGTTTTTGTATTACTGATTGTCTGTGGATAAAAAATAAAAAGATGATTTGAAGGGAAAAGATATAAAAATATGACTTCAACAAGAATCACCAGCACACAGACTTCAAAACATAAATGTATTGAAATATCAATTTGAGAGCAGCTGGTTTCTAAGTCAGGTCAAAATGTTTATGTGTATACCATATACTGTATATAGGAATAGAATGATAGGTTCTATGATGACATTTAAACCCACGCAGAGTGAGGAGCATCTAAAAAATAAGAACAATTACAATGCAATGAAAACTCAGAAGCAGATTATCGATCTGATTTATACCTTTTTATTCATTTATTTATTTTACCTTGTTATTTAATTCAACAACTTGTTTTGAGATGTTTATCACAACTGTCATCATAGAGAGAGACAACATTTTGGCATATACAAGTTTATGGCTATGGTAAATATTTTAAATACAATGTTTTGAATTGAAGAAGAAGTCAGAAGATACATATATTAAAATACACATGCTTCCCCCTTCCTCTCTCTCTCTCTCTCTCTCTCTCTCTCTCTCTCTCTCTCTCTCTATATATATATATATATATGCCTGTAAACTGTAACACATGTAACACTAATGACTTTTCTGTAGTTTTTTCGTTGCTTATAATTTATAACATTTGCTCCTCCCTTCTCCATGTTTTATTTGTGTGTGTGTGTGTGTGTGTGTGTATACATGTACACACACACACACATAGGTTGAATACTAATTAAGCTTCCATTTTCCTCACATCAATAAGCTGGTTGGTTGGATGTCTTCCAAAAGCTTCCAACAGCAGCATCATGTCTAGAACAGAGCTCTCTGAAAGTCTCACAACCAACTGTTTCAGTAATGGCATCAATCAAGACTCTACTCCTTCGACTATAGCACTTTACTAAAAGCTTCAGCTAAAACACAGGTAAACATAAAGGTCAACAATGATTTACTGGATGTGACTTTGACAGCACACATCAAGTTCCTTTCCACTATCATCACCCATACACACGACTAGCAGATGGTGCAGTATGATGGAAAGGTGTGGTGGAATTGAAAGCAATTTGTCTGTAAATCAACTGTAGTGATGGTAATAACTAACATGGGATAAGAATTACAATCTGGTTGCCTCGTGTGTATAACCACTCTGTTTTAGCTCTGGCTTGGTCTCTACCACCTCCTGACAAAGATTTCTGCCTTTTAAGATGCTACATTCTCCTCTGTGTTCACAAGCCAGCCTCTAACTGTATCTGTCTGCTGTTTGCAGGTAGTGTCCAGTGTCTTTGCAGAGCTTTTTCACTGAAACAGCTGCTGCTGTTTCCAAAATACAAGTTTTGTCCTCAACACTTGTTCTGAACATTACATTCTACATTACATTCTGAATGTTAAGGCTGTTAACCAAACCCCAGTACAGAACTGCCATCAGAAATGTGTTGCTCATGGAAGAGATGTCGTCTCTGAATTAATTTTCTGAGATGTTGCATTTTGTATCCCTCAGCATAACTGAGCTCATTACTCTGTGTCTTTGTGAGTCAAAATGTTTATCAAACTCATCCAGCATTGGTCCACTGCTCCGCTGACAGTTTAGTGTCCAAATCTGACGCGTGAGTCAGCTGTTTGTGTGGATTGGGCCACATTCATGGAGATTCAAGATTTCCACATTCAGCGTGGAAATAATTGCCATGCAGTAACTAGTATCTGTGAATTTCCAATTAAGATTAAATTGAAATGAACGTTCGTCAAAGCAGTCTGGAGCCCTGTCTGAATATGACATGAGTGAATTTTCCAGTTGGGTGGACGTGATTATTGATCTGACCAGCAGACACTCCCAGCTCTGCTCTGATATAGAAGTTGGGGCTTTGTTAAATGCTTTATGTTTTTCATGGACCACACTGACCGGTGAAGTCTGGATATTTTTGCATGTATGCAATAAATAATTTAGTTTTAATTTCTTAGTAAGTAATAATTCAGATCCTGCTGATAGCAGGTCATCACTCTGTCTGGCTGTCTGTCTGATATTCTCCTTTTTTTTCTTCCTTCTTGTGAGGCTAAAACATTCTCATAAATACAACGGTCTATGATCATTTATCTTAAAATAATATCCATGTTTTGCATAATGTTCAATGTGTATATTCATTGTTCCCAGTGGATGAACCCTGATCTGCTGACCTTTGCCTTCAGCCCAGAGCCTGAGCATAACCAAGCTTCTATGAGGATAAACTCCTTTGGTCCTTTATTCAGTGTAATGCTGGGTTCAGAAGACATTATAGTTTTGTCTTCTGAGAGAAAACACTGTCTCACTGTCTGATCAGGTGATCACAGAGACACAAATTCTTGCTTTGACTTTGGTCAGCTACATGACAGACTCTCCATCACAGCTTCACTATTCCATTTGACAAATGTTTCTGAACATAACCAGTTTTTGTGAATGAAGCTGGAATCATTCATGGTCACTGTGTGGTGGTGAAGGTAGAAAGAGGGTGAGTGTGTGTGATTGAGCAGCATAAATATGTGTGCAGAGGCTGACGTCACACACACACACACACACACACACACACACACACACACACACACACACACAGGTGTGATTACAGAAATGAAATGAATGCTCATTTCTGTTTCCTGTCACTGTGGTTACAGTTGAAGAGTGAGCTCTGCTGCCCTGGAACACATCGTGGAAGTTGTCAAACTTGACACATGGGACATGATGAGGAGTCCCAGATGTCGCATTGGCTGTTTTCCACTGTGACACACTAGACGTGATAAAACGAGCAGTCACTGTACCCAACGCTAATTTTCCCTTCCCCACATCCCAGGTCTGTCAGGCTGGGCTGTTTTTGGGCTGATATGACATTATCTGATCTTGGCAGAGGAACCCAGATGGAGGCTGTTACACTGGAAGGGCAGGTGGGCTCCACCTTAGGGTTTTCTTCATCTTATCATACCTACAAAATATTTATCAGCAACTTGAGTTGTAACATATGAATATCAGCTCTGAGGTATGTTGTGTGTAGATCTCATTATCACAGATAGAGTCTATATAGAGCATCCTGCACAGAGACACACAGGGCCTGTCTGTCAGCCCATTCAAGCAGCTAACAGGGAGCGATTTATCACAGGAGAAATCTGCCTGTCACAACTGAGGCAGCGGTGGTACGCGTCGCTGTTGGTTGCTGGTCTTTGTCCAGGACTAATCTCTGTGCAAGATCAACTTCAAAGTAATGGCAGCGTTCCCAGTGCACTGTTGCCCACAGGCAACATCTCTGCTCTGCCTCCATCTCATAAATCCAGGATCTGGTCACAGTGACAGGTTGTTATTAATCTGAGTAGCTTGTTTGATATCTCTATGGATGACATCAAGGCTTACACTAGGTAAAACAGGGATCACAGAGTGTGTCCCTGCAGTATTCTGTTACATGTGTATGTGTGGACAGGGACTCTGCTTGCACGCACAAGACAGAATTTTACTGTGGCGATAACAGCAGAGAAAAGTGGCATAATGACAAGAAGAACAAATGGAACACGGAACAAAAGTTCCACCACCTCAGAGGTAATGATTTGAATGACTGTAATTCTAACATCGTGCAAACATTTCATTTCTTACATATCTGTAAGACATCATGAGCAGTCAGACGATTGGACAGGTTATAAGAGAACAGCTCTGATACTGACTTCACGTCTTTAATGTGGTCAGTCTCAGTTTAATTGATTGATCATCTATAATTCAAATTCTTCAATTATTGTCACATAAAGCAACAACTATAGTGAGATATATTTCCAAGCTCCTACAATATATTCTTAATAAAAATGCAAAAAGAAATAACAACAACAACAACATTATTATTATTATTATTATTATTATTATTATTATTATTATTATAGTACAATTATAGCAATAAGGAATAAATAGTCTTAATCAGCATCTTCATTTAGGATCCTAGTGGTCTGGGGACAGAAGATCTTCCTGAGTGTGATGTGTGTACAGTAAGTACAGCAGGGGACTCAGAACACAACCCTGTGGTGCTCCAATGTTAAGGATGCGAGTGGATGAGGTGTGTCTACCCACCCTCACCACCTGGAGTCTGCCTGGAAGGAGCTATGATGTTAAATGATGAACTGTAGTCAGTGAACAACAATCTGATACCATCTGGTCCTGCTGGAGCCACACGTTTGACCTACCATACTGACTGTTCTGCTTTTGTGCAAACAGTTTTCTAGTGGGGGATTATTAGTGACATTTCAGGTGTGCTCACTTTCAGTCTGGCCTCCAGGTAAAGTGATTTTGATAATCTGGATCAACTGTTGGTTTGTTTCCACCTCGTCTGACCGTCGGCAGTGTAGTCTTGTAGTGATGTTGTTGTGTTCTCACTGTTCCTACTGTGTTATGATGTGATATTATAAATAATGATGACCAAAACTTCCAAAATAAGACCCAAGTTACAATAAACTTGAATTATTCTTTAGATACATTACAACACACTGTTTTCTTTAAGTACATTATATTCTGTGTCTAAGGTTTCATGCATTTGCAGAAGGTTGTTTTGGTTGAATGATAATGAGAAATCTACATTAAAAAAATATGATCATACAGACTTTGCTGTATTAACCATAAAATTGAAACAATGCTGTTGTCACTATGAACAGAGATGATTTTGGCAAAAAAACACATTCAACCTTTTTGGTGACCTTTCAAATATGTTAATAATCAACCTTTAATCATTGTTTTAATACAAATATGGTCAGCAGTATGTTTTAGTTAGTTTAGTTTTTGTAAATTGTAGAGTGGTGAATCCCCCTCATCTCTACTACACAAAAACTCTCTCTTAGTTGCTCTTTTTAGACCCATTCATGTTATCATTACACTACTACTATCCTACTAATTCATTTAAAAAAACAATCAAACAAGTTGTCTTTGTGCTATTCTCAATGAAATATGGAGTTTCAGTGCTGTTTGTTGTAGTAGTTTTGTTGTAATGAAATAGCTGATTGATTGATTAATTGATTTGACATCTACTTTGCTGGACACACTTTTTCTCTTGTTGTTTTTGCTTATTAAGTTTCATATTTTCCCACATTATCTACTATATCACCATAAACTGTACATGGTGATATATTGATCTTATAACAGAATATTACGGATAGCAGTGATAAAACTTATTATTCTTCTATTATTCAGATCATCCACCCCTAACAGCAGCAAAATAACAGTTTACTAACTAACTCCCCCTGTTCATTCAGGGTTTACTAATTTATAGAAGGTCTTTTAGAGACTTAAATTTGTTTTGTTTTTTTAAATTCATTTTACAACCCATGGCAAACAGACAAAAACTGAAAAAAAAAACATTCTGATACAAAAACATAAACAGTGTGGTCTTAATCCTTTGGTGAGTGGACATCTGAAAGCAGATCAGTCAGTAGCCACTATGACCCTGACGGAGGTTTTGTCATCTGGCCCCTTGCCATATGGGGGTGGTGTGTGTGTGTGTGTGTGAGTCTACATGTGTGTGCGGAGTCTTGTTCCACAAGCAGCTGTTCAACTATTAACAACAACCCCTCCCCACCCGTACACACACACACACACACACACACACACTGTCACATTGTGCTCCCACCCCCTGTTGCCTCGCAGCATGCTGCTCCTCAGGTTGAGAGGTCCTGTGCTGCTGCTAAATGGCTGAGCTGCTGGTGGATTAGCAGCCTGAGACGACCAGAGAAAGTGTGGATGTATTTATCCCCGGCTCATAGCAATCTGCAAAGAAAGCTCCTCAAAACTAACCCCAATCCCTCAGATCTCAGATGGCTCCACAAGGACCACTTTGCGCACGAGAAATGATGTCACAATCAAACACGAGAACACAAAGCAGAAAGTATTTATTCGACCAAAATTTACTCCTTGTATCTGAAAAATCTTGTCCAACATTTTCAGATCATTGCTGCCATCACATGTATTTATCTATAGAGCATTTCTTCAGCACAGCACATTTTTCATGAGAAATAGAATTTCTTCTTATTCTCCAGATGCTATCATCAGACAAGATATTTTAATTAGTATAATTATTACCAAATAAGGTTGCTATTTAGAATATGATGATATTATCTTATTACCTGCATATTACGTGACACATATCAGGACTACAAACCTAGTTCACAGTGAGGATTACATAGTAGTCACACACAGTGGCTAACAGACAGACTGTTTTCAGATGGAGAAAAGGGTAATTTCCCCAAAGTTGTATGTGTGTATGTGGTTCCATGTGATGTATCTGTGCTTGGTATGAGTCAGATTTCTAGCTTTGAAGAAAGAGAAATCAGTGCAAAAGCAGCTTCCACCTAAAAACATCTGGAAATTTTGCTTTATAAACACTTCCACAAGCTCCGCAATCCCCATGAAGAGGACAGGTACAATTCACATAAAACATGACCAAATCCAAAAAGAAGAGCAGATCAAATAAGACAACATCTATACAAAGTGTATCTGGCATCTGTTGGGAGGCTTGATGCTCACTGGGAGTGAAAGGAGATTATGTTAAAGTCTAAATGAGGCTTTTACATTTTGTCAAATCCTGCAGGCATAATCTAATCTTATCCGTCTCAATCCAATTTTTAATGCTGGCTACACATAGGATTAAAGTAGTGCAGTTTGCTTTGTAGGCCATTTGACAGGGGAGCAGCATCTGTTGCTGATGGCTGGAAGAAGTGCAGGTTAAAATGAAAGAGATCAGCAGCAGAGGAAAGGTCAGGCTGGGTTTGATGATTACATTATATATATTAATGTTGTGCTGAAGACAGTGATGACTGTAGGCTTGTCATTCCATTGCTCTATATGTATGTTAATTCAATTAAAATCTATAACATAAACTTGCTTAACTGTTACTTCACTGTTTGTTTCTAGCACAGGTTTTACAATAAAAGCATTTATTATGTTTAGTTTTTTCTTCATTATTCATTCAGACACATGGTGTTCATGTTGGCTGTATCTTTGTGCCTGTGGAGGATTGGGAGGATGTTTCATCCACAATCATTTACACATTTATATCTATTAAATATTTATTTATATCATATACACATTGTGTAGTGACTAAAAGATTGCATTGTTTATATAAGGTATAAATAGGCCTGTTCCATTTTCCAACCATCTGTCTATTAAAGGTATAATAGGAAATATATTTGATTTGTGTAGTTTACATGATCCATGATTTTCAATTCTAAAATAATTCTTTATTAGTAGACAGGTTAAAGCTCCGGTCTGCCATTAAATAACATGACCTGCTAAATGTTAAATATAACAAATAAAAATGATCACCCACTATCATATCATTCATTTGCTATCATTCAGTACTCACAATGACAATAGCTGGAACAGCTTATTGATCTTCAGTTTAAATTAGTAATGCTTCCAGTTTGTAGTAAGACATCATTATTTTCCTTCCCCTTAAAAATATGAAATTAATGAATTTTTTTCATAGTAAAATAAATAAATATTCTTAGTTAAAGATAAAATACTAAATTTATTTACATTATACATTTTTCATCCATGGACAAGCAAGCCTCTGTGACTGTGATTATTACCATCATTCAGTTTTCCAGTTAATGGAGAGTCAGAATGAAGTGTGAGTGATGAATCCTTCTGATTTCTAAAAACAGATACCCCAAGAAATAGACTTAAACAGTTCAACAGTGCATTGTTTCTAGAAATTGGCATAAAGACTGGAGGCAGCATTGAGTTGGGTACCCCGGGTGGGACCGGGGTACCAGGTCATCTTGTCCAGGTCAGATTTCTTTGGAACAGATGGCTGTTCCCCGATCTGCAGAGCTTTGCTGTGTAGATGATATGGGATTAAAGCTAAACTGATTTTAATCAGGTAAACTTCTCATACTGCACATTTAGTAACAAGACAAAATATCCACTGGCAGAACGAACTACTGCTGATACAGACTGCAACTTCAAACCAGACACTCAGGCCTTTGCTTGATCCAATATGGAACAATACTTTTCCATTCATCAACAAACTAATTCATTGTAATGCATGCTAATATAAAATATATCAATGCAACCATTCTTATCTCTGATTTTCTTTTGGAAAGACATGAATATCAGGGCATCCTCTGCTTCAGCATGAGTGTAATTATTGCATTTGAACAAAAACTGCTTTTCAACCAAACTATGTTCATTGTTTAGACAGGAAACGTCTCAAAAATATGGTTTTCCAAACTAGTAACAGCAGTTCTTATTTACTAATCCTTCCAACATTCAAGCAGTATGTGTCTATCAATAATAAATTAATACTAATGTTTGTGTCATGACAATGGAGTTTACAGGTCATCCTCTTTTCATACCCTTCTCCATCACTGGCTGTGAATGAATTATATACCCATAGTCATTACGGATGTCACCCATGCTGTGTGGCTGTCATGAACTCATGGTCTATCTGACCTGTCCACATGGTGTTAAAAGTCCCGAACCCATTAAGCATCTAAGGCAGGAACAGCTCATTCTCAATGGCCTGGTCAGCTTGTGGGTCATGCTAAAGGTGTTTATATAGGCTGTTTGAACAATGATACGGGGACATGATGGCAGACAGCGAGAGTGAACAAATATTTGACAGAGGACGAGCAGCTGTTTGTCAGGATGCCATTAAGCCAGTGGGTTGCATAGCACCTTCGACTAAATACTTCAATTTGTCCCGTCTGACAACAGCCCCGCAACTCAACCATTACATGTTCAAATATGACTTTTTAACATGTCAAGAAATATACACTAAAGGTGTCAAAAGGCAAGAGTATCAACAAATAACATGTTGTACACTCGAAAGGCCTGTTTCAACCCCTTGTGTGCAGGGATGATCTCAGGGAAGCCTCATCAAAGGTTATGGACTGGTTCTGTTCTGAGTAGCAGTGGTATTGGTTGAAGTCCCACTGTTCAGCTTGGTGTTTGTGTATAGGGTGCATGCAGCTAAGGGTAAGTTCAGTTTAAAGCTTAACAATTTATTGAAATAGTATCAAAATCGCAACATGGCCATGTGCAATACCTAAATTATTTCCTTCACCAGACCTACCAGAACTAGCGAGAACTATTCAATGCCATGGCACATTATCGTCATGGGGTTTACAGGTCAGCTGAGCTCTGTATCCTAAGGTTAGGTCAAGAAGAGTGCTTTCCAGAAGATGTGCAGCATCTAGCGTCTTGCAAACCAGTACCTACATCGAACAAACTCATCACCCCGATTATGACTCTTAGCTTCAACTTATGTGGGTGGGTGGAAGATTACATAGATGTTAACTGATCCATATTTGTGGGTATTTTAAGGGAGGTATATGATAAATGCCCATGCCCAGTGCTGGCTATATGGAATATAGCTGTGTATCCACACCACCGCTCCTCTGGTGGCTTCAGTAGAGTGAAACTGCAATCTTATTTTTGAATTATAAAATCGTGTTGTGCCAAATGCTGTGTATGGATTCTTCCATCTGATGGCTCCTCATCCATGCCACTGGATATCATGATGAGACTGAGCTGGAATAGAAAGAACACAAGTGAATGAGTAATACTGAATTAATGAATTCTTAAAGATTGTTTCTTTATCAAAGTCCCACCGCTGACACATGAAGGCATTGGTAAGCCTTTGAAAATGCTGTTTTTTCTCTCACCAAGCTACATTCCCTCTAAACTCACAAATGGCTGACCTTTGAAAATTGCTGTGTTTAAGCCTTTGCTTTTTAGCCTTCTGTAAATGTCACATAATGTTATTGGGCTCTGGCAGCACAGGATCATTAATCTTTCCTGTGCAGACTGGCTAAGGGAAATACGGCGGGTAGAGCAGCTATATCACTAAGTAGGGACATCAGAGCAGAAGTGTAAACATCATTTGGACACTGCAGTTTTTCTGCTCAAATGCATTTGATGTTGATGAAGGGAGACCTTCTTTTCAAAGTGCAGTGATGCACAGTGTTTGATCGATATTGCCAGGAAGGCTGGTAGTTACTCCACCACTGGAAGAGGTGGAGAGGTGGAAGCCTCCTCTTCAATAAAGATAGAGAACACAGTTATCTTTTTTGCTCCATTTTTCCACTCCAGCACACAATTTAGCTGGTAATGAATATGCTGGAGCTAAAGGCATGGGATTCTGTTGCTGAACTTTTGATTCAAGATCAAGTCCAAGTTCAGTTTCACTACACATATACAGATACAATTACAGTGAAATTTAATACTATAAACTACAGTTTTAATTTAATAGTTTTCCATTAAATTAATGAGGTATAAGTATTATTAAGGGGGCAGTCTTACGTCCTCATTTAAGATCTCCACCATGAAGCTGCTAATATACTACAACTATCAACTATCACTCTGTAGTCTTGCAGATGTTCAGGAGGAGGTTGTTGCAGCAAACCGTAGATGACTATGGATGTTGTATCTGTGACGTCACCCACAGGTTTCTAAAGAGCTGTTGTGAAACTCAGTGTGGAGGCTCTGGCCACCACCATCTTGGCCTCCTGCTTCTGCCACCTCCTGGCTGATCTAAAAATGGGCAAAGATGAGGATCATGGGTGGAGCTGAGACAAACTGAATGAAGCCTGGTTGCTCAAACAAGCCATCTGTAAAGGCACCCATCTGTCAATCAAAGCGGCCACTGTGTCAGTTATGCATGAACGGGAATCTCACATAGCTCTTGTCCAGGTGGGACAGGGTAGGGCGGAGGATCTGTGCTATGGAATCTTCTGTTGATTGGTTAGGAGGGTAAACAAGCTGTGGTGGGTTTAGTTGGCTGGGTAGTGAGGAGCAGATGTGATCCATGACCAGCTGCTCAAAACACATCATCACTACAGAGGTGAGTGCCACTGTGTGATAGACATTCAGGCAGGCCGGTCTTGGACACAGCAGTGATGATGGAGTCTTTGAAACATGCTGGTGCAACATACTGAGCCACAGACAGGTTCTACATCATTGTGAACATCGGCACTAGTTGGTCTGCAAGTTTGATGACCTGGACACTGATATCATCTGGTTCTGCTGCCTTCCTGGTGTTCACACGCTTGAAAGCCCTTCTGACGTCATGCTCAGACACAGCAATGTGGTGCCCCCTCCCATCCTGTAAGCTTTGTTTAGTTGTTTGGCTCAGCTACTACAGATGCATTAGCACTTCACAAGGAGGATGGGCAGGCTTAGTCATAGTTCTTAGACCTTGTCCCATGCTTCTGGGATAACCCTCCAGAAAATGTAATTCCACTTTCTTGCTGTAGTCTCTTTTATGGCTCTTCTCACATTGCAGGCTGCTGCACTTTAATTGTCCATGTTGCCTGTAGCTCTAATTCCTAAGCTGCAGTGTGTGAGTTTATGCCATCCAGAGATGTTCTGGTTGTGGAATTATTTACAAATTAAATCCACCACAGACTCACACTGCAGCAAATCTGTTGATGTGATGGTGATGATGGTGGTCTGCTCAAGCATGTAGTGCAGACTGCAGGGGAACCTCTGATTTGGGAGTTACCTGACCTCTTGCATCTTAAATTAGTTTGTTTACATACTTTGACCTCAGCAAGATGGACACCTCGATGCTCGTCCTGAAAACAGGTAATGATCCTGATATCTTGTTGGAGCTGATGTTGGCACAAAGGTCAAGGTCAATTATCTAATGTCTGTACATTAGATATTTGGCTCAGACCAAAAAATGAACATACACCTCACCACATCACCACATGCAGCTCTATGCATTTGTCCAAAGAAATGGTCCAGTCTCTTTCTATCTTGTTTTTTAAACTGTAAAAGCTTTTTATAAAGCCGTTTTGACATGCTTCTGTAAGCACACACACACACGTGCACACACAGTCTGAAGATGGAGCGTCACACAAGAATGCTCCAGTGACCAATTAGACTCTCAGGAAACTGAAAAGAAACTTTGGTTGTGCTGCCAGCGGGCCTCGTTTGGATTTCACATGGTTGTGGCAGGTTGTGTCATTGGATGGTGACAAACTGTTGTTTTCTGCTTCACAACACCGGCAGCCTGGAGCACTGTCAGACTTTCATCAAGTAGCCACACACACACACACACACACACACACACACACATCCTTCACAAATACACGAGAATACATGAAGTCATTCATGCATATTTGCGTGTACACATCCATGCACATGCACACACGTTGCACTAATTTTCAGTCACACACACACACACACACACATCCAAGAGCTTCTAAAGCATGTCATCTTAGCCCCGTGAAGTCACTTTATTATAAAATGTAAAAATCCATTCAATTTTATTTAATCAGATGAAAAGATAAGGCATTTCCAGGTCATTAATCACGTAGACCCTTTCAGAGGGGGCCCTGTCTATCTCCACCCAGCACTCTCACAATCATTTAGGAGAAAGAAAGCAGACAGAAGAGATAGAATAGATTCAAAGGGACTGAATAATTTTCTAAACAGCAGCCTATGTCCCTAATGGAATAAACATAACACCCTGTTTCCGAGACAGTCCTGGACGATGCTGAGACGTGTCTACTCTCAGTACTTCTGATGCTGAGATAGTAGCATCCTCTTTAGCCAACAACAGGACAAAGGGAGTAATTCTTTTATTTTGTTCAAATCTTTAGGTTCATTTTATCAAAAAGGAAAGAAGGCAGATTGTTTATGTGAAAACTTATTAATTCAAATTTTCGTTTTTTTTCATTGAATGCACCTGATACACTAATGCAACCAACACACTTGATGCACATCTCAGCTTCAGCTCTTGTACCAGTACAATGACAACACCTGTCCCACAACTATTACACAGTCACTCCTTGCATGACCACTATTGTCTTCAAAGTATGTTCATTTATTCTTCAAAATCAAATATCAAATGTTATCAGCCAGTTAAACGGCTACCAGTTGTCATCAGTAGCATAAATTTAAGGTAGTATGGCCCTACTTCCTAATTGGCTCAGCAGGCTGTTATAATGTATTGGTAAGCTCAGAAACCAAGTGAATAGTGACTGAATTTAAGTTACGTTACATTACCTAACTTACATCATCACTTACGCCATTTTTTTCCTAAACCTAATTAAGTATTTTTGGTGCCTAAACGTAATCAGCTCAATTATTTATTGGAAGTTTAACTGCCCATTACATATGTAATATTGCAAAGTTGACTGTGGAATGTGAATGTATTGTTTATTAATGATCATAAAAGGTCATGTGTGTGTTCTATCTCACTGTGCAGTTTGCCCAGTCTGAAGCATTAGAATGGTAGTGACAATTGCCAATGGCCATTTAATAGACTCATAACGATACAGAGTGGGATACATATACTAACACTGAAATAGCGCTAAATTGGCTAGGATAACTATGGTGTGAATTTGGGATGGAACTAAAACTATAAAAATTCTGTTGTCCAATTAAAATGTTAAATCGTCATGGTAGACCAGAAACACTGAGTTTATGTACACTTCCATCCAGCTTGGGAATGCCCTTCAATTGCCCAGAAGTTGCTAGAAAAAAATAGCTGTGGAGAGTTGTCTGAACTACCTTGCTGAACTTGCTGCAACCATGACGGATATGCATAAAAAAAAAAAAAGAATTGACAGAATGAAAAATCCTAATGGAGGACTGTGCTTCATGAAGATAATAAGCCTTGATCATTCCTGACTAATAAAGATATATATATATTGCAAGAAACACATCAAAGACACAGTTTTGGTGGACACCGCACTGCATCTGATGCAGATGTGGTGGACTGACGTGGTGACGTTTAGCCAGAAGGTGAAGCTCTTGATTTCAGTCAATGTTCGAACACTCACCTATGGCCTTGAGCTTTGGCTGGACGGTGGTCTGATTAGAACTGTTACCTTATCACAATGAAAGAACCCATCAGAAGCAGTTTGGGTCAACAGTCTCCTACACAACTTCCCCGAGAGATTTCCTGGTGTGTCCAACTAGGAGGAAGCCCCAGGGCAAACCTGGAACACGCTGTAGATATAATATATCCCCTCAAGTCTGGGGACGCCTGGTTTATCCTTGCTGCTGCTGCATTCTGGACCTGGATAAGCAGCAGAAAATGGACAGATGAGCAGGAACCTTGTTTAAACCAAAGCAGGCCTGTATAATTAATTGTTAATTGTTACATCTAAATATACAGTAGGTCCACCAACTGCTATTTTATGCCCAGCTGAAATAACATGGCAGGCTGAATTAAAAGCACTCCAGTGCCATAGGATGACAGGAGCAGTCTTGATTTCAGATAGCACGTAGGATTAGCATCACAGATAGCCAGCCAGCTAACTGACAAGCAGGGCATGCGCAATGTGGGCGACCTACCAGGGCGCACGAGCGCCCTCAGAAAAGAAAAAAAATAAAACTTAAAACAAAACTTGCCAGTTTTCTAGACTACCGCTCATTTCCATGTCAAGTTAGTGTAGTGGGCGCTGGGGCACCCTCATTGTCACGTCAACTTGCTGCTTGAGTGTCATACAGGTGGTGTGTGTGTCAGAAGAGGCAAGGGGGAAGGGGGTGAGGGATAGACTGATCTCAGGCCACACAACACACACTGCTTCCAAATAAATTGTATTTCATTTCTAAAATTAACATAGACCCATATACCTACATGTAATTAATTGTGTTATGTGAAAAATGAAAAAAAAAAAAAAAAATCTGTGCAGTCATCTACGTGACCCACATGACTCCGGTTGGTTGACGGGCGGACGAACGGACGGTGTTGGCTAAAAGTTAATGATGTAGAGTCTTCATCTTCATCATGGATCAAAGTAAAAGAGTTGCTGGACTAGCAACTATTAGAATTGAGGCATCATGTCATGCAACTAATTTCACCCATAGGCAGCCTAGTCTAGTTTGTGTTTGCAACACAACAAGTAAATGCAAATTCACACAATCGTCCTGACAGTGAAATTTTTTTTATTGCTATATGCTATATGCTAACTTAAATAACTTCTAATATAAATTGACATGGCATTTTATAAGCTACATGTGATATAGTTTTTAAAATCATGTGTAGTATGTTATGCTTAGTTTATAGGATGTTAACAAATGTTAATAAAATGTGCATTATGGTCATTTTAATTGGGTAACTGATGCATGTGTGATGTAAGTGTGATCTAACTTACATACTGTATCTTAACTGTAAATTCACGGGCACTTCTGACCAAAATGATTTTAATGTAGTTTTTTATTTATTTCTTTATTTTTTAGCTTTCTTCAGGGATTTTTCAAGCATGGTTGTTAGATTCTGAGGTGAAGGATTTGTGCAATTTACAGTGGTGTTTATATACTGTATTTCATCTATTTCATTTATCACCTTTTGTATTTAAGATTACATATAATAAAATAATACAAATAATATAATATATTGTTGTGTTGGTGGCGAGGTTTGGGGTAAGTAAGTTTGGGGGGGCAAGGGATGGTTCGCCCAGGGCGTAAATCCAGCCAGAACCGCCTCTGCTGACAAGTCAAAGCAATGCAGGCTGACCAAAAATCTGAATGTATCCCAAGCTGCAGACAAGGTCAGAGCCAGTGAGTGTGTAATAAATCGGGAGGGAGTGTGCCGAAGCCTTTATCTTTCCCCCTCTGCTAGCCGAGCAGTGCAGTGACCTGACATTATAACAAATGGAGGGGAAAACTCTGCCATGAGATGTAAATTCCCACTCCGCTCCCCTATGAATGGTGGAGTCTCTTCAGAAAGTGAGGCACTGACCCGTGGTATCCACTAAGATCTGACATGACAGGAATAGAAGGATTAGAGAGATGGAGGGATGCCAGTGGAAAGAGGTGGGGGAGGGGAGGACCTGCAAAAGGGAAGGCTGTGTAAAAGGGAATTATGATTGCAGAGGATAAATGAGATGTGGTGTCAAATGGACTTCTGTGGCGCTCTATACAGTAAGTGACAGGCAGTGGTCAAAGGAGTATGTATTAGTGTATGCTGGTGGGTGTGCTTGATATGTATGTGCGTGTGTGTGTGTGTGTGTGTGTGTTGAAGGAAGAAAGTATAGCCTCAGCTAGTATTTTAACAACAGCTCTCATGTGTGTGATCCTTTTTAATTCTATTATATGTTAAATCAATTTAAAATTCATTTTAAATAAACGTAGCATTTTATGAAAAATGACCATAACATCCGGGTCATTTGGGTCAGCTTGACCCCTGATGTTTTTATAGGCTGCTCAAAGCATGTTGGAGTGTCAGCATGTCTGTGCAGCATAGACTGTATAAAACAAAGTATCTAAAGTATCTGTGACATTTCTAAAGAGCCATTTTGAAGCTCAGCGTGTGTTTACTATGGCAGTTGTCAGCTTGGCAGTCCTGTCTCTGCTGCCTCCTGGATAATCCAAATATGGAGGTGGAGGGTGGGTGGAGCTTGGGCGGGCTGAATGAAGCTGAAAGAAACAAGCCACCTGTAATGGCACTTATCTGTCACTCCAAGTGGCCACACTGTTAATTTTGCATAACTTTAAGCCTTAATATAATGTGAACAGGTGAGTTGTATATAAATTCACCCTCAGTTGTCATGAACGGGGAAATTAGCTATAGAGACCAAAACTGTTTTTTGTACCAGGCTTTAAACATGTTTACCCAGCCTCAAGTGGCAATTCGAGGAACTGCAGTTTGAAACTTTGGGCTTTACTTCAAAATCATTTGGTCCGCTTGGTCAGCAGTCATGGTTAATGAATAAGAAAAGATATTTTAGCATTGAAACTGACATGTGGTTGTGCTGTGTCAAATCAAAAACAGGTGCATCATGTGCCATGTGGCATGTCCATACTTGGTTCACAACTTTATGTTCTTGCCCCTCCACCTCACAGTCCTTTCTTCATCTGTACTGAGGAGTTTTTTCAGTGTTGTGACCACCACGAGTGCAGCTCTTCTCAACACGATGGATCAGTCCTGCAGCGACATTGCTGTGGAGACACGCAGAGGTCACTCCAGAGCGCACTTCACCTGATGTTTGATGAGAGGACATATGTGTTGTGATGCAGCTAGATGCACATCAAAGACAGGATCGACTTTAGTTTCAATACGTTACAATACAGTAACTATGTCATCTTCAGATCAAATAATTGTGACTGATAGAGTTCCATTACATTTGTGTTCATATATTTACAGCATGCTACAAATGAAATGAAGACTCTAGATGATATTTTATAATATATAAACACCTTAGTGTGCAGTTAGCATGTATAAGAAGATTTATTTTGTGTGTCTTTGGATTTTGCATGTATAGTTTAAGCAATACATAAAATATACAATCATTTTACCAGCCTTTGACCTCGCAAACTCTGGTTTACCCGTGTCCCTTATTTTCCTTTTCACACAGAATGGATCAGCTCCTCTTGTAGTTAATATGGTTACTGCTTGTTAAGACCTGACACAGTGAAAAATACTCGCTTTGTGCTGTACATTATTTCCTCTTTTCTTCGCCCTTTTCTCAGCTCCATCATTGTATTCTGCTGGAGCGCTCGCTGATGAGAAAAGAAACAAGCTGCCATTGAAGAGAGGAGCGCCTCTCCCTAATTTGAATCCTTTCTAATTATGAGACTAGCAGGTGGTATATGGAGAATATTGCTATTTAATAAAGGTTCATTTCACCAATATAGTGTTGCAAATAAGTGCAGCTCCACAGGAGCTTGGCTTTATTCTCTTGTGTGAACACATGGAGGTTGCACAAATTATGCTCACTTTGTCCATGTGTACAGATCACTGTCTTGTTATGTAGTCTGTCACAGACTACTGTCATTCAAATTCATCCCATCATCTTTTATTTGATTCTGCTTCCATCTAGACAGAACCATATTAGCAGAAGACAACATATCAGTTAATTTCTGCAAATAATTACTTCAAACTGCTTAGTTATGTTTTCTAGTGTAACAATGTCAGTCGTCAGCTCTTTAAAGTTATCTGAGCATCAATTTCTGTTACAGGCTGTACAAAAGTCACAGCCTTTATTTGAACCTTACATTGATGAAAAATGTTGCCAAAAACATTGTACTCTCATTGTACTGTACTCATGCATTCCAGTAAAAAAACATATGATCTTTACCCATAGTTCCCAGGTGTTAATCTTCAATGGATTCGCTCAAACTCCTTCTCCTCCTTCTTTGATAGCTCCTGTCCTCTGCTGACATGAGATTGATGAGGGTTGATGAAGTTTACCCCAACGAAATTATCATGTTGATAAGCCAGACACAGATGTTCTGGGTGGGATATCACTTTACCCCAGCGCAGTGCAACAATAGATTGTGGCCGAGGCTGACAAGACCTCAGGGAGCAGCGCATGGCCTCTGCCACGGTGCTTCCCTCAGAGGAGTCCTGTACCTGACAAACAATCGAACAGCAGGACAGAGGATATTATTTTTAGGGTTCACTTCAAAGTTCACGAGCTGGAGCAGGTTGTTAGACACGATTATGTCGTGTAGTCATTACAGTGATAGCTAATTAACACAAAATCTATGGGCTGAGAATCAAACAGAGCTCAGGTATATATTTTAGATGTGACTTCACTTTTTGTAGTAATATCACAGCAAGGTTTAACAAATATTTCTGTTGAATAGCAGTGCAAACATCCTACATAGAGAGTTGCAAAACAATGAGAAAAGCATATGAAAAAAAACAAATTTCCTCAACACACAGCTGTGAGGAAAGCATCGCAGCATGAACACAGCACTGTACTGTAATGTTACTGTCTGTTCTATTCATGTTCTGTTCTGTTCATGTGAAAATGTCAGCCTCAAAGTAAACGTTTTGAGTATGCTGACACAAATTAGAACATACAGCTTTTAATATTTGGTCCCTGGATTCATTTTAGCTGTTGCTGCTCTTTACGCTCCAGTGCCGTGCGTAGTTTTTGTAGCTTTGATCTTCCCGATTTATGACTTTTTGCTGCTGTGGTGAATCAATTTCTTCTGTCATTTTATCTCATTAAATATGCTTCTCTGGGTTTGTTGATGTGCATACTGTATGGCGGGCTGTTTGTAACAGCTCATGGTTGGATAGATAGTTCCAGAGTTAATCAACATTGTGGCACCAAAATCACCAATGTTAGGTTTACTGAAGCCAAATACTACCAAGCAAATCTGTCTATGTGAAGTGACATTTATATAGTAGGCTTTCTCTCCAGATGTGGTCTGGCCAATCAGACTGCATTCTGATTATAATGTATTCTGCATGCATTTACATCTGAATTAACATTAATAGTTGGTACTCACTGTGTGAGAGCCGTTTCTATAGTTTCCCCTTGATGAACCTTTGCTGGCAAACAGAACACATTCTGCTGTTCTACCTTTGAATTTATGTTCTGTTGAAGTGATAATAACTTTCCACAGTTAAGACATTATGTAAACAGACATGTCTTTAAGCTGCACAGCAGTTTTTTTTTTTTTTTAATTTGTATCGTAACAATTAAATACCAGTGTCAGTATCGGCTGTGATTTTACAGGCAGCCTCAGCCATGTCTTATGGGCAAAATGGAACCCACCACCACGGTTACTCAGGATATGTCCTGCTGCTGAATGGCAGTTTAAACTCATTGTTCATTCCACCCTAGCATAGAAAGTAAGGACTGTATTGTCTGAAGAGTAAAGCATTAGCTTTTGATCTTGCTGTGATCTTCTGAATTGCTTTCAACGTTTCCCTTCTTCTGACTTTGTACCTATCCTGATGAGGCTCTTCAGCCTTTAGCTGCTGATGAAGATCTCTTGAACTCCCCAACAAGATCTCCTCAGTTACATTCCTAATATCTTGAGCAACAATGATCAAGCACCCATGCAGATTCATTTGTTTGTGTACTCTGCCGGACAGATGTGTTGCCCTTGCATAATGTGGGTAAGCTGTTGAGGTCAGTAGACTGTAGGATGAGGAACATTTAATCAGAAAGTCATTGTCACTCATTTAGCTCAAGATCAGTCACAAGTGTTTGATGGTAATCTTCAGTCAGTTGTCTGGTATCAAACATGAGGCCAAGGATGGAGTACTCAAGCTCTTCAAAGTGACCTGAGTGTTTGACCCAGATCTTAACCGTACAATACGGGGGGATGTGCAGCCTAATTGAATATACAGCTAATGAGGGAAATTGCGGGCCCAGAAATCAAACGCAGGTGCTCTCTTGGATATTCTTTGTAGAAAATCCTGCTCTTATACATTAAAAGACATCTTGAGCAAAAAAAAAAAAAAAAAAAAAAAAAGTCTGAGTGTTAGGGACACAAGGCTATTCAACCAGCTTGTCAGTGATATAGCCTCCTCACAGCTGCTTTGTTTGCTCTGTACAGGTTCTTAGGCAGCAGAGAATGAATATCAATTGGCTGCCTATGAGATTTCAGTGCTGAATATTAATTAGCTGGCTGGTCAATTACCCAGCCCTTTGACATAAATTGTTCATATATTTGCAGAGAATGCATTTGCATTATTATTCAGTGGTCATCCTATAAGCATCCGTGTGGTTAAAAAAGCAACTGACTACCAGTGAAACAGAAGCAGAGTACTACAGTTCAGACAAAGTACAGCTGCTCTGTTTTAAATTCACTACTGTATTGATGTAACTACATTTCAATTCAGTCTTTGTGTCGACATAAACAGTATGAGATGTCATTTTAAATTTCACTTATTTAATCAAGTTTTAAATTATTTTCTTTAAGGTTGGTGAGGTTTGTGAAAAAGCATTAATTCCAGGTCCTCATCAGCTCATCAGTGAATGGACTCATTTATCCTTGTATATAAGTACGTGTGTGTGTGTGTGTGTGTGTGTGTGTGTGCACAGGCCAGGCTAACAGGCCAAACAACAGCACACGTGCCCTGTTTGGATGAGCTGCCCCTTTCTATCACTTTTTGATCAACTCACCATCACCAATTCATCAGTTTTATTTATTTATTTAATTTTAATTTTTATTTATTCAAAGTTTGTTTTGCATGCTTCTATAATGAGTCATTAAACGAAGGAACATTGTGCTGGTGATCACCACACAGGAACATGTCCTTTACATTGATGTGAAGAAATGTTAAGCTCAACTATATTTGCAAGAATTATACAAAGAGCATGCCCGTTTTCATTCATCTTTAAAACTTCAAACTTCAAACAATTTAAATAAATGTGTGAGGTGTGAATAGTTAGTACCCCACCTCTCGCCCAGAGTCAGCTGGGACAGGCTCCAGGCCCATCGTGACCCTGATGAGGAGAAACAGTTACAGATAATGGACGGATGGATGTGATTAGCTAAATGACACATATATACACACACCCTTCGTTTAGGTTAGAATCACACTTGAACAAGCACATGTTTCAGAGTAAACCAGAGTGTTTCAGAGTAAACCAGAGTGTTTCAGAGTAAACCAGGTTTGTCTGTGTCCCTCTTCTTTCACACTGAGATACTAGAGCTGGAGTATTTGTCCCTGCGTGATGAATTGACTCTGCTCTTCACCTCCCACAGGCCCTGCTAGTTTAACCCTGCATTATTGTCATAATTCACACTTATGCCCATGGCCGTCCAAACTGTTATAGCAGGCTAAGCTTTTTAATCTGCTTTTAGGTTGCGTCGCCCTTTATTGTTTGAACTGAGCAGCCCAGATGTTCCAGGGCACTTGCATGGATTTAAATTGTCCACACTGATCCCCCTTCTTCTCTCTGTTGTAGCATGGCCCCAGCTTTTGTCCCTGAGCTTCATGTTGATCTGATTTGTTTGATACTGATGGGGAGCCACAAAGTCCAAATTAAATCGTCATTGTGTCCCAATTGCCTCCAAATATAAAAATACACTGCTGTCCATGAAGTTGGAATCAAATATTTTGACCTCTTCTCATGAAATGATTGTGACAATGTGATTTATTCTTGTGTATCATCTCAAAACTTTATTGATCAGTCTCTTCCAAACATGTCACAGTGAAAATCAAACCACAATTAACCTGATGTGTATAAACAGGAACAAGAAGAGGAATGTGTCTGAAAACAAAATGATTCCAACTTTATGAGCAACAGTGTAAATAAAATGCACTCTAATGTTGACAGTACAGTTAAAGTACAATAATATGTCTTGGAGTGATGCACAGTGATGCATGTTCTTATTCTGTTTTACATGGCGGCTGTGGCTGGACATGAATAGGGCAGTGTGATTGATATTCGACTCACTGTTCCTTAGTAGTTTGAATTTTTCATCTTGATCAGACTTGACTGTATTTGACTGTATTTTTAGGAAGCTTGATCTGAATTTGTAAATCCTAAAAACCAAACAAACAAAAACAAAATTAAAAATCATATTGCTATATTTAGACTTCAGATCAGACACTTGCAGTTATCTACTGAAAATCTCAAACAGAGAGAGAGAGAGAGAGAGAGGAAAGAGGAAAAACAATTCACATAAATATAGTTTTAAAAAGTTAAATATATCAATGCTGTGAATGAGGCAGCATTCAAATATTGAGCTGTGGTGATGTTTTGCAACTTGGTTTCCACTTGATCACAAGATTCAGAGTGTTACAGCTATTGTTTGCCTCCATACATCTCCAGCAACAAGTGCTGCATCACGTGATGTTTCACAGGCTTCTTAACTATATAAAGAAAAACTGCACCTTCGAATTGAGGAAGAACATTTTTATCAATGATTTTAATACAGGGCATAAATATCAGTTTTGCCATCGTTGGTTATTATTCAAACCTCATGTCTGTTATGACAGTCAGACACTGTAGCACGATGCTCACAGGCTGCCAAAGTGTCCCCCGTCCTGTCCCTCAGTCAGACATGGCTACAGCAGAGGGCAGTCTTACGCCAGTCTTACTTCATACAGCAGCTGCCTCTCACCTGGTATTATTATTCCAGCCCTTACTGAGTCTTACAGGTCTGTCTGCATTGTCTTGACAACCATAGTTTGTAATTGATTAGAAATGTTTTTTTTTTTTTTTTTTTTGAAGGACCATTACAGAATATTGGCATAATTATCTTGGTTTTGACTGAAGAGTGGAAACATTTTTGTAATTTGGTGGCTTACAAAGATGAAACCGAAGGAAAAAAAAAGGTTTCACAGGTGTTTTTTGAAAAAGGTTTCAGAACTTCAGGTCATAATGCAGTTTGCTGCAGGTGTTACTAGGGACACTACACTGGATAGTTTGTTGACTAATGCTAATTGTAATTATTCAGTACCTACCAGCACTCTTCCGGCTTGCACTGGTGTCATACATTTTGATTAATTATTATGATAAGTAATTAAGAAATTAACAGATTTATGTTTTTTTTTTTTTTTTTTTTTTTTTAAATACCCATCGATTTACCTTGGCATTGTTTGCAAAGAAACAAATGCAAACACACACACACACACACACACACAGTGTTGTTGTGTCAGTGTTGTGAATGTGTAGCCATGAGGGAAAGTGTTGAGGCTGCTGATTATGTGATAATTTTTTAAGATCCTATAGTGAAAACAAAGTCTGCTCGTTAAGGTCGCTATCATTACAGTGAACCTGCAGCTTGTCAGGTCTATCAGTCCTGCACTGTGTACTGCTCGCAATCAGGTGGCTACGATAGAGCAATCACTGCTGCCATGGCACTGAAGAAAATATTTGACTATATGATGATAATATGAGGATGATTAAAAGCAAATGGCCTTGAGAATAAGCTTTTTTTCCAACACACTGTAGCACGTATTCATCAGTGCATTGAGAACTGGATGTGGCTGACGGGAGCAGAGCAGAGCAGAGCAGAGGACACAGTAATGACACTCAAGCTAATGTGATTTTGCAAAGGAATTTCAAGCTGCACAGGTAAGATTTTTGATACTACTACTACTAATAACATCCACAAAGAAGAAGAGGAGGAAGAAGAAAAAGCACAGTGGCATTGTGGAGAGTGGTTAGCGACGTGCTGGTAAACATATAGAGCATTTAGCAGCCAGATATTTATTCTCAGGAGCTGGTGGAGACAAAACCAGAGCTAAAAGGAGAGTGAACACTGGACTTACAGTGATCAGGTAGACAACACAAACAGAACTCCAGATGATAATGTAGGTTAGCAATCTGCTGGATGTCAGTGGAATGGATCATCTTTAGTAATACATGAACACAACAATATAAAAATACTCTATTACAAGTCTTTAAAATGTTTGTATAAAAACAAGAATCTTAACAGTAAAAGACCCAAATTATGAAAGAAAAGCAAAAAACTCATTCAAAGCAATAAAAGCAAAGATACAGAAAGAGACCTGTCAGTCTTATTTTTTCATTCAAAGTGTAAACGCTCATTTATTATCATTTTACAACAAAGGGCGGTGCAACTAAAGCATGAAATGCACGCACGCACGCACGCGCACACACACACACACACACACCTTACTTACTTTGAATCGAAATAGAGGGCCCCCCCCCCAACACACACACACACACACACATATATGTATGTATGTGTATATGTTTTATGGTTTTAATGTTTTTATGTTTATGTCTGCACCTGTCATGTCCCTTGTCTTTTAACTGTACTTATGTCTATACCTGTATGTACAACTGAAAGCAAAGTGAACCTGAGTCAAATTGCTTGTATGTGTACACACACCTGGCCAATAAAGTGATTCTGATTCTGAAACAGCTTTCAGGTCTGTGGAACACCCTGCATACTTCCATTAGATATGCAAGCTCTGCTGCCATTTTTAAAAGTCAAACGAAGACCTATGTATTTAGACAGGCTTTTAGTTCATGTAGTACATCTTTATCTCTTTTTGCTGCTGTTTGAATCTTTTATTCTATTTTTATGATCATTTTTTTATCTATTGTGTTTTGCTTGTGGAAGTGAAAGTTATTGTTGTTGTTGTTCCATATTATTTTTTTATTCATGGTGGAGTGCAGAGGATGAACTGAGGAAAGAGCTGCACTGTAGTCTTGTGGTACTCAACAGACTTCTGTATTGCTTGCCAGACGGCAGCAGCATAAGCTTAGCATGCTTTTTTAAAAATTATATATATATAATAATATCTTTTTTTACCTTTACTATTTACATAAGTAAATGTGGTCATACCACTGGGTAGAATACTATGTTGCACTTAAAATGTAAGTAAAGTAAAAGCACTACAGTATTAGGGAAAAAACATACTTACATACAAGTCCAAAAACTAAAAGTAGCTGATTCATAATGCAGAATTAAACATTCCAGATGTATATTATATTATTATCACATAATTACGCATGGCTTAATATGTAATTACTTTAATGTTGCAGCTGCTAACAGTGGATGTCTGATAGCTTATTAATTTCAGAGATCAGAAAATATTTTCTTTTTTCTTCCATAATAATACATCACAATTAAAGCAAAACAAAACAAAAGTAAAAGGTACAGTATTTCCCTCTGAGTTGTAGTAGAGTAAAAATATGTCAATGCTTGTTTAATCTAAGGAGATATGCTGACATAAACAAACCTCTCAATGCAACTATATGAACATGATATAACAATTAATTTAACCAATCATTGGCAACAAGTTTCAATAAATGTATAAAAGAAAACCTCACAAAGATGCTGAGACAAAGTGGGCCACAGGGACTGATGTTTGAGCAGCCAGGGAAGCCATTGTGTCCTGTTGCTTCATTGGGGGGAATACCTTCATCACTTTTACCTCCATCCAAAGCATACAAGCTACACCAATGATCTGTGGCAAGTTAATAATTTAACTTTAGTGAGCTTGCAGTCTACACTAACCACTGCTTGTGAAGAACCAATGTACATCTTGCCTAGAGGTAAAAGGAATCATGCCATCGGCAGGGCAGAAGTGTGAATCTTTCCTGCAATCCTACTGGCGCCCAAACATAAAACAAATATTCATGAGTGATGTTCTTATTTTGGCAGTTTTAAAGCCCCATTGTGTAACTTTTTAAACTTAAAATAACAGATTGAAATCATTGATTCAGTCGTTGCTGAATGGTGTTTCTGACGTTCATACACCTGTTTCTGCACTTCAACTTTGTGTTCTGGGTACGATCTCCCACAAGAACTACCTAACACTGTACAGAACTAAGTCACACACCACCAACTATTTCACTGATTTTGGTGAAACTGGATCATATTTTATGAGGAAAATGTTTTCTAGTTTTCCCTCTGATGTCCTCCGGCTGCTCAGCCTCTGTGATTTACAGAGTTTCCTGATGGACAGTAAAGTAAACTGCTGCCAACTGTAGCTGCTGTTTGCAAATGTTAGCTCAGTTTCTTAGCCCGGCTACCTGGACTGTGAACTCAGAACACCGGAGGAGTGTTAGTGTTTGTACCACATGGGTTTTGGACCACTGGGAAAAGGAGGTTTGGAGGAGGAATGATGATGTGGAGCAGAGTATCATGCCATTGTAGGGTAATGTAACTGGTCTCAGCAGCCCCTATAAACATCTTGGACTGACTTTTAGTGGTTGGTGAGAGCTTGGTGAAATAAAAGGCAGAAAGACAGACGCTGAGCTGGGCTGACTGCTGTTGGACTAGTCAGTAATATTAGCTGGCTGCTATGTCTGTTGTTGTTGACCTTGATGTTTGGCTGTTAGCAAAGTTGTCGACTCGCTAGTTCTTGATCATAAGTAATGTAATCAGAACAAATATCCATGTACAGCAGTCTATATTTACCACAGGGGTAATACGCTCTAAAATTTGGGCCACTATATCTCAAAAATACCGATTTCTAGATGTCACATCCACTGTGTCTGTGTATTTCTGTGCGGTGCTTGGCAACCATACATCTAAATGCATAAGGTCCAATGTGTGACATGAGCTGAACTTCTTCTCTTCTTCTGAACTGAAAATTCATTAGTTTGTGCCTGTGCAACACAAAGTCTGCCAACTAACTTCACAAGCAGATCTGCTAACTCTCTTGACTTGCGCAATCAGCACAGTGCGCAAAGACCACTTTTGACGTTGGATCCATTCAGGGAGCACAGAAGGAAAAACATAAGCACACACCATCTTTGGGATCTTTTTGAAACGTGATGTTTGATTTCAGTCTGATCTTGCAACTTTCTACCAATTAATGTCTTAATAATTTTGTCTCTTTAAGGCTTAGTATTTATGATTCTCTACATGGTACAACCCATGGATGGAAATCTGTACCCATTCCTCACCATGTGTGAAAAGCATGTTTCATTCATTTAGTAAGACAAGAAGTGGACTATGTTGCCATTAAGACAATGTGGGAGATAGTACTGCTCCATGATAGAAATAAAAATGGTGCGTTAATGCCATTTTCCTTAAACTGATTTTGAATTAGCAAGAACAAGAGTGCGGCTGTCTGTCATAACATACTCTGGGATGCCATGAGTTAAAAACAAGTGTCTCTGTTTGCTGAGATGGGGTACGGAAATTCACCCATCTTTTATTACAGTCTGTCAGTACCAATAGATGGTCCCCTGATGGGAATGATCCACACATGTCAAGAGTGATTGTCTGCCATGTCGTAGCTGTCTAGAGCTGTTGAGTTGACAAGCATTACATTCTTCTTCCCAATGAAATCCAGGCCTCCACGTGTTTGTCCTCAACCATCGTTTCATTTCACCATCCCCTGATGTTCTTTATGTTCTAACATCGGAATCTGGTGTCTATCCTCAGGTAACAACCAGGACAACAGTGCATAAACTTCTAAGATTTTACCTCCCAGTAAAATTCCCCTTGCAGTTACACTGCAGGTGGATTGCCATGAATTTTTCAGAACACATTCATGGTCTGTAAAGGCTGATTTTTCATCTAGTGAAAAATCAGCAAGTTAAAGTTTTTATTTTTATGTAGACGTATTGGGTGCATTGTAGCATCACTTTGTGGAGATTAGGGTTAGGCTTTCTGGGTAATGAAGTCCCTAGTCCCTTCTACATTTTGGGATCACCATAATGCAAGGTTGCATATTTCATTTCAAAAGCATCAACGAGCACAAATATCTCTGCTGATAAATGACCTGCGTCTTTCTCAGAGCTCTGGATCACATCCAGTCATTTCAAACCCGTAGCAGCTTGTAACACATGCAAATCAGTTCTGTGTGGTCCTTTCCCTCATAATACATCAATTAGTTGGCATGGAGATTTGATTGTCCAGCAATCTAACAGCCAAAGCCCCCCCCCACCACTCTGGATGACAAGGAGATAATTATTCCATATATGTCTGCTTGTTGTTACAGACTATGTATGGATTACACTGACAGCATAGAAACAGAAATAATATCAGAGAAATAATTAGACTCTTAATGTGAATTACCCAAAAGAAAAAAAATGTGCATCTTAGTTTTATGAAATTATACATATTGTATAAATATACAGTAAATGTAGACAGACAAACATTAGTGAAATCATGTAAAACACATGCAAGTGTAACTAACTAGCTGCTAAACTAAATAAACCTCCATATTCAGTCCTGTTAGAGGGGTTGCTTTAACCTGGTGTCATTTTATCAGAAATAGTGATATGTCTTGACAAATGACAGGGGAACACAGCTTTATTGTAAGCCTTTTTGATCTTGTGGAGAGGTACATCTGCTATTCCCAACAAACCACTGCATCTCATTGTGTTACACAAGGCAGATGCAACACCCCTTGATCTAATTTGACTCAAAATAGCCAGACAAAATGACAGAAAAGTATTGCAATTTTTTCATTTTCCCGCATCTGAAGTTCCTATTCCTTCAAAGGGATACAAGATGCCATTGGATGAGGAGCAGTGACACAAAATAATGCCATTTTCCCTACAAAGGCATATTTTTCCAGTCCCCAAATTTGGTTTTTTGTTTGAGCTTGTTTTGAGTATTGTACATCTGAAGGAGAGTCTGGCATATTGTAGCATGGACTATTTTGTAATAAATGGTGTAGGTAAAAATTTACCTTTGATATGCAGCACCATACAACATTCACTTTTCTTCTTTGCATGTAATTATCAGACATTATTTATTAATCTTAAGGGAAATTCAAACTCTTCATTTCATGCACACACGAACATGTGCATTCCATATTTACTCCTTTAGCCCCCCCACCCCACCCCACACACACACACACACACAAACTGTAGGGTCTTCATAGAGTCCCCAATTAATGTCTAATTATAGTTTTGTCCTGATGGCAGGAGGCAAAACTCTATCACTCCCCTAATGGCTGTGGTGCTTTTGTGCTCCTAGCAACCGGCCGTTCTTTTGTATGGGCTACATACACTTGGAGGCCATGTGAAAGCTGCCTATGGATCGCTGCTTTGTTATTTATAGAGCAGCATTTCATAATGGCCTTCACAAAAGCAAATAAATAATAAGCTGGTGTCCTCTGGGACAGATGCGTAAATTACAAGAAGAGAAGAGCCAAATCCACAGCGGGTTTGCTGCTGAGACAAAAAAAAGCTAATTGAGTTTTTTTGTTTTTTGTTTGTAACATCTTGAACTATATCTGTGACATCTCTGAGATGTGTGTACGTATTACATTTACAAGGCTTTACATGCTTTGTACGATGTAGGGTAGATTTGTAATTAAATATGTTTAACTGTCAAACAGAAGAAAATACACATTTGTCATTCTCAAATTCTTGTCAATTTGAAATAGTTTCTGGAACGGATCATCTGGAAATGATGCCATCACAGCACACATAATCCTCCAGTAAAGTATTTAATGCTCTGTATTATGTTTTTGGATTTTAAGGTTTTAAAGGTTTTAGATTTGTGTTTAGACTGCAAGGCATGCATTTAAATGAATAAATCTACAAATTAAGACAAGACAATGTGCAGAAAAGAATGCCATCAGATTGTCCAGTTCATCTCTAACTGGTCAAGCAGCCACATAATCCAGAAAAACATCACCATTATGCTGATAAAACACAGTCACGGCTGTCCCTGTCCCCTGAAGGTCTCGCTGTCAAATCAGGGATTGGATTCATTAAAGACATAAACACCTTTAACAAAGTACAAATAAACACAACACAACGTACTACAGAAATGCAGTGCAATTACAGAGGCGTGTTTTCCAGAGGACATGTGAGTCATGAAGTTTGAACAGTGTTTATGATGGACTAAAGCACAGGCATATTAAGGGAATTGTGTCTAAGGTTACCTGTAGCCTGCATAATAATCATACAGGCATTACCTCCCTCAGTGGTGGTTGTGGTCATCATAAGTTATCTGTCAACACTGGTGAACTAGATAATTAATCTCCTTAGAAACCAGTAAAGATGACCAGTGGCAGAAGTCACGCTATGGATGTATAATAAGACATAAACAGATGCACGTGTCGTCAAGCTGATAGCTGAAGATGTTTTCTTATTTGGCTTCTGTGTTTTCTTAGGTTGAAGTATATTGTGTTTTCAGGACCTCTGAAATAATGTGACAAAAAGGTCATTCTGATTCTCGTTCACTGATTTACTCCCTAGCTTCCTTCCTACCTTTCTTTCCTCTTATAAATTGACCGTCTTTTGTTAAAAAAGTTGTATGGATTACTGACATGTATGGATGTGTTTGCTTTCACAGAGGGTGATGTAGACATGGAACACTATCAATGTTGAGAAACTACATAATAGGTAACAATAGACTGAGTGGCTTTACATTTAGGCCCAGCATATGCTTGACTGAGCAGTTCTTGATTTTAGATTACCCTGTTCAGCTTCGTAGTCATTTGACACACACAAATCAATACAACTATCAACAGCAGGTGGGACAGGCAAAGCAAATTTAAAGACCCAGAAAAATATTTGACTTCCATGTCAGGGGTCAGAGGATGGGTCACAGGGGACGGTAAATCCTTCCAATGATGCTGCCATAGATTTTTTTGTTGTCTAATTGAAAATGCCCCGACATCACAGAGAATTATTCACCAATGGAGCAGGCCTTCTCTGTAGTGTATCATGTATTAGTCTCTCTTCATGTATTATGTTTGTAGGATCTTGTAGTAGAACTCTAAGGCCTAAATTTGACCGGGCATGACTCTTTAACGTTGTGACTGTGACAATGGTTTGGTCTGTTCTCCATGAGACTTCATACATTACCAGGAGTGTTTCTGAAGCGGAGCGTTTTAAAGCCTGGTTCAGCCGTGCCTGGTGGAATGAAGGGGTTACTTAACAAAAGAAAAGCATTTAAATGACATCTTCAGCTCCTCTTTAATATCTTGTGTATAAAGATACTTTAGCCATACTCTTGTCAGTCTGTCACTCAGATGTCATGACATTGTCACAGTGAAACAAAAAGGCTGTTTTATGTTCTGCTCTCATTGATAATCCACCTACCTCATGTACAGAAAACATTTCATTGCACCATCACCAGTCCTTTACACAGTCTATAAATGTCTGTCAGTGTCCTTAGATAATTACACATACCTATATTTATGCACATATATATTTTATCTAAATATGTATATATGTATTTTCTTTATGTTTTCATGTTTTATGTTTCTTAAGTTTTATGTTCATGTCTGCACCTACCTGTCATATTCCTTGTTGAACTGTATGTACAACTGAGAGCACAGTGAACTGGAGTCAAATTCCTTGTGTGTGGATTCTGATTCGATTCTGATGAGTAAAGATACCGTTGGTATTTACACAAGTTTCACAATAAGTGACTTAATGTTAAGGCCTTTATTGTGAAGACTGGAAGGAACTGACAATGCAGGAGGATAGGAAGTTACCAAAAAAGACATTTTTAACACACTGTTGACAAAATGTCATTGTGGATCTAAAAACAAGGACTGGTGGAGCATATCATGTATTTTTAAGGAACATTTTTTTCTCACAAACATATTAACATGAACTTTCCATAGTACACAATAGAATATATATACAACATATAACACACTGTAGCCATCCTGTACATAACCCGACACTCTACTGTACACATTTTCAATAACGGTGCCTATTCTAATGTTATGTGGATGACGATGAGCATCCCTGAAAGTTGCACACAGGTTATAAACGAGCGTGCACCATTGACGTTGAGTGTCATGTAGCTGTTGTTAAGGGACGTTCAGTCAGACAACTTACGATTGGAACGTTTGATTGCAGCAGCAGAATGCAGTTTGGTGGCTAAGCACTGACCTCATCAACCTCCACAGATATGTATAGAGATATTGTGGAGTGATGTGAAAATATCTTAAGCCTGAGGGTGGGTGCTAGAATGGTGGCTGATGCTGATGCAGGGCAGCAATAGCATTGACAAAACCGGGTGTAGAGATGGGAAATTTCTCTACCAGCTTAATAAACCACCAAACTAGGAGGGTATGTTTGGACTTGGATGATGTGGAGTGTAAAGCATGTCACATATGTATATGCAGTGTAGCCCAAGTTGTTTGCCTGATCTAGCTTTTTCAGTGACTGTAGTGTTTGAACTTGTTCGTGACAGCTATGCTGTGACAGGACATAAAATTGGTCGTTGGCTGTGAGACAGACGCTCGTTATTTTCAGGTCAGAAGCTCATCATAAAAAGCTCTTCTACTTAGTGTTATCTATAACTCCATGAGCAGCACTCGTGTTTTATAATAATGTCAGTCTATGTAAAACCTGTACAATCTCAGGTTTCTCAAGTCCCCTGTGAGTTGGGAAACCTTCAGGAACTTAGAATACTGTCACATCCTGACATCCATGTCAAAGACATCATGGAGCCTTATTCAACTCACATAACCCCAAAATGCCTTCTTGAAGAACTGGTGAACCCTAGAGGAATCAGACAGTTGGATGTTCCCAATGTTTGAATCACTTGTTGGCTCCAGTCAGAGAGAACCCTTCCACCATCTTAATGACATGTGGACCCCCCATGGACGGTGCTAGGTGGTGTTGTGTTTTGATGTTGGCACTGTGAACTCTGTCAGAATTAGCCAATGACTCAAAAAAACTTTCCCATACAAAATCATGAACAGAAATGAAACAGTGAATCCAGTTTTGTGACCATCACAAACAATCACCTTGAGCCACGGCACACAATACAACAAACTTAAGCCTGTGATCATTTGATTTTTCGATTCATGCAACAACATTTCCCGTTCATTATTTTTGAGATTTGAAGATTTGTGATTTGTTTCCAGGGCAACAGTCACCCATGAGGTGTAACACAGTCTGCTTTAGTGCTGTGCTGTCCAACATTTGTTCACTCGGGCACACAGGCTGTGATGCAGCATGAATCGTCCACTGAACAGGTATGCTGCTGTGTGTGAGTTCTAAGCGTGCATTCAAACCTAAGAGCTGAGGTCAGCCTACAGTAATCCAGCCTAAGAGCTGAGGTCGGGCCTAATCCAGCCTAAGAGCTGAGATCAGGACAGTGGCAGGGGGATGGGTGGGGGAGGGTGTAGCTAGAGTTGGAGGGGGGGGTGGGGGGCAGTTGGTCAGACACAGTGACGTCTGAGACAGATCTTTCTCTCAGCCATGCTGGAGACAGCAGACCCTTCCCTCCACCGTCTCCAGGGAAGCTTCTAGTGTATCTCTGAACGTGGTGGTGGCACGTTGGGTAACCAGATCACTACACACCCAGAGCTAAAAAGCTAACAGTCTGGACTCAGAAAGCATCTGTGGTCAATACTTTCTCTCTTCCCTTTCTCTCACTTCCTTATCTCTGTTTCCTCTAGTAGGAGGGCATTAGGGCTGCCGCCGCTCACCACACATCAGGGACAGAGGAGCAGAGAGGCAGGAAGAAAAAGAAAAAAAGCAAGAAATAGGGGAAATTACTGTTTTTTGTTTTACAGTAAGAAAACTTTAAGTTCATCTCCATTCACAGTTGAAATCAGCCCTACATATCTCCATGCTCATCTCTTATTAAATTCACCTCAACACATTTATAGACCAACTTTACAGACATCCTTTACATTCATTATACTCAATATTGTGGAACCCAGCCAACCAACAACTCATTCCGGCAGGGTTTGAAACATTGACATTGTGAACGTACATGATTAGGTCCAGCAGCTGCAGCGCACACGGAACAATTTGCATTCCTGCCCGGTGGAATTTGGCCATTAGTGTTGTTTTGACTCATACTCTCATAGCAGGAAGTGTCTTTGCTGATTGGAGTTCTTATAGGCCCATTTAGTCTCAGCATCATTCTGGCTTAGGCAGATCAGGCCAGGCTGGTCTCAGTTGGTGAGGTGGCTGGATGGTCCTTAGGTGGTTCAGTATCTGTGTCCCTGTAATTCAAGAGGGCAAGCTGAAGCTCTGGTTGACTCAGAATTCTTTTAGCTGTCCTGATGGCTTGCTTAGCCAGCAGTATGCTTGCTATCATACTTAGATGTGAAGTCTTGAACCGCTGTGAGGTGAACTGGAGCATTAGCTGTTATTAACTCTTCAGATATCCCAAACTGTGCAAATGCTAAGCAGCTTGCTTATAACAGTAGCTCTGGCACTTTTCTTTCTTAAGCATGCACCTGTGTCTGCCACATTTTCTCCTCTCTTGTCTTTATGTTCTCCTACAAGCCACTGTTTCTTTAACTTTCAGTTTTTTTTTTCAGATTTTCAGTTTACCTGACTGACATGTCCTCTTGCATTAGTGTTGCTGTTCTGAGCCTTCACCTACTCAGAGTGCCTGGCTGCCAGGTTTAGAGCTGGCTCACTGCTCATCGGTCATTTCAGTGAAGGAGCTTTGTCCTCCAGTGTCACATATTTCCTCCTCTTCAGAAAACTCACAGTGAGCACCAAGTTCATACAAGTGCTTTAAAAATTGTTCAACAGTCTCACAAATCGAACCCATCCAAAAATGAGATTCGATTTTGATACTAATGGCTATCAAACAGTCCCAAGACTGTTGTCTTTAACGGTGAATGGCTTGTACACTTGTGTATCATTTTACTGACTTGGATGTCAGCTAGGTGCGGCAGTGTCACCTCACAGCGAGAAGGCTTCTGGTTTGAACCTTGGCTGGTTGGGAACATGACCAGTCTTCTGGCTTGGTAAAGGTAAACTCGTCCGTGCTGAAAAAAAAAAAATTTGGGCTATGGTCCCTGACACACTCTTGTCTGAATAAATGTACTGTCTTACACCATGTGAATAACGTTAAAATTCCTATCTGGAGTCAGTGTTTAGTTTGCCTGTTGCTGTTGACTTTTATTGGAATAGTTCTTTAAAACACATCAGGCATTTCAGGTGAGTACCTTTTTTTTGACAGGTATGGTGAAATTGTAATGTAGTAGTGTAGTGTAGTGTAGTGTAATGAAAGTTGCTTACATTGGTTTGTTCTCCAGCAGTCTATTCAGCTGTTACATAGACTTAACATTGAATCACAAGAAGTAGCTCTGTCATTGGTATTATGAATAGGAAATATACAACAACACAATGGATGCCATGTACATTCAATCCTCACCTGCTCCATGGCTCCATTTTATTCCTCCCTCAGCCACCCTGTCAGTTTAAAATGTAAGGATTTCTACCTGCACTTCTACCTGTTGAACTTAACTGCAATGAAACAATCAGCTCCCTCACTCTCAGTTACTGTCTATGTCGCTTGACCACTGCTCTTTCTCTCTCTCCTCTTGCGAGCCAGACACGGACATAGAAATTGGTATGTCAAAGAAACCAAGTCAGAACACTACAGTTTAGTCCATGAACTCTATCTGTATTTGTGCCGGATTTGATCTGTATATTAGGCCTTAAGGGTAAATAAATTCTAATGGCCTGGAGGTGTGATCAGTTTGTACCACAGTATGTCCACAGTATGTCTTGTAATAATGCAAAAATTAATTACTTTCAGGCCTTTGGAAGAACAGTGTTTAGCTCTTTCCACAAACCTCAGGAACATTAGATTAACGTTGTTCCCTTCATGGTTTCTTCGATGACATGATAAAATTCCAATCCAAAGCCCATGGAATTCCTGCTCCCCGAGTGCTGTCTAACGTTAGCATATTCCAGATTTTCAAGGTTATTTGGAACAAACCCTCCAGAGTCCTTAACATCTCTATGCATGTGCAGTGTTCCTATTGATTTGAATGAAACAGTACAGGAGCTGAGAAGTTCTTGTAATCACCTCATACTTATTGCAGAGGATGTTTATTGGCTGCCAGCATATTTACACAGTGGTATGGCATATTATTGGAAGAGGGGCTATATTTACTGCACAGCTCTGTACAATGCATCCCTGTGGAATATAAAACATTAATTCCACTATGTGTATCCCAAAGCGTAAGATCACACTAATGGCAATGCCAGATCAGGGTTACACACCTCCCATCTGTACTTAAGAGGATAAATCATCCATCACTTCCCTTTCAGAAAATGTATTGTTCCATACACTCTGCCTCATAGCCCCAACAAATGAAGAAGACAGTATCAGTGTGAGTCCCAGGCCAGACTCACAACAACGTATTGATGTTCTCCCTCCTTCACCCTCTAAGTGAGTATAAGGTATCCACAAGCTCCAAGGTTGGCGCCAGCCTCTGTCTTTTATGCACCACAAACCAGAATTAATTGCAAATCAATCGAACAAAGTACAACTGATCAGTAAACCAATTAGTAATTTTAGCTCTTTGTCCAGCTTTAGCTTTTTTCACGCTTTCCATTGTCTTATCTTTTTTTTCCATTCATATTTCTGTTGTTTGTTATAGAAAATAGTGATTTTTGCATTGTAAAGCAAACTGATAACATACAGACCGACCGTTCCATCTGCAGCCTGAATCAAAAGTAAAACACTTTCTCCCAAAAAGTATATTCATATCGTGCAGACACATACAGGACACTGGGATTCACATCCTGTATCCTACGTGGGGTGAGGTTCAGGTGCTCTACTGGTCCCCCATCCCCAAACACACCAAATGATGAACAAACTGCTCAAGTATGTTGGGGTGTCACGGCTGTTTGCAAAATCCACAAATCTGACTGCAGAAAAATCACACAGATTCCTGCTGCTGTATAATGACTACTACTACTAAATGAAAGACTAGTCTAGTCTTGTTCATTCTGTATGTCGTGGATGATAATGGTTGACATGACATTGGTTTATAATTGGTCATTAATTGAATCAAACTGTGCTCTAAAGGGTTTTGATGTAGATCTTTGATGTGAATTTAAATGTTCACTACATGCAATTAAATGGAAGTCTGAGTGTGCAATATGGATGTTACTGCATAGTTATTTTTTCTTGATTTTATTTAGTTTTTTATTTTTTGTATTTCCGATGGTGTTTTTGGTTAAATACTAAAACAAACAAACAAACAAACAAACAAACAAACAAACAAACACAAACATAATAAAAGACATAATGTAAAAATGTAATACAAAAATTTGCATCACATTGCACAAAATTGCCTTATAACTCTTACATGTAGCCTGCTGCCAACTAGCTAGCTATCTAACTATGTGATAGTATAATCTAACACCAGGCAAAGCACGGCCACAGGACTGTGTTAGCCCGTCCTCTACACGACTTCAAGGCCCAATTCTGGGACTTCTCTTCTGAACCGGAACTGGTGGTATTTGAAACATTGACTAGAACAGCTGTGGCACACACGAAATACGTGTCCAGTGGAATTGCGGGGTAAGGCAGCATTTCTGCATTGTGATATGATGCTGTTTGGGTGATGTGATAATTCTTAGCAGTTATGGGTTACTAGAAACAACAGGTCCTCTTGTTTTTCTTGGGAGGGCAGTCTTGATAGATGTGTTAAGGCTACAATTACACGCTGATGACACAAGAACTTTGTGTCATCAGCGTGAGGCACTCTAGCCATTCAGAACAGGTAGAAACAATCTCTCATATGATCTAATTCATATAAAGCATACTGAGGCCTTTATACTCAACAAGGGGGTTGGCATTTACAACAAAGTGAAGCATGCTTGGAGCAAAGAAGCAAAACAGAGTAGTGTTGTCTATCTTGACTGTCATTCATATTGAAATATCCAGGTGAGCAGCTTTTAATGAAGTGAAGTATGTATTTTAATCATCAGTGATGCATGGGTACACTAGTCTGTAAAAACATGAAGAGGCTCTGCACAGAGATGTCAGACGCTGACAGGCTGAACATGGTATCCAGGAATATGGGGATGTGATGTTTGTTTAGTATTTATTAATCCCTCAGCCAAACTGCACGTCAAATTGGTGCTGTTGAATCAGAGATGGCTCTGATAATGATGACAGAGGCATTACATGTCTGGCAGTCTTATCAGGCACCCAAGTATATCCCATGTCAGTTGTTTGTGCCGACACTGGGCACAGTCAGAACTATCAAAGTATTTAAGCTGTCATGTTTCAACAGAAAATCACCTACCAATCCTGCCTAGCTTTTCCTCCAGCATAATAATCCCTAATTTCAATGTGTGCAGTATCTTGGGTTTTTGTGGGCATTTACTCAAAAGAAGGGTGTAATATCAACATGGTAGGAGGATAGAAGAACACAAGAGCTATAACACGTTCTTCACCAGTAATTTCCCCCTGACAGCTGATAAGTAATTTTCATGTCCATTCAGAGGTGGACCAGAGCTACGATTAGGACAGCGTGTGATAAAGACTGTGGTAATACCTGCTTTCCTGTCCTCATTCCTCAAATCCATTTGATTGTCATTGACCACTGACTATGACATAGTGGCAGCCTAAAAAAATACAGCTCTTTAATTGTGTTATATGATAGCAGATTTCAATATTTCTTCGGCAGGTATAGCTACATGTTTTTCTTTCCAGGAATAAACTAAAAAACTAGAATAAAAAAAGACTATAAATTGTCTGCCTTGCATACAGTACATACAGTACATATTGTACTCACAGTACATACTTTAACAGTGCGTCTGTTTGGATAACTGCAATACATAACCTTGTCCTTTATCACACACTCACTGGCAAAAGAATAGATAAAGAAGTTGAGACCAAACACCACACATGAGGTTCAACTGTTTATTAAAATTAAATAGAAGCCGTGAAGTGGTGAAACTGTGGGACAGATGGACGTCAAGGATGGAACAGTTCCGGATGAACAGGGATGGTTTGGCTGCTGGTTTGTGCTAAAATGAGCTATTTTTTAACTAAATAAAGATTTCTTGGTTTCTTGACTAAATTAAATACTTATGATCATATTCATCACCTCTCTACGTGTTGCATTAGACCACTGTGCCGTGTATTATTCCTGAAAAAAAAGGAAGGTGCATGATGATATGATGACGAAGCGGCATCATGGTTTTCAGCTTATCTAGCTGCATGGTGGCTCGTTGGATGTTTGATTTACTGTTTTGGTTGAACCATGATATTGAAATAATGCAGTTGATTATTAAATGAAATGTGACAAAATTTTATAAAAAATATATAATATATAATAATAATAACAATAGTCAAAATTTTCACATAATCTGCATCTACTAGTAATAATCTACATCTTCTAGTGCAATCATTCATCTTCATTGTAATGACTCCACCATGAGGCTGACATTTTCAGTTTGGTGTTAACTACTGGATGGATTGACTTTCCCAAACTGACTGTGACTTTCACAACCTCCTGACTTTTTTATTTAGCGCCATCATCAGGTCACAAACGTGTGCATAGGGACGTTAATGTTAGCATTTAGCTCAAAGCACCAGTGTACCTAAGTAAAGCCAGTCACAGTTGTGGATGGACTGTTTGCACATACACGCTCAAAAGCTGGGACAACAATAGGCTCCTGTTCAGTGTGAATGGAACCTGCTGCCTGCAGAGCCGCAGGGGTCCAATGACACCCAGTGGCACTATAGGGGAAAGGTTAACTTTATGCTTTGATGCAATGTGAGCAACAATCCAGCAAGAGCCAACAGAGTTGTTTACTACTCTGCACCATTAGTCAAGCAGGGATCGCTTGCAGCATAGTTACAGGTAGCACTAATCAGTCTCCCTAGCTCAAACATCATTGCTGTAGCATAGTTTCAACTATGTACCACATAAAAACAAGGAGTAAAGCTGCTATGTACTTTGGAAAACCAACTGTACAACAAGAAAATGAATGGGAGCTTCAATAAAAGGTGAGTAACTCGGATGAACAGGGACAGTTTTGCTGCTGGTTTGTTAATTTAAAAAAAAAAAGTAATGATTATATTCATCAGCTCTCTACGTGTTGCATTAGACGATTGTGCTGTGTGTTAATACAGAATTCCTGAAAGAAAAGGAAGGTGCAACTAGAAATGAAACACATTTAATGATTAACCAACAGTTACAGGATGTCACACACACTTCCTCTGGTTCTCTCCAGATGCTTTTCTTATTTTTTCCCAGCCTGCAGAAATGGAAGCAGACTTTAGATAAATAAAACATTGCTTATCCTACAGGACAATCTATGTCCAGCATTATTTATACATCTCAATTTAATTCCCATTAAAGTGAGGGTTGAAATTTAAGGTGATACTATAAACCAACACGAAAGGCCTTTATGAAGCTGTGCTGGTCCTTAATGATAAGATTCCAGCAAACGTACGCATGATACCGTGTTCTGAGATAAGAGTATTTGCGCTCGGACAACCTGCTGTTTGCACAGCTCTGAAAAAAAAAAAAAAGGTATTACTTGACAAACACATTTGAGACAAAGAACCAGTCAAAACAGGAATTTCACTTGTTCCCAAGGTCTTACATGATATGTACATGAAATGTCTTTAGATTCATTTTCATAAACAACCCAGACGAGAGAGTACAAGAAGTCATGTCATGTAGTTTGAAGATGGGTGTGATCTAATGTCATAATATAGTAAAGACTACATTATTACTGGAATGAGCATTTACACCACTATCTGGATCTAAATAGCAAACTAAATTATGTGTGTTCCTATCCATACTTGGAAGAGCCGGGGCTACCATGGGTGGTGATTAAAATGATTGTTGGTGGGACTGACAGGACTATGTAAATGTAAGCCTGAAACTGAATCAGAAGATTTTGTATCTAAACTATTTACACAACAGGCTCATTTAGCTTCATGCTAGTGTTTTAATACTTTATAATAGAATTATTATTTAAATTATTCTATAAAATTTTCATAAAACTTGATACATTCTGTTTGCCAAGATATAGTGGAACATAAGTCATACATTATGAAGAGTGTACAAGTTGTAACCGGTATATTTATTCATATGATCAATAAATAATCACATAACATGTAATTGATGCTGTATAAAACAGTTATTAGCCTGTTTTAGAGCAAATTGTTGGCTTGTTGAAAATCTGTGGTTACTGTTTTTGTAACAGTTTATTTACAACTGCAGATTTGGATTATTTTGGAAGAATATTTAGCAACCACTAATTATTGCCCATAATAAAACTTGGTTCACACAGAATTTAAATTGTCTTCACAATTTTACATCCAAGCCACAAAATACACACACCACACTGGTGAGCTGGAGATCACATTGATTAGTTCATTTAGCGAGGGGAAAGAAAAAGAACTAAATCTATGAGGAAAAATGACTGACTGAGGCTAATACCATGATGTACCATCTTAAGGCTCTAAGATCTTTTTAATGTATTCTCCTCTGTGGCCGGGGCCTGAAAGAGAAAGGGAAAGAGGAGAGCTGAATGGATTCCATTAATTTAATTGAAGCAAGCCCTGACAAGAGATAAAACATCTTGGGCCCACATCTCTTCAGGGTTGGCGCTGGGCTTCATAGTAAACAAGCCGTGATCCGTAAACAAAGCCCAGAGAGCACCGCCACGCTCTACAGAGACTTCAAGGCCATGGAATATGTCAGAGATGGGCTTGAATGGATACTGAAGTGCACCCCCCACCACCCCACACACCCACCCACCCACACATACACACACACATGCACACAGACACTTAAGTATTCAAGCTGTATTGTGACCATTGTGCCTCAGCTTGTGGATATTTTGATGCTGGTAGCTAGCTATTTCAGTGACAGTACCTGCAGTGGATCAAGCAGGAAGAGAGACATCCACTCCAGCAAGGGCACTGAAATATGGATAGCATTGTTATATTCTAGAGATAAGAACCACTTCCACTTTGATGTGTCCCCATCAGATATTATACGCCCACACAAAAAGGAAGTGTAAGCTAATATATAGCATTTCACATACAATCTTCATGACTAATAAGTCAGCTAATTGAGATATTTTCCACACATTTTCATTTCATAATGAGGAAAGACAGTGCATGCTTCTGAAATACTATACTAGTTGAAAATAATCTAAATCAAGCCTACTGCTGTTGAAAGCTCTGTAAATGTGGGGTGCTGAATGCTGAGCGTGTAAAGCACATGTTGTTTGGCCACTCAAAAAGCAACTGGTATTTGGATATGTCACATTCTTCCCTGAATTGTTCCTCAGCAGGCACTGGCTTTTCACTCAGGCAACACAAAACCCAGCAGAATCCATTAAAGGAGGAATAGCTTTATCTTCAGAACAGTGAGAGTAGATGGCTCGGACAATGCAAGCCATCTACCACAAACTGGGCCTGCATGGCCTACAAATGTGGCTTATGAACAAAATGCCAAGGTTGCAGCCTTTGTCCAGATCTCTATAAGCTCTGCTGGCAATTCAGATGCATTGTGGTGTGATGTGTGTGTGTGTGTGTGTGTGTGTGTGTGTGTGTGGACCTATCTCACCTTAAAATCATCACACCGGTGCAGCCTCTATAAGTTTGACATTAATTGTATATTGTATCTTTGTTGGATAAATATGGCTTTGGTATCATTAATCTGATCTAAATGACACATTTAGCAGGAAAAAAAATCCATTGTTGTCCTGTGATCAGTTACTCTATGAGCTTACATCATGTAAAAGACAATTTCAGATTAGATTTGCCAATTTGTGCTGCACTCAGTAGAAAGAAATGTTGCTTTGTGTTCAGACACTTTGTGAGAGGAAAGAAGAGGCTAAATAACTCATGCTGTGGAGAGAGAAAACAGTGACCTTTTTCCTCTTACACGCCGGAGAGAAACAGATCTGGACTGAATGCTTGTGAATTATTGAGAAATGAAGGTTAGAGCTCAAATATACAGCCCGGAGTAGACGACTCCTAACTAACCAGAACCATCAGCCTTTCCTTCATTTGTATTTGAAGTACTTTGACACAACTGTGTGCTTCTGTTTCACAGGGAAATCAAAATGTGAGTGATTGTTTTTTCTCAGTTTGTGGCTTTTTTTGCCTGTCAGAGGACATTTGCATAAAATTGGACCTTTCTCAACTTCCCCACATCGCACAAACTGGGAGCCTTTTCTTTGAGGCGTGGTGAGGTGACAGCATGTTTTTCGAACTTTAGTTCACAATGAAAGCTGTCACGTCTCCAGTGTTGGAATCCTTGTGTGAACAGGGTTTAGACATGTATCTGAAGTCTTTTTGTTAGACCTGTGATTAGTCTAGTCCACATTTGTGGACTGAAATAGTTGAAGAGCAGAATGAGATGAAGCTTTAAAGTCTGTGTAAGGCAAAAATTAATGTGGTCTATGTCTGTGTCTATGTGTGTAAATGTGTGAGTTTGTCAGTGTTATTAACCATTCAGCTGAATTTGAATGATTAAAAATATCAACAAGTTTATGAAATTAGGTGTCAAAATCAGGTAAAAATGAATTCTCAGCTCCAGGACTGTGGGGGCGTGTCCTCTGAATGTGCTGAAGCCACGCCCAGTCGTGGGAGCAGTCAAGCAGCCATTTTGAAGCGACTGAAACGTGTCAGATGAGTTCAGAAAATGACATGACTAACTTTGAAATACTCTGAGCGAGATGAATTAATCTCTCTGCTCAGGGTGACCTCAGCGTGTCATCGAGCCACCCTTTAAGGGCCGCCCACAAAATCCTGAACTGAAAACTCAAAAAACTGAAAACACATTTCATGTATTTTGAAAGAAATCTCAGAATTGCCTTTACACAGACTTTAATTTTAACTGCCTGGAACAAGTTATTTAATGAAAAAATGTTGATCACAATCTGTTTTGAGATATTTTTTCCTTAACTATAAATGCAGATCAGAATTACATGTTATTGTCAGAAACATCTCCTAAATGTAGTAAAAGCAAATGTACTTACTGCATATTACTGCTTGCCTTTTTATTTCTACCTCAGCTGTTATGCACAGGTTAGTACACTGAATTAAAGCATTTGTTAAATGTTAGTCATCATGCTTTTGTGCTGTGAGCTCCAAACTGTGTGGAGGTTAAAGATGGCATTGATGCTGACAGACGGATCTGTCTGCTGATCCACTTTGCTGCCATGAATGCATTATTTTCATCTATTTGCCGGCATATTCTCAGAAATAATACATAAGGACCTAAAAAGGCCCGTGAAATCAGAGTATAATGACATTGTGCGATCATTTAGCCTCGCAGACGCTGCTCAGGAGCTCTAAAAGTAACATAAGAATATTGTGGTGAATCAATAATGAAACTATCTAATCTGTTTTACCGTCCACCTATGCGTATCTTACGTCAGATAGATATCACTGTGTTGGACACGAGTTGTAAAGTGGATTCTTGCTCTGGAACAGCAATCCAGTAATAGAGCAGAAGATGCAACAGAATCCAGTAATATGTTGTTTAGGTGGTAGACCCTGAATAGTTCATATATCGCTGTTAAGTGATCTGAGATGGTCTGCACCATCTCTCAAACACACTTTATCTTATTTTGTGGTGCATCTTCTCTCTTTATATTACCTCATTAGATCCCGGCTCTTTGTCATGCTAAGGCTGACCTTGCAACCATTTAGAGGGAAATACTTAAAGATCATACATCTTAGCTGAACTTTTGTTTCACTGCATTTCAGACCAGAGCAGCAGGGCTACACCATTAACAGCAGAAAGGTTGTTCGATGTTTTTTTGCTTGTGAGGAATGCCTCACAGTAGCCTTATCAGCATCACACTGGAGTGAGCAATGAGTTTGGTGATAATCTTCCTATTACAAACAATGGAAATCCTTATCAGGAGAATTTCTTTAAACGCTGGAGTGATTACAATGTTTGCAAAGCAGCACATACAGTGTATCCAAAAGATAACATTTATGACTATCAAAAACACAAACACATACTTATGAAGCATAAAAGATTGTACTGTTCAATGCGGGAATTTTTAAACATTTTTTATCACCTCTGACGTTTAATATCATCTGAGAATGCCAGCCTTCTCCTCTTTGCTCTTTGGCAAGACTGTTTATTTTCCCACAAGATAAACTTCTTTCCCTTAGCCCTGGAATACACAAAGCACACGGTAAGGTTAATATGCGTTTCCCTGATTAGTTATTTAAGCAGGTTATCTGGTTACTGATAAACTGATTGTTTAATAGAAATTTGTGATCCTGTCTCTTTTCCTACACACATGTAACCTCTCATCTCGAGGCACTCACATGTTAAATCTGCCCTCTCAATAATTCCATGTTGTGAAGCTTTAAACACCTGACATGACTGGCATTTCATGTGCGCGTGATTTAGTTTTTCTTGTGAGAAAGCTGCTCATATACAGTATTTCATTACTGGTTATTCAACAAATGGACTTCCGTCTGCACAAGAACTGTGTATCGAATGTGAAATGCAATGTTACTCCAGTGTTGTTACACTCGAGCTGACTCCTACCCACCTTCTTCTCCAAAAGAAGATAATTGCCATCTTTGTCTTTGCTTGGCTCGTTGCATTGTTTTTTCAAATTTTCCAACGCTTTACTGGTCCATGACTTCACACAAAGCAACTTTTATCTCAGTCTGCTTGATCCTTCTATCAGGGCAAATCAAATCACAGTGGTGTGTCTTTACTAATGTTGAAAGTCTGTGATGGCTATCAGACAGGAGGACACTGTCACAGATTCAAATCTGCAGTTTTGTCATGTTGCTCCCTGTCTTCAGAGATCACTGCTCATCTTTCAAAGAAGGCCTCATGCTGGCATTGTGGAACCCCCCCTCCAATGTTTCACCTGCTGGCCTTCTAATCAGATCCAACCACGCTGTGGCCCACACCTTGGGCCCGCTTTATCTGCACCTGAATCATCTGATAACCTCTTCCTCAATCAGCCCCCATAACTAGATGAAAAGGAGAAACAGATCAGTTACACTTGAATGCTTGCATGACCTTTATTTCTTGCTTAACATCTGTGTGCAGAGTGCAGCGGGGAAAAGGAAACACCAGCACTTGTGCTGATTGAGCTGAGATTGGATTCACAACCATAACAAAGAGGAGAAGGAGAGACAGGGAGACTGAGAGCAGAGATGCGTGTGTGCACGCGTGTGTGTGCAGCAGCATGCTGTAATGTGTCTGAATGTAGTTGTAGAACTTCAACATGCATTTAAGCTAGCGTGAATGGTATGTGCAAGACTGTATCATGGTATGTCTTCTTGTACAATGTAAATAAAGATGGGGAGATGGGAAAAACTCTTTACAGTGAGAGGATTTTAACCTGCTCTTCACTTACAAATGTCAACTCTGGATCAGTGTTTAGGTTTAGGATTATGATTACAATGGGCATCAGGGCCCATATTTGTATTAGACTTGGACATCAGTGCTTACTTGCCAAATATTCTAGAGTGCAAACTATTTTCTGTCCTATTTTAAGGACACAGATTAAAAGTATTTTTTCTACTTCTATTCTAAATGTATTCTCTCTAGAGAGTCTCAGAGGAGAGTTCCTGGAGACGAGGTCCTGTCCTGTGTCCAAAATTATGATGAAGAAATGTAACTTGACGACAATAATTCACAATATTTCACACCTATTGAAAATGGATACAAATTAAATGATAATATAAAAAATATACAAATTAACTAAATAGTGTTGCAGTCAAATACAACAACCTGCAGAAATCTGTGAAATCACATGATGTAAACTAGCTTCTAAGTAATAAAAAGTAACCTCCACCTACACGAATATCTTTTGTTCAAAAGTTAAATAAGAAGCAACTTAGATTTGTTAGCATTCAATTGTCATCAGTAATTTTATGTTGCTACCAATTTCAGTTCTTGGAAGAAACAGACTCATGGACAAAATTCATCTGCAGTCCAAAGACAATAAGATCAGAAGCAGACAGTTGGGACAGATGCAAAAAAGGATTAATGTCAAACAAACATCTTAATCTCCCTCTAGACCTAAAACATCATTATATCCCACTTTTTAGTTAGTTTCTTTTTCAGTGAACGAGTCCAACTTCTGAATGATCAGCTTCTCTGCATTTCCTACCTGGTAGTTTTGGTAATGAGCCTGGTGATGATTTGACTAAAAGGCTAAAACATCAGATTAACACGGACTGGGTCTTGTTTGATTGCCATGAATACATATATCTTATGACTATTAAGTTCAACTGGCTTTGTCCCGAAGGTAAAAGGAAACCTCTGTCTCCTTTCATAATGTGTTAAATTCAACATTAGGTGGAAGGTTTAACAAAGGTTAGGCTGGTCAAAGGGTATGTACAAGACAAACAGGAGAAAGATTTCAACACATTTCTGACTCCTAATTTTGGCTCACACAACTGTATTGGTAACTTTCAAGGTAAAAATTGGCGAGTTTCAAGCTAAACATCTCTGTGACCTGGTCAGGCCTCCCAGCTGACTCTACGGCTCACTTCCCCCAGGAAAGCAGCCTCCTTCTCGGGCAGTAACAGCCGAGTAGGTCGGCTGTTTACCGATGATGATTATGTGACATGATTTCAATACTTGAACTCAGTGACTTTATAACTTCCCACAGCAGTGGTGTAGGTAGTGTCTTTGGAAACTTTACAAGGGAAATAATTGATGAATTTATATGTTACATTACCTGCCCAGTCCTCCACACCAACACTACGACCTAACTCTGCCTTCCGCAGTGAGAGCCGGGTAGCTCCGTAACTTTTACAATGTCTTTGTCATTTTCCACGATGCACTGTGGGTCAGGAGCTCTCTCATGACAGAATCTTACGGCGTCCATGAGATTAAAAAGAAAGGGATGATGATGGTGGAGATGTTGTTTGATTCACAGAGGGCTCTAAACGTCTTTATCTTTTAAATCATCTCCAATATTTACCGTGTTTTACCACGTGTCTGCTCATGGAGCTTCTTAGGTCGGGCAGAATCTAACGTTCACTCTGTTGATCCACTTTATTTGCTTCCATGGCTGTAGTAGGTTTCATATCTGGCAACCCGGAGCTTTGACATGAGCCGTGTAGGCAAATTTCAAAATAAGAAACATACTGACTATAGTTATTTATCAAGAAGCTTGTATTTCAGTAGAGCATGTTTCTTAAATATCTGATATCTGATCTGACAGAGCACATTCATTTTATGATTTAATACAGTAAATATCTGACAGATTGAACATATCTTTTCTTTCACTTTGTGAAAACTACCATTGAATTAAAATAATTTTAATTAATGTTATACATTAAAACACAACACCCTTTGATTTTTCTGCATAACAAACACTGGTTTGATGAAGAGGATGTCTGACTGAAATGCAATGGAAAACCTGAATACTTGTGTCACTTCTCTCCAACTTATTTAATCACCAGGAGTGCTGGGGGAAGACTTTCATTAAGACCACCTCACGGATCAATAAAGTCCTTGAACTTGCATAAGTCACTGCTGGCCACTCTCGATATTACTGATAACTGCCCCCAACATGCATAGACACACTCTCACACACACACACCTACACATGCACACACACACAGCCCCCCTGTGTCTTACCACCTCACCTGAGTGATTTTCCTATTGATGAATAGATTCTTTCGACCTCAGCTTTCAGAGTAAACACAAGTTTGAGGACTATTTGTGTATAAAAATGGACACAGCTGCATGTGAAATGCCCTCCACTGGCCCAAGTCAATGTCACAGGCAGGAAGTGTTCATGCAGGTTGCCAATAAATATGAAGAGGAGGGGGAGGTTCTTTTCCATTAGTCTGACCCAGCTGAAATGACTTGGCCTCCATAGACAGGGTTGTGGATGAAGCAGAGGTTTGGGTCGCACACAGCGTGCAGTGCTCTTATTCTCTCGGCCACCTGTCCCAGATGTGCATCCTAAAACAAACAAGGGATTACTTTCATTGATTGAATGCAGATTGAACGAGTCCCCTGGCAAAAAAATGCTGCATGCTGTCAGAGGTGGCTCACCCTCATCATTGGTTAACACAGGCTGACAGATTCAATTTGTTTCAGCCAGCCGCCAGGGTTATATAGTGTGTGTCACTCAGACAGGAGCTCACACAGACAAAAATAAGAGCCAGCTACAGAGCTGCAAGACTCTCTTACACACACACACACACACACACACACACACACACACACACACACACACACACACACACACACACACACTCACAGCAGCCAACTCAGCAGTATCAAAGTTCAGAGGTCATCCCGCCTTACAGTCACAATCCCTGAACCCCTCAAAAATAACAAAACCCCTAAATCAAAGCACAAAATGTGTTAAATATAATTATAAAAAAATGTGTATTTGTGGATATCCTCAGACTTTTATAGTTTAAACTGTGCAGTTTAAAAGAAGACAATTCAATTCTCTTGTCTCTTACACTGAATTTGAAAGCAAAAAAAAAAAAAAGAAATTTAACAATCTTGTTCAAGTCAACTGATTTAATTATATTTTACATCAGCATCTTTACAACAATATTAGTGGCATTACTTCATTGTTGTCAGTACTATATTTGCATCAAACAAAATACAAAACTTACATATGACATGACATAGTCAGCCATCTTTTTTAATGACATCCAAAAAGTCCTGGTTCTTACAAAGAAGAACCTTGAAGTTAGGTTATAGGTTGTACCAGGTTAAAACTGATGAGCAGTTGGCACCTTGCATGTAAATACAGTGGAACTGATAAAAAGGATGGACAAAACAACAAACATATGACATATGTGTCAGCCTGTGTGCCGGTATAACCAGAGATCTCATGAAGATTTGTTTGTTAGCGAGGAAAGCGAGACACTCTGTGTGTGTATGACAAATGAGCATAGTGGGTCTTGTCTCCCTCAACAGACACATATACACCCTCCTTGAGCTGCTGGTGCAGGTGGCTTCCACTTGTTTTCAGCAGGTAAGCCACACTGATAACCTTCAGCCTGCTGAGGAGCCTTTAATGGAGACACTTGATATCTAGCTATGAATTGCTCTTTGTTAACACCAGTTTTATCGACTGGGGATAAATAGGCAGGGAGACATCGGAACGGTGCTGCAAGGATTAATGCACTGTGTTCTTGAGGAGAATTAGCCCATCTGTTAAATGTTGAATTCGATATATACTTATGCTCTTTGCTTATTCTGTGATGTGTCCAGGGTCAGTGATGTAGTGCAGTTAAATAAATGGAACATGGACTATGACCCCAAGCTTGTAAGTGTCATAAAGCGCAGATCCATGAGCAAGAATCAAGTATACCAATTAAACAAAAGTTTGCAGTATCAGCAGTGTTTTCAGAAAAGAAAAATCTTTGACAAGAAAGGCATTTTTTTTTTCAATTTACATCCATCCAGTACAACATACAGTAACAATACATTTTGAGACTTCATTACACAGGCACACATACTCACCACACACACCCTTGCACCAATATAAGGTAGAATACAAATGAAATAAAGATTTCCTAATATCATCCACAATTTTCTTTTAGGTAAAGCTCACATTTCCATCCTTAATAATGCTCATGTATGGTTTCCAGAGATTGATAAAGTCTTTCTGCTTGCCCTCAGCAATGTAAGTTAGTCTTTCCAGACTGATGCAATGCATTGAAGTTATTTTAGCTTGTATTTATAGCCTGTGTTTGTGCTTTTAAACAAGCTTCATTCTAATCTGTCTCACCAATATCTTCTTATATATCCATTTTCCAAGCATTCAGTTTACCTTGTGTTGATTCATTACTATTTGCAACCAGTATGTTGTAGTATTTATATGTCCATACCTCAGTAAATATACAAGTGTAATTTCCTCAAGTTTTGATGAAGGTGGTATATACATTATAACAACAAAGGCGAGTAGCCACAGAATTTAATTGGAGCACTAGTTCGCTTTAGGCCCAGTATCATGTAGAAATCATAAAATGTCCCATATTAACTAGATTCTACACATCATGATTTCATGTTATTGTACAGTGGCACAAGTTCTGTTATAGATATGCACAAGTTCATGTTTATTTTTCTTTGCATCTTATCCAGACACACTACAGATATCAGGGGAGGGTGGGCAGAATATTCATTTCATTCATATTCATTCAACACACCTACATCAGGGGCGACACACCCAGCCTATAGTGATATTTGCCAAAGTAAAGATTGCACATTATCAGGCATTATTACCAGTTTACTCCCATGAAACCAGAGGCCTAAGAATCAGTACTTTCCAGTGCACAAGTCCTCTGAGTCTGGTCTGGTCTCTCTGAGACTGTTTGGGCCACATCAACTTACTCGATTTAATTACAGCAACAAAACACAATCCATCTTACTGCAGACTGATAGGTTTGCGTATGTTGTCATTACCATATCAGAGTGATAAAGAAAGCAATAGAAAAAAATCAATAGGATATGTTTTATCTTTGCCTTTTGTTCACATGAAGGGGTTAGGGGTAGGGGTGACAACTTTGAGCTTGTACAGCAGTAGTATATCACAGCCTCCATAAACTATTGATTTTATGATAAAATCTTTCAGACAATCAATAGTAATCAACGGTATAGATCAAGAGAGTGTGGCATGTTAAAGTAGAGAAAGAGCTTGAGTGGATCTTTTGTCTGTGAGCCATGCATGATATTATACTTTCTTTGTAAGAGCATAGCTGTCATTTTCTCGAAGGAAGCGGGGCAGAATTTTCTTGGAAATGAAATGACTTGAATGGGATAGGCTTTGGTTAATGGTTGAGTAAGTAAAAAAAAAACAAAGTGGTAAGCAGTACTTTTAAACACCAGAAAACCATTTATCTTTAAACAACTATTTTCCCTCAAAATGCTAATGGATGCATTTTCATTTTTTTGCAATGAAATGGCTCTATGAATCAAATGGCAGCTGCACTATGAGTCAACTACTTGAATAAACTTCCCACCTTGGACTGCACCACAACACAGTGAATAGCCACTAGGTGGCTATTGATAACACAACACTGACCTCACTATTCTTGTCTTTGAAAGGAAACATCTATCAGCAGGCCATGGTTCGCTTGTCAATCGCAGGCCGAGCACCTGATAAAGACAACAATTGGGAAAGACGAGGATGCTGTTTATACATCCTCAGACAGGATGGGACAGGCCTTGCCCACCAGCCGTAAGTCCCCACAGCCGTGATGACTGAGGAGGATGGAGTCTGGGCAGAAGGAAGTTAGGGGACAACAGTCGAGCCTTTGGCCCCCGCTGAAATAGAGTCCATCCCCTCCCATGTCTTCTCTGTGGCCAGAGGAAACCTGACACCACTCAGTGTTTGGACAGTCCTTGACAACCTGGATGTGGAGTCTGATAAGAGCAAGTGAGGAGTTTTGGTGTCTGGAATGTGAGGTACTTCTGGTTGAGCTGCCTCACTTTTAGTCAGATCTTGATATTTCTGCTAAAATAATAATAATACAATTAAATGTATTTGTATAAAGTACCAAATGAAGCAAATGAAAAATAAAGCCTTAATACTGTGAAGTTCTAACCCTGTTTCTCTATGGTAAGTGTTGTGTTATCTCTATGTGTGTCAGTTATGGTATATTATGATGCTGTGATCCCTCTGAGTAGAGAAACCATCGATAAAAGCTTTCTTGTAGTGGCTATAGGTGAAATCACTCTTGTAAATTTCCAGTTAATAAGATTAGAACAATACGAATTTGAATGAATTTCTATGAAATCAGTGCAGTGCAACAGTGGTGCAGCGCACAGAGGGGTCTGATCTTAAAACTATATTGGAGAGCTGAGCTAATTTTGGCAGCAAGGTCAAATGACTCCTAGACAGCCACCTGCCTCTGAGACTTGCCAGTCTCTAATTGAAATGTTGTGATAAATTTCTTACGTAGGTCAAATGTTACATGCTACCTAAGCAAGGGTCAGGAGGACAGAGGGAGGGGGGGTGGGGGGGTTCCTTTGGGATCCACTCTTGATCTTTGTAGTGTGGACTTATCTGTTAAGTGGAGATGCTGCTCAGCAGGACGTAGTCCATCCTCCTCAGACCGAAAGCCTGCAGTGTTTGGAGCAGCTGACAACATCATGCTATGATTCTGATTCTGAGGATCCAATTCAAAATCTAAACCTGGATATACTTATTATATATTATTATGATGGGGATTTTTTAAATCATTAAGCTGCTGAGCTCCATTGGATTTGTTCCAACATTTTGAGTAACGTTTCTCCAAGTTTTCCATTTTGAGAAGCTTACACTGTAAAATGTAATAAGACCTGACTCAAAAAAGTATGCAAACTCGTTGCCTCAAAATTTTAATCTTAAGTGAGTCAGAAAAGCTTGTTTATTTTAAGTGTGCAGTACTAAATTAAGTAGTACAACTAACAGATTTTTTTTAAGTTCATGTTACTTAATAGACATGCTTAGTGTTAACTGGGCTTAATTTGACTACTTCATACAAATTGAACCCCAATTAGAATGACTAAATACCTAAAAATTAACACTTTTAGTTGTACTCACTCATATTTCAAGTTCACTTAAATTAAACAAACCAATTTCCTTGAATGGGTCCTTGTCGCAGTGGCCCAAGTTTGGGTCCAACTTGTAGCCTTTCTTGTACATTCAGGTACAAAACAACAGCTAAACAACAAACTTGTAGTTTGACTTGACCGCAGAACACGAGGTTGGACAATGGACAAGGCAAAAATTAAACTACATTTGTGTGAGCTATATTCTATGCATGTAACAGTCTCACAATATTAAACAGGTAAGCACCTAAACTACAGCACTTTAAAAATCAGTGCATTTCTGATCAAAACTGAAAGTGCAATTTAGGAAAGTGTGTCTATGTAATCATTTGACAGTTGGAGGGGATTGTACTTTGTTACAAGCCACGCAAATTCCATCCTATATGCCGTGAATGAATAAAGCATGTCAGTGAAAGCATCAGTGGTCAATAGATTTCTATTGTATTTTGAAATAAAACAACGCCTGTTACAATGAAATGAATAAAGATACAAATGTAACCAGTTGATTTGGTGCTGCTGAGGTTCACCGCTGCTATGTGCTCATTTACCTCTGCCCTGTGCTCTCACTTTGCATGACAAACCGCTTGACTGCTAGACTTGAGGCCACCATTCACATGTAAATGGAAAGCGTGCCCTCGTATTTGGAATTGACAAGGCCAGACTGAGACGTTTTGTGGCCCAACTGTCTTATATGACTTCAGCTGTGACATCTAACATGATTCTGCTTTTGTGATGCTGAGGGGACTGACTGCCAGAGATAAATGAACAGCTGTAGGATCCTCTAATGCCCATAGATATGTGGATGGCCTGTAGGGTCTGGTGGTGCATAGACAAGTAGGACACACATGGAGATACCGGGCTAACAAGACGGGTGGCCACCCATCAGATGGGATTGCTTGTAATTTGTTGTTTAAAGGCTAGTTTGACATGTAAACTGTCAATGATGTTTTATTGTTTCCATTGTTCTGTCGTTGGGTGAACTGGGTCAAGAGGCCATGTAACACAAAAACACAGCATCGGACCAGTAAAGGACCAGTGTGTAGGATTTCTAGTGGTGTAGGTGCTGGCTCTCACTCCTCTCTTATTCTTCCTATTGTGAATGAAAAACTACAGCCGGTGTTCAGTCTGTGTGTTCAGGGCTACTGTAGAAAAATGAAGCCACGGTGTGTGTAGTTATAAAGACTCGGCTTAATTTCAAAAGGTGATTATATACTAATGAAAACAATATTATGAATATTATATTCATTTCATATTTATTTTTGACCGCATTCTGTAAATAGCACCCCCTAAATATTTATATTTAATGAAAAATTGTACATTTATTGGGGCTCACTGGCTCAGTCACTTCATGTGGGAAGAACACATTTTCAAGGTGCTCTTGAGGATGGTCCTGAATCCCAAACTGGTGTGAGTACTCACTACTTTCTCAGAAATCATCTCAAAAACCAATGCATGTCTATCTGTGTGTGTGTGTGTGTGTGTGTAGTCTTTTAACACTAGACATAGAAATATGACGAGCAGATGATGAAAATGTTTCTCTTTTCAACAATAATTGAATCCTGTCTCACAGCCTTTCTCCTGTGCTGCACAGGGACAAACAAAGAGTTTTTCAAAGCTGATTAACACAGCGACGTCACACATTTAAATTTAAAGTGAAAATCAATAGACTTTATAAAATACAGACACATATTAAGACAGCAAACATCTGAATCCTCGGCCCAGACTGCTGAATTCCATCCAGCTGTGAAGTGTGTTGAGTCTGAAAACATCAGCGGTGAACTTGCAGGAAATGTTGAGATTTACTGACTGACACGAAAACAAAATCAGCGAGTGTCTCAAAAACAATCAAGTTAATTATAAACCTCTTAATAGACACGCATGCTGAGGAAGTGACGCAGCATACTGTATAAACGAACACATAACAATCGTTAGTCACCATATGTCATTAGAAACATACTGTTTGGAGTATTAAATCTCCATTTAGATGTATGTCTTTTTTATTCTCACCACATGATTGTGGAGACTTAAATCTGGAGTTCTTACCTGCATATTTAGCACACAGTAAGAGTTTCCCAGTCATGGTTCATTTAGTAGAATTGATTACTTGGCTGTGTTATGTCTTATGTTTAAGACATTATTTATTTGCCTTACTTTGGACCAGAAAACCTTGAACAAACTGGCCACAGATCAGGTGTAGATATGAAAAAAACTGTGACTTGTCTTTTATGCAACTCATTTATAAAGGTGTGTACCTATAAGACACCTGATTAACTGCTCACAGCCAAACTTAGTTTTATTCAAAATGGAGACGATGCAGGAAATTTCAAACACATTAAGAAATACAGTGTTAAACAACATGAAGAATGATCGCCAAAGACATTTACAAATTAATTAATTAATTAACTAATTGAAAAATAATATGCTGTATACAATATATTATATTCAAGTATTCTAAATAAGTATTATTATTGTTATTATATTTTTATTATAATAAAAAAACATTTATACACATATACACATAATAATGTAGTTAACATAGACTATTTTTGTATTTTTGTTTGTGTGGTTCAATATAGCTCTAACAAGTTCTTTTTTGGATTCACGTATAAAAATAGTTATTTATTTCCTTTACTGAATTGTAAATATGTAGCTGTATAATTCCTGCTGACACACAGATAACATGACAGAGAGCACTTCACTTGCAGTTCACTTCATGTCAAACAAACAGCTCAAACAAACATCAAACAGGCAGCCAATGGCCCCCCTCAGTTTATCCCCTTTGACACAAACTCTGATATTATCCATAAAAAATAACACTAATCCCCTCTAAATAATCCTAATCCTGTTCAAAGTAAGGAAAAAAACCCCAGAATAAATCCTTGAATAAAGATACATCTGTCAGTGGGGGTGTAGCTATTTAAACAGAGCTGCTATGGGGCGGATGCATGTCACCCAGAGTAGGACAATTGGGTGAACAACTCCCTCATGGCCCATATTCAGCCTGGAAGCCATGTGGCACAACAAAGCCTGCTCACCCTGCTGCCGACCTCCTCTCGCTCACCCAGCAGCACATTGTTAACACTCAGCAAGCCTCTGTGTTGACTTTGTGACCCCTCTGTCTGGTGGCGGTAGAGCCACACTATTAGCATCCTAAAAATGAAAGGTGGAGGGAATCTGTCTAGCTCCAGGCAAGGGGAGTGATTCTTCTCCTTTGTTAATTCCAACACAGTTTTTACAACACAGATGACATTATGGCCGGGCTAGTTTTCATGGAGAGAGGTTTGAGCTGGTCACATGGGTATAGATACACTGTAAAAAAAACAAAAAACAAAAATTGTTTTTATGGTAAAAAACTGGTTGCCAGAATTTTACCGTAATAAATGTGGTATAATCTTTTCTAATATTATGCTAAAAGGATATTGGTAAAATGTGGATTTCACGTTTAAGGTTGGTGTTTTATTCCATATTTTAAAATTATTTTTAAAATAATATTTTTTTTTATTTTTTCTGTGAAAAACTGTCAAACTATGACAGTAAGATCAGACTGTAAAAAATGCCATTAAATATTACGGTGTTTTACTGTACAATCAACAGTCTCTAATACAAAATACTGCTTTATCTTGTAGAAATTCCCTGAAAAAGGTGTATAAATAAAGGTTTTGGTATATGACAACAAAGGAAAACACAGTCATACTTCATAACATATTGTACGGTCTTTCACTGTTATGGTAGTTTTTCACCGTAAAATCAAGGAGCATATTCCTTATCGCTTATTATGTTGATTACTATTGATTACTGTTCTAAATGGAAAATACCTGACATACATGTTAAAATTCAGCCTTCATGTTTATATAGCATTGACAACAAGATGTCAAAGTTTCTCTGCAAAATAATTTTCAATTAAATGACATGGCATGTATCAGTTCCAGTTATCAGAAAGTGTTTTTGTCTAGATAGACAAATAGAACACTATTTACAGTTGTGTTCTTATTTCACATTTTATTCAGAGCATGCCAAGTTTAACTAAAAAATTTTTTCTGGATTTTTCTGGATCTTATGAATGCCTTAAATCAACATTGTGCAGAAATTTATATTTTTGCCATTTAGTCCTTCAAATTCCAAAAAGTGGTAAATATGGACAGCTGTACACATCTATTTGTTCTGATTGCTAAGAGCCAAACATGAACAAGGTCAACAACAGCAGACAGAGCAGCCAGCTAATATTACCCCCTTAAGGCCTGAATTTATATAGCTGTATATAAAATATGTTTTATGTGTGTTTTTGCCTTTAAGTAGATGGTAAATAATGTTGAGATTATTAATTTCACTTCTGTACAAAAAATAAATAGAAATTTGTTGTTTTAAATTTGTTGTTGCAAATTTGCAACAGCAGGCATAATGGTCAATAAAAGATAACAATAACACAGTAATATAACAGTAAAGTTCCTAGGTCCGTAACAAATATGCACTAACTGGCATTGGGGGAATGCAGACGCTATCTCGGCTGGTTGATTGAGACAAGCGGTTTGTTGCATACATGTGACAGCAGGTGTTAAGGGGTTACCGACTAGTCCAACAGCAGTCAGCCCAGCTCAGTGTCTGTCTTTCCCCCTTTTATATTTATCACCAAGCTCTCACCAACCTCTCTTACTCGATCACCCACTCTTTTTTGCTTCTTAGATGCTTCTGTCAATGTCATCTCTGCCATGTCAACAGAGGTTGCTGAGCACTGTTATGTTGCCCACTACTGGCAGCAGCTTACTTTCCTGTCCACCCGGAAGATTGTGATGTAAATCACAGAGTTAACGCAGAGCAAGTAAACATTTTCTCTAGAAAATATGATCCAGTTTCACCAAAATCAGTGAAATAGTTGGTGCTGTGTGGCTTGAAGTGTTGCATGAAGGTGATCATACACAAAGTTACATAGCGTGAGAACAGAGGTAACCGGCACAGAGTGGGAATAACAGCGACACCGTTCATCTGGTAACAAGTCAGTGTGACAACAAAATTATTTCAAACCTGTTTTCTTTATGATAGAAAATGTACACAGCATTGCTTTAAGTATGAAGTATGTATCTTATAGAAACACTAGACTGATACATGACAGCCCTCATTGAACATTGTTAAGGTTCTTTTATCATCCTGAAGAATCTTTGAGGACTGGTGTTGGTAGTGGTCTACCTTACCAGCAGTGTATTGCCCCAAGGAAAGTCAAATATTGTTGACCATGCTATCTTATTTTTGACCTATGCTCCTGCAGAGGTGTCTGTTGCCCACCCACTCTCTCTACATTCATAATGTCAGAACATCGCCATCTTTAAATAACTAACTGAATCTTTTGTCCAGTGGCTGACTTAAAAATGACAGTCACTATGGTTGGAAAACACATGCTAATGTAACAGACCCACTGACCTGAATGTAAAGTGATTCATAGAGTGAGAGACGACTCAATTCCTCTCAACGAGTAGACACTCGTTTTGAGTGGTAGCTTGATAGTAGTACTTGTAGTAATTGTAGTAACAGTAATCTAGTACAGTACACGCAGTTAATAGTCCAACTACAGCATGGCACAGGTTTCCTCCATCAGATGGAGGTAGACAGGATTAAACATCTGCTAAAGTAAACACTGGATGTAAGCAGTCAGTTGATACATGCTGACTAAACACAGGTTTAGTGTGTTTACAGGTACATGGAACACAAAAATCCTGTATAAAGCAGAGGAACATGTAACAGAATCTAATTCCTCCTCTAGCCCAGCTTGTCTCCTCTGATTTTAATCTACCAGTTATCTAACTCCCTAGCAGGCCACTAATTACATCCTACAACTTGTGTATTTATGCTGACCTCTGGGGTAAGTCATCTATCTATCAAAGCGTCTGACATCTCAGACCCAGATTTGCTCTGCATGCATTTACCACGACAGGACTGTGAGCAAAGAGAGGGACACGTCCTCACAGAACACACGTTTAATCTGGAGGACGAGGTATGACCATGCTGGAAGATCACGCTCTTATCACTTACAGTTGCATATGGCTAATCCTATCAACACCAACATCCCTACCACACAGTAGTCTAATACATCTACACATTTAGCAAATGTACGTGCCTCCCTCATATGCCATGGATGAATCAGAAAATGTCCTCTAAAGACTTTGTTTAGTGAATACTTTAGAATATACTTCCCCAATTTGAAATATCAAATTCTGCTCTGCAGTCTAGCGTCAGTGCTAACATCTGTAACACCAGCATTTGCCAGAATACGTCCAGTGAGTCAGTGCAGAAGATGAGTCAGTCAGTGCAGCACAGATGGATGTCTGAGACTCTAACCAGCCTGCTATGGTTAAAACTGTTGTCCTAAGTGTCTACAATGATAAATGGCTGTGTCTTTGATTGAGATTAGTGAGGTGGAGCCCGAGCCTGTTTGATGAACCAGAAAATGAAATGATTACTATTGGGCTTCTATCGACTGCACTGCTGGTGACACTCTTGCTTCATCCCAAAGGTTAATTGGACTTGAACCCAGAAAATCAAGAGGTTAAGCAGGGTCAGTGTGACAGCAGGTCCTTCTGGGAACAGCCCTCTCAAATGGCTGCTAATCAGATTTGTCAAGGGGCTTTCCTTATGATAATGCTTCCATGTGCATCTCTGTTGTTGCTGCAGCACACTACAGTATTGATTCACATAACATTATCCTTGCCAACTGCAGGAGGGCAATTATATTCACTTATTTAGAGTGAAGAAAATATGGCTTCCCTGCTGTTTTCCTGATATTTCTATTGGTGTTTAGTGACCATCTATTGATGTTTGTGTTGTATGGCTTAGGTTTTTCCAATTGAGTCTCTGCATGAAGAAAATGGAACGTCTTTTTGTTGGTAGGATGTGATTTGGAAAACATGCTTTCTAATGGCTCAGCTGACATGATACAACAATCTGGGGATAAGAAGCATCTGTGATACAATTACCACCACTGACTGAGAATGTCTGCACTTCATTTATTTTGTAAGCAAAGCCCCTTGGTTCTTATTTAGCGTGGAAAAACAGGTGAGTAGAGATAGAGAGATGACAGAATCAGAGGCCACAGGGCTTGACAGACAGGTGGTGGTGTGGGAAGCATGGAAGCAGGCAGGCAGGAGGTGATTCACTACAGCACATGGGAGAAGATAAAAAAGGTTTCAATACACTGCACTGGCAATACACTAACTATCACTGAAACTGATCAAGGGGGTGGAGAGCCAGAGAAATAGTGCTAAGATGAGTAGATGGACAGAAGAGAGAGAGGTTCAGCAGGAATCCAGAGGCAGGAGCAAAGGACAGCCATGACTTAAACAGGAATCTCCTCTTCTTTGACATTATTATGATCAGAAGTCAATAAAGATGTGTTTAGAACAAACATAATTACAGAGCAACTATTGAGCTGGTAACAGAATATGTAAATAATAATATCTAATAATATCTGAACCATGTGGCCTGAATGATCAAAACAACAAATATGATTTATATTTAAACTTTATTAAAAACCAAAAAAGAAACAAAATTAAGACACCATAGAGCATATGACATACGCACATGTATAACTTTTTTTCCCCCTTTCCCCTTCATTTGATCAGTTCATGAAAAGTGACAATAAAAAAAAGTGACTTTAAGATTTGTCAGCTTTACTTATTGTCTTCTGTCTTATGGCTTTGGCTGCAAAACCTGAGCAGTTGAACTGATACTGAAGATTTTGAGAAGGAGGTTGAGCGCTCGTGCATAATCAAAATGGGCAAATGATACAACCCTCTTGCTTTTGGTTTTGTATAAACGTTCCACAGAGTGGAAGTGGCCCATAGTCAGGTGGGATTTGCCCAATTTTCAAATGACCAGTATGTCACTACAACCTGTGGTAAAGTGTAGGCAGGTATACACAGTACCCTTAGTTAATTTTCAGTCTACATTAGATATAGCCACTTCTAGATAAACCTCTAATGCACATCATTCAGTCGTACTCGGTGTCAATATTTTTTTCACTAGGATGGTGAAGCCACAACATAGTTGTCCAATTTTCATGAGTGGATGGAGGAATAATTCATTCAAAATGCATAACTTTGTATTTGTCTCACCCTAGTCTGCTCCTCTTCTGTGACTAATGCTGATTTCACACTGAGCCCTACTCCCTGAAGTCAAGCCGCAGAAGTTAAATACTACGGGCCCATTTTTGGGTGAGCTAAAAATGCAAGAGAAGTCTTACGTGTCATTGTTTGGTGTTCATTCTTTGCTGGATGGGCCGCTGTGGAGGAATATATTAAGAAAATACACCACTGGTCATCCCTCCATCCTTCTTTCTTTAGCTCTGGTGTGTGTGACCTCAAACACTGAGTACTAAATGCGGAAAATTCAAGGAAACACATGAAACCATTCTATACTGTAACACTGTAGGGAGGATGTGGAGATTAATTCAAACACCATTCCAAACATGTCTGTGCCATAATGGATGTTAACAGTAGTAGCAAGTAACAAGTATGCTATAGCTATTGCAGTCTATAGCTGCACCTCTGAAACACAACAGCTCCTTGAACAGGCACTGCCATGCTGGTGTCGTTGCAGCCAGGACTCACATTACTGAGTTTACCTGCACTTGTACCGTGAACATCAACACGAGAATTCAAAACCAAAGATTTCACCGCCGGACACATTAGAGCAGGAATCTGATCTGATATTGTGGAAAACTGAACAACAATGGTTACATTTTTCCATGATGTTTTCCTCAGGTGAATACTATTTCAAGCTTATGACTAGTTATTTCCATGGTGTCTAACATAAGATATTGTACTTGGCACTTGATAATTAAACAATTAAACAATCAGACAAGTTTATGAAATGAGGTGTCAAAATCAGGTAAAAATGAATTCTCAGCTCCAGGACTGGGGGTGTGTGTCCTCTGAATGTTCTTAAGCCACGCCCACTTGTGAGAGCAGTCAAGCAGCCATTTTGAAGCTACTGAAACATGTCAGATGAGTTCAGAAAATGACATAACTAACTTTGAAATACTCTGAGCGAGATGAATTAATCTCTATCTCTTTGCTAGGCGTGCATGGGTATGCTCTGGATGGCCTGGACTGAAAACCGGTGAAAAACTGTTTGAACCTCTAACTCCACACACAGGGCAGCTGTGGTTTGGAGGTAGAGCAGGTTGTCCACCAATCAGATGATCAGTGGTTTGATCTCCGGTTCGATCCCCTCCAGTCTGCATGTCGAAGTGTTCTTGAGAAAGATACTGAAGGCTGTGCCATCAGAGTGTGAATGTGTATGAATGGTTAGCTCCTCAAACTGATGAGCAGTTGGCACCTTGCATGGCAGCCAATGCCATCAGTGTGTGAATGGGTGAATGAGATATGTAGTGTAAAAGCACTGTGAGTGGTTGGAAGACTAGAAAGACGAGAAAACTCCATTCAGTAATATATTGTTCAAAGTTTTTTCAAGTGTTTTCAGCAACTATTTTCCAACATGTGAAAGAAATCTCATAATTGCCTTCACACAGACTTGAAATGACAGTTTTTCTTTCAGTTGTAGTGGTTGTGAAATCAATTTATAAACATACTGTCTTTTAATTCAATCAGTTATTGAACTGGTCAGATGGAACACTCTTAGATGGAAGTTTGAGCTCATAAATACAGTAAGAAAAAGTCATTTTCCCGGTGAGACTCTGACAAGGAGATAACAGCACCAGTGCCAATGAACCGTTCGGTTAGTGGACAAACCCACGCAAACACACACCAGCAAGGATCACAGAGACAACACAAAGTTGAACTTGAAAAAGCAGTTACCGGCATCCAACCTAGCTACCCTGATTATTTAGTTGGCATCAAATGAGGCTTCATGTTCACATTATCTCAGAACTGACGTCCCCTATGTGTATTACATTCCCATATTGTGACATTAAATAACATTGCAACATCGTCTCTCCTGTGGCAGAAAGCAAGAGCCAATGCTTGGCAACAACTTTGCAAAACACAGTTCTCAAGCAATGGGTGGAGATAACTCAGATAAGGGTGGTGCAATTTTAATGAGACTTCACTTGACAAAGGATGAGAAGCCAAATCTGAATATTCTGTTAAATCCCAGCAGATTGTTTTAGTACACATGCTGTTTGTAAGGTGGTAGTTCAGATACCCAAATGACACAAGCACTGAAAAAGTGTGATTTTCATTAAATGTCATATGTTAGTACATGATATTGTCCTTCGGGGCTTTTCAAGTAAGTGTATCATAAAGTATACACAGGCAATTATACAATATGTATAAACATACATGTGCATGTAAATATGCACAGAAGGCACAAGTATCATATGAAATAAACAGAATTGCAAAAACAAGGCGTGATAAACAGGAGCTCAGCCAAGAGAACACATGTATGGGTCATCTCTGCGTCATGTTACAGTCCTTTGTATTCCCCTGTTTGACAGTCAGGTTAATTTTCATTGTCCTGAAATACAGAGCTGGAAAAAGGTTACATCTGACAAACGCACGAGTTGTGGAAATTAAAACAGTGTATTTATGCAGGAATCTGTGCATGCAGGGTGCTTCAGGCGCTTAAGCTCTCCCAATCCCTTTTCCATTCTCTGAATGTGCTGCATATAAAGCAATCCATTAGTCTTAGCTTTGCCAGAGATTTTAAGTGGACACCTGTCCATTAAGACCATCGTTTCAGCTGCGGCTCATCTCTCAAATTATTTGCCCTGAATTAAATTCTTCCAAATGTAATGGAATGCATATTTATAGTATTTTCTCCCCATTTCTGTCATCCAAATCTGTCCATCTTGCTTTATCACTTTAAAAAAAAGCGAGTGTCTGCTCCATATTAATATTTTGTTCCATACAGCTTCCCTCAAAAGGCCAGCAATGCACAGTGCCTGGATCTGAGCTGCTGCTTCAACAGAATTTACACAAAGCAAACATGATGTGAATCCTCTCAATTAGACAAACACTTCACAGTTCTTTACAGGAAAAGAAATCCAGAGGTGATAAAGTGAAGAGCAGCAGTAGATTCATATCCAAAGAAAATATTTGACAGGACCTGCTGAAATCACACAGACTCATTTAAGGCTAGACCTCTCTATCTGCATTCAGCTAATGCCACATATTATTACTGCTTGTCATTTTCAGTTATATATGGTGCAGGTTCATAGTGACTGATGTTGAGTAAAATGGTTTAGGTCAGTTCTTTGCTTGGCATGCTATCTATGTATTGTTATTTTCCTGATAACCTGGGCTATTGATGAATTTTGCCTCTGTGTCCCAATTATGGATGTGAATGGTATTTGAGAAACATGACATCCAGTCTGAGCCTTTGTGCTGTCAGAAAATGTGGTGGTGGTTTGAAATAAAGCAAATGTTTACGTATATTCATACTCCTGTTTATTAATATGGGATGAAATTATTGTTTTTAAAGAGTGTATGGACTTCTCTCCATGATGGACATCAATACTGCTGAAAAGAGTAAGTCATGTTGATTCCAGCGGTATGTCAAGTATGACACATAAATTGTCTAATTTCAGTTCAAAAGATGGAAGAAAATACATTTTAGTTACATACATTTAGTTTGTGACAAACCAGCTTCACTGCACTGCTGACCTCTTTCCAAAGCTTCTTGTTTTGGATTCCAACATGTGTGCTTAGAGGGGAACCATCCATTTTCCTGTGGAAAAAATAAATCTGCATACAGAATCCATCAAAGTGACCGTCATGTCTAACCTTACATTATGTTATGTAGAATTCTTGTTGTGTCACAAAAAAGCAGAAATGATGTTTTCCCTGATGGATTAGCCATCATGGCAAGTTTATCATCATAATTTGATTCCATGATGTAGTGAAATGAATGAAAAACTATGGATGCCTGGTAGGAATAATAATAGTAGTAATAACAAAAACAATTAGAAACCTCTGGAAAATGTACTAAAAAAACATTCTTGTTGAATCCACATGCTCTGCACATTTTAAACATTTCCTGTAGTTTATTTTCAGTATTTCATGACTTGAAACAAAACGATGAACACTTGTGAGGAACAGTCAAACCATAGGTGCGTGTTTTCTTTTTGTCTGCATGTATAGATCAATTGACACTTTGCATATTAATCAATGATAAAACATAGACAGCCACAGCCTCATCTCCACAGTGCTGGTGTCGCCTTACTAGGGTTTAAATCAGGAAGGAGTGGCCGTGAGTGATAAGATCGAAGGCCTGCTGGTCCTCCTCTCTCTGCAGGGTTTTCCTCTGAGCACATTATGGCAATGAGTTTGAGGCTTAAAGGGCCGGTGTGTCAGCCCCGGTGCCAGAGGCATAAGCCCCAGTCATTCCATCAAGCCTGAAATTAATTAAACAAAGCCCGGCCTCAATCACGAGAGTGCCAGCCAACACTGAATGCTAGGAAATAAAAGGTATTGCTTTTTTTTTTTGTTGTTGTTGTTTTTCATTTCTGTTCTTTTTAATGAGTGCAGTGTACGGGGGTGAATGTGCCCATATTACCATCTTATTTGTAAACCTCATGCTTCACATTAAAGCCACAAAGCAGCATTTTGATACAATTTTCACATGACAGGACGAGGGACTGCATCAGCGCAAATATGGGCTTCATGTTTCTTATGATTTATGAATCGACATGGAAATATGAATTGAGTTATTCCAAATTTGACAAAAGAATTTAGAATAAAACATGCCCTTATCCTGTAAATCACTTAGATAAATTACAGGTGTGTGTGTGTGTGTGTATATATATATATATATATATATATATATATAGTATACACACACACCCATGTGCTGTATACATTTACTGGTGTACAAGTACATATTGCCCATTCACTGTATTGCTGAGTGCCTAATTAAATGTCTTTGTTAGAGTAATTAAGTGCAACAGTTATTCACAAATATTTATTTGGTCTCCACATGTGGAATGACATGATACATGATTAAACCCACAGCTTTAGTTATTTACTTGTTTTGTCCAGTGCACATACTGTCCGCCACGCAAGCTCAACCCAGCTCTCTGAATAATAGTGGGGGGCGTGTGTGGTGGGGGGTTGATGGATAGCTGCTAACCATGGGGCCTGAGCGCCTCACAATCCAGGTATAATTAACAGCAGCTATTTAATCGAGTGGCGGCTGCCAACAGAGAGCAGAGGGAGGAGACTGAGGCTGTCTGGCCTGGGAGGGATTGCAGCTTTGTAGCCTCTGCAGGATTTGTTTCACCTCTTTGTCTGCTCAGCCTAAGTGGCCTGACAGGCAAAATGTCTCCCGACCTGGCATTGTTATCTGGCTGAAATGGACCTGGTCCAATCGCATGACAAGCTCTGTCTCGGTTCAAATATCCCCTCCCTCTGCTCTTTCTCTTTGTGCACATTCTATTTGTTGTGATCATGTACAATGTATGACACGCTACCAGAATATAGCAGAACCTTTTTTCTAGCAGCCGCTGGAGGTCAGAAGAGAAAACACCATACTGAAGAAGACACTCAAATGTGCTGTGCTTTACAGAAATTATTCTAAATTATGGATGTAATAATTTCAGTTTGTTTCGAGGGATGCCGCTGTGTTTTTTTTCTTCCCTCCACACAGAAAAAAAAATTCTTCTTAAACTACAGAATAAAAGCAGCTTTTAGTGAGTGGAAGTTGCTTGACTGAGGTAATTTATTACTCATATCTGCTTTTATTGTTAGCAAAGTTGGATTATCACTGTAGTGTAGATTGAGCAGAAAAGTCAGCAGTGACACACAGAGAGTCAGGGGCATTTGAAAGCTTCCAGCTGTGGTTTGCAGTGTAAGCATATGGTTCAGGTGGTCCAGGTATAAAAAGAACAACCTCCCTCAATTAATCAATGGCATTGTGAGTTTCTCTAACGTAGGAATTAGGAGCAGAACACTTGTATTAATAGTAAGGAGAGTGATGATGGAGATCTGGGAACCACTTCTGCCTTCATTGCCATCTCACACTGTGAACACTCAAAGATTCAAATACTATAAATAACAATTCTAATCAAAAGGTCCCATGATATGTAGACGACATACTTCACATGCAGCAGTGAGGTGCAGCACAGCAGGGAAATGAGATCTTGTAAGAAAGCTGATTTCTTTTTCTTTTCTTTTTATTAGGGGGCATTATTATGATTGAGTAAATGGTTCATGTTCAGTAGGACATATTTGGTACGATCCTGTCTTAGCTGGTCATCGTCTTTGATAAATGTCAAACAAATGGACAAGCATTTAGAAAAGACACTCTTTTCCTCCTGGTGTTGGCATGTCCCTTTGACTCCCTCTGTTGTCCTTGTTTCCTCCCTTGTTGGGATTGATTCTTTTAAAGGATCTAAGTGTATGTTGGAAACTGTCTTTGATTTGTCAGCAGGTGGGATTATCATGCAGAAAACACTGCTTCGTTTGTCATAGAGGGGAACAGGGGGGTGGTGGGGCGTTTCAAGTTACACACTTGGAAAACAGTTACTTTCAGGCCCTGTTTAGATCCATGATTACCTCCCCTGCACAATCAAAGTAGTTATAATGAAAATGCAACAAATCACCATTGAATCCCCAGTCTTTTGTCTGGCCCACCTCCACCCCACCCCTTCCCTCCGTACTGAAAGAATGGCTCTGACATTTCAGCCTGGGAGTGGAGAATAGAGGCAGTTTGTAATGTGTGCAGCCTTGCCTTTTCTTTCTCCCCTTGTAGTAGTACTTAAGTGTCATGTTAAGCCCAAGGCAGGGAAGACTCTCAATGACCTACTCTGGCTCACAGTTTGTGTTTACTGTATTCTGTGGTGGCTAAAGCGCCAGCAGAGCCCCGTCTCTTATCAGCACATAAAGTCGAACAGATTGGAGACTCAAATTTCCCCTTCCAGCCAATGTTGGTTTTCCATTGTCTGTGCCTGACAATAGTTTCACATACCCTAGAGCTTGAGTTTCTCTCCTCTTTATTTTGCTGCATATTATCCTCTGTGTGAGTGCCGGGTATTTGCAAGCCAATAACGGAGTTGCCCAAAACAGGCCCCTTGCCGGGCGCCAGGGATGCCACGCTGTCGAGGTGATTCCTGTGTGAGCTGTCAGTGAAGTTCCTCTACAATACGGCTGCTTAAAAAATCAAGTCCTCTGAGCTGAAACACTCTGTTCCTCGTACAACAGCACAGAGTATAGCTTAAACATGGCTTCATGTTTTCCACCAACACATCAAGATTAAACTTTATTCTATATGAACGTGCTTCATTTTTAGTTGAGTATTAATACGGCTTTACGTCTACGTTATGTTTACTGCAGGGAAATATAATTCGTATAGTTCACTTTTTATGCTTTTTACTTCACTATATTTATTTGACAGGTATAGTTACTGGCTACTTTACATATCAAAAATATACATACAATACAGGTTTAAATACCCACCAGTAAATAGAGCAGGTGACATTAGCTCCACTTTAACCAACTACCACATTAAATCATATGTGATAACACTCCTGTACATCTACTACGTATTATTATTTTCATTGTTCAATCACATTTTTATTTTCTTCATTAACTGATTAATTGTATGTGTTGTGTTGTATGTGATTTATCAAATATTAGAAAATACCATGACATTATGCTTCAATTTAGGTGACAAGGTGACAGTCCAAAATCCAAAGATCAAGTTTACTATCGAAAAAAATTATAATAATAAATGAAATAATGAAGACAAAGAAAAGCATCAAATCCTCTGAGGAGCTGGAACTGTTTTTTTTTAAAACTATGTTCCATTAAATAAAATCTTCTCTTCACTTCTCTGTTTACTAACCTTAAATATAAAGTATGGTTTGTCTCTTTCATGTGGCTGAGTGGGATTAAGAATGAACTGACATCTTTCTTTAATTATGAATTGAATTTGAATTGAATTTTGACATTATCCATTTTTCTTGGTTAGATGATTATTCCATCCAAAAGAGGAGCTGATCTAAAATCATGCTAATGACAAAAATATTACAAACTCCATATTTTACTCATTACTGCATTATATATACCAGTAGCAGGTCAGATAGTCCATGTTTTCTGTCATCCCATAGACATGACAGGTATAAAATTCGTCTGTCTGTCCTCCATCAGTAAAACAAAACAAAGAAGTCAGCTGACAGCACAGAGTGCTGTAGTCCTAAAGAAGCAGTGGGGGGAGCTATAATGTTAGCCAGCCTGGAGAAGTTCTGGATGCAGACAGGTTGTGGTGGGGGTTGAGCGGGGTCAGGAGACAATGCTAAACAGCAGATTAATGTTTCCACATAAATATGCATGGACATATATTATCATGACTGGAGGGCTGTCCTGTGGCTTCAGTACACCTTAAAAAAAGAGAGTGTAACGACAACGCTCAACACAAGAGAATCAGTTGATTTCAAACAATACTGACTTCATATTGATGCACACTTCTCTGCATGTTTGCTTGAGTAATATGTAACATGCATGAACAAAACCGAAATAATGACGCTCTTGACACGAGATTGAATACATCATGACAGTACCTAAAGATCAGGTCATACACCAGGATCCCCTTATCCTGCCGATGCTGTGTGTTAGTGGTGCATATTCTCAAACACATTTTCAGTTAATTAATAATTAATTTGTTGAGCTTTGAGGGCCCCTGGTTTTAAGTAATTACATACCACATAATATATATGACATATATACATAACATTCCTGTTTGTATCTGTATTTTTATGAACAAACCTTTTTATCATGACTTTCTCTTGTTCTTATTTCGTGTCACTGGTTCTACTCTTATTTTTATTTTCTTATTGTGGGTGTAATGCTTAAAGCTACCCTGTAGTGTTTCCTTGTGCTCTGGTATGAATCTGCACATATAATATACTCATGTACACAGACATTCTGGGATGTGGCACATTTACTGATGATTTCATGCTACTCTATGCTTGCCTGTTGATGGCAGTAAACATAGCAATGCTGCAGCATATTTGCTGTAAACATGGCTGTGAATCATGCAGGTTGTAAAATATTATAATAAAAAAATGGCCTTTTGTGTTAATAAAGAGTACGCTCTACAGTCTGTTCAGTGTTTTTCATTCTGTTCTTGGTCATTCAGGTACAGGTAGAGACACCTTACCTTTAGATGTGGTCATGCAACATGCTATTGTGACTATTGTGATGAGATGGATGGTTCGTCATTGAGCTTGTAACACTTAATAAACAGTTATTTTTATGTGTTATTTCAGACACTTCTAGGTTTTGGATATACACCCCCACAAAACCAATTTGTAGGTTTTTATGGTTAATTGCTGTGAACATGGAGCTTCAATACAGACTACAGAATACTGAGGCAGCCTGGTGAAGACACTGAAACAAGTCATGGTTCTCACACACGCTCACACACAAACACACCTACACAGACACTTTGATCAGCCAGTGACTGACTCCGCTTAATCAAAGGCAGTAAAAACAACAAAGTCCAAGCTGCAGGTTGGAGTGCAGCTTCAGAACAACCTACCCTGAACACAGCTGAGACACGCAGTGTCATCTACGCTTCTTTCTTTTTCTGGGTTACTGTTGGCTTGTCTGTCCAAACTTGTGCTGAATCCTAACTGCACTGGGCTAACATTTCAGATACAATGCAGGAGATCTATCTATCTATCTATCTATCTATCTATCTATCTATCTATCTATCTATCTATCTATCTATCTATCGTCTTTCTGTAATATCAGTTAAATTGTGTCTGCACTCTGGATTATTTTCAGGATAGACTTTATGTCTTTTCTTTTTCTTAGTCTTTGTTTTTATGTGTGTGTGGTTAAAGAATATAAGAAAGAATATAAGATATAAGACAGGAATGACTGTCTTATCTGAACATCACGAGGCAAACAGTGGATTTAACACAAGCTATTCGACCTGGAATGTGTGCTTTTTCTGCTGGATGACAATAGAAGTCTCAAAAGTTCCACCAGATTAAAAACCAGTAGTTTGCCAAACTACTTTATGTTCTGTTGGAACCATTTGCTGCTCCAAAGCCAACAAGCCTGCCAAACCAAACCCACAAGTACAAAACAAAAAAACACATGTGAGCTTTGATCTGATGCTCCGATCAGCTAATAATCAACATTAGTCCGTGCCTTCTGAAACCATTACAAATGATCATTTGCCTCCATTACCGACCACCATTATATTTAAGGTTTGCTCAGGTCTGGTCAGGGTCTTCAGCCCATTAGTAGGATGTTTCTATTATCTCTGGTCCTGTGGGTGTTTGACTTGATCTTGGTCTCACTCACAGTCACACTATAACTGTCTTTAATCCAGACTGAGTCCGTTTGGCTTTGATTTTTTTTTTACCTGGTCAGTACAGCATAAACATTTTGTTGTTGTAATTTTTTTTCCTCAGAGCTGAAATCAGAATATCAGCAAATAATGAAACATATAGGCACACGAAGAAACAAGAACAGCTCTTTACTCAGAATTGTCAGACTGTTTTTTTATGAGATCTGGACTTGATCTTGATCGCTGTATATTTTCTATTCACTGTAAAGTGTTAAATAGCATCTGTATATTTTTTCATTTTTTTCTTGACTTCATCTTAACCCCTCATCTCTACTCTCACTAGTGTTTGTGAACATAAAACCAAAGCACATCATTTCTTATGCTGTAAGAAGAGAATTGCTCTGTGTTGTTACCAATGTAATTACATAAAAACTTTGTTGGTCACTAGACCAGAACAAGATACATTGTTTATGTGTGTCTACCTTTGAGCATGCATTGCATTGTTCACCTTTGTGAGTATCTGAATCTGATCTTACCCATCTGATAAAGGAAATTACCTGGAAATGTCAGTCAGTCAGTTTGTTAGGAGAGAGGAAGTCCAGCCGGACTGGAGCTGGAAGCAGCCGAGGTTGTGTTTCTTGTTTCCTATCAGCTGAAAATGTTGGATTCTTCTTTTTATCCATGAAAGACCATCATCATATAGATGATCAGAAACCACAACATGTTTGGAATGGCTCTTATTGTCATACTTTTGAATAATTATTGCTTTATCTGAGAAACAAAAGAAGAGATGGTGTGTTGTTATCTCATTGTAAACCTCTCAGGAAGCAGGCTGGGGTGAAGGTCAGGTGTGATAATGGATTTACAAAGTGTTAAACAGTTTTTTGGAGGTACAATGGTACACTAAGTGTTGTATTAGTCAAGCTGGTGGTGTGGCTTTAAAGCAACATTGCATAGAAATTTTGCAGATGTACAGGACACAGTGAAAATGACACTATTCACCTGATTACACGTCATTGTAGCATCAGAAAGATTTAAAATGTTTAATTTTATGGTAGAAAAGTTACAGAATGTTGCTCTATGAAATGCATCTAGTGGAGTGTCCAGACTGATATACACCTCAAATATTGGATAGATTACCATAAAATATGGTTCATACATTTATGTTCCCAATCGGCAGATTAAAATTCCAATTAGCTGGCTAAATGTAGACCTTGAATTGGGGTGGTTGTTGACTGATGAGAGAATGAAAAAAGCCTTTAGACTTTCCATTCCATTCCATTCTACTTGTCTCCCTTCACAGTGGTGAATGCTCATATCTGTGTGATTACTGTTGCTAGGAGCTGAATGTTTAGGGGAAGTTTCTGTAGTCTGAATGCAGTCTGCTATCACGGCTCATCTGCAGTGGACTGTCACTACTCCACCATCAGTGAATTTAATGTTTAACCGGGGATGTGATCTGGGGAGTAAGCAATGAGGGATCAGTCACTCCTCACACTTCATTGTGTTGCTCCAGTTGCTCCCTCTGTCCAAACCAGTGTTTGTTTGATGCGAATGAAATAATTGAGTTGGCAGGTTGCAGCCATCAGTAAAAAGAAAGGCATCAATCACATTGTCTAAACTCCCGCTGCTCTGTATCTTCCTGGTCAATTGAGAAGGGTTCAGCAGCCATGGGTTCTCTGCATGAACCAGACATGAGACGGTATCTAGGGACACAAATATGAGCAGATGCCTGATAAACAACCTTATAGCCTTGCAGCTATGCATGACACACAACAATAAAATGATGGCATACACCATATTTCCCATTTTTGTTAAATAGATATTAAGTTGTGAAATTTCTGGCACTAGTTCACTAAACAAACATAAAGACATGGAGATGAAACAACAATTCTGTATTTTGTATATTTTTAAAAAAAATTTTAACAGTAGAAGTTGGTATTTCATAGACATAATAATTCATGTCTATGAAATTTTTTAGCCATGGCCTACACATGTGTGACATATTAGGCAGGAAATATTGAAATACACAAAGTTTATGACAGAATTTAAATTTGTGAATCAGGATTCAAAATCAACACCAACCAAAACCTGGTAAAATAAATATGAAAGTGGGTGGTAGCTTTGCTTCAATAATAATAATAATAATAAACAATGTTAATGTTAAGATCAGTTTTATCAGTATCATGTTAGATGTGAAATCAGGATATGTCGACCAAACTCCAGAGATTTCTTTTATCAAACCATCTCTTGCAAGTTCCTCAACTTCATCAAAGTGCCACAATAAATCAGAGCCCTGTTAAAAATAGATGATAACAGAAGATCAGCCTGTGGATTGATATAACTCCATTCTTCTTCTGGTACAATTCAATATCTTGAAACAAAAGACAACAAAGTAGATTAATGAATGATATCAAATGGCTCATGCCTCATGCCTCATTGGTTTTTCAGGTTCAAGAAAATATAATTTAAGACTTCAGTAGGCAAAATGAGTGTGAAGATATATCGAGTACACTTTTGATTCATGGAGACACTGGGATGATTTAGATAATGAGAGGTAATGGTCGTTGGTATTTAGAACACATATTTGGATTATGTGAAAGTTAGGCAGTCACATGTCTTTGCTAACTAAGCACATTTACTGAGCTTAAACTCAATCTTGTGGTACTTTATTTGAGTATTTCCATTTTATGTTACCTTATACCTATTTATACTTATATTCACATTTTACACCATTTCATTTATATGACAGCTAAAGGTACTTTTCAGAATATTAAATAATATAATTAGCTCATAAAATACACCTCATTGCCTGAGATTCAGTGTTCCAAACCTTTAAGTACCTCCTGTACATTTGGAAGCTCATACTTCTATTTTTACTGAAGTAGGATTTCTCAGTATAACTTTTACATGTAATGGTGAATATTCACATTATTGTTTTGGTACTTTTACTGAATAAAAGATCTGAATTCTTTGTCCACCACTGGAAGAAGCACTAAAGCATGTCTTTCACAGAGCTGTCTGTCATATTTAGAGAGAGATTAAGACAGCACCTGACTGACACAGAGGCAATGAATTTGTGTCGCTGCATTCCGGCTTTTATGGTGCTCTGGTTTTATTTAAAGTTTGGGAGGTGTAATAAAATCTTATCTCTTGCTTTCACTGTGGACAACTTGGCTCTAAACTGCCGTCTCTGGGGCGCTCTAAGTGTCTGTTTGCCTCCCTGGCCCATAAACGGCAGGCCTGATTAGCTTAGCAGGAGAACAAATCAATAAAAGCAGCCACTGCTAGCTGAGCGTGCTGTAGACAACAACATCAAAAATGCTAAAATGTTGAGATTTATAAGTGGTAGGAAGGCTTGTTATGACGCACTTCCAGAATTGTATGGATGATGTGTCTGTTTATAATGTCAGAGGAGTGATTTGAATAAAGGTTTCATTTAAAGCTGAAAATGACAGAAAAAGATAAATCGAGGTGGAATTTATAAAAACACTGAGTTGAGGTTAAGTCCTTGGATTTATGATGAAATTCATGTATTTTTGTGTTACCAGTAGGAGTAGGTGGCACCATAACATTTTTGTTATGACATCAACCAATAGACTGCTTCCAGACCTCTGAATCTCTGCCCACACACTCCAATAGGTCTGCTGCTGTGCTTGATGACAGCTGTTCCCCCCACTTGGAGAAACAGATGACCAGTTAGAGCTTTGTTAGCAGGATGTCATCTGCCCACACAGATATACTTGGCTGCACAATGGGTGTGCAAGAGAGTTGGATAAGAGTGTGCAAAAGAGTTAGCCTTGCAGCCAAATTGCCTCTGTGGCCAACGGTGGTACTGCAGCAAAAAATGCATTCACCCATAGATTAATATTCTAAAATTTCCACATGCATATAAAGCTATTTTGATGTTGAGGTCTGTGGAGCAAATGCAGCAGGCCGAATAGAAGCATTGAAGCAAACCAGGAAGCAAGCAAACATGTCTCACTGTCTTACACACTCAGTGAACTAATTCAAATGTATGGGCTCCATCTTCCATCCAGTTCTTATATCATATCCATGGTGTACATAAATAATAATACATAAATACATAAATACATAATAATAATAATAATAATAATAATAATAATAATAATAATAATACATAAATAATAGTATATATACTGATAATGATCGTAGGAAAATGGCCACAAAGATTGTGACACATGGTTGAGATGAACACTGCTGTACAGGTCGACTCACAGAAATAACACCTCTTAACCAGGAAACAGTCTCACCTGAGATTCCAAACAGTAGTTATCATATCTCACTATCCTCTTCATATTTGAAAATATCTATTAGATTTTGTGTATTATTATTTCCAGAAATAATAAAAAAACGCATAAAAAGTAAAAATAAAGTTTAAATTTAGGTTATTTTGACTGGAAACGTGTTGCAATATTACTGCACTGAAGAGATTTGTTTCCCTTGGGTTGAGAAAATACAACTCAGTTATAAACAGACTTCATTTGTAAGAGGGAGATTTTACTTGCAAACTATTCATTTTTGAGTTTCATGTAATATTCCTTAAGAAAATTAAACTGTGGAAAAGTTGCATGCAGAGACAGAGAGAGAAACAGAGTGAGTCAAAGAAGTAAGCTCAGAGAATAATGGCAGAATAAAGGTATTTAAAATAAAGTTGTTGCTGCTGAAAATCACTTACTAAGCCAGTGCTGCATCTGTCAGTGATCTGTCACTGGCTCATAACTTTCCTCAGTTTTGCTTTCTGTAACAGAATAAGAGGAGGAAATGGGTTTCAAAGCTGTGACTGAGAGCTCAAGCATCTCTGCATAGATCCCATGGTGCAACACAATGCAAATCCAACTTCTAATCAGCTTACTGTATAAACAACTAATTAGCCATCCGCCGCCCCCTAATGATGTGCTGACAAACACATGGAGCGAAACACTGGAGCTGATAAACAGCAGGAGCTGACAATTTATTCTGACTCTTATCTCAGCATAGTTGAGACAAAGGCTTGATTAGAAACAGTTCTGCAGAGGGAAGTCAGTGTGGGAGAAGGTTGGAGGGAGGAAGTGGGTCTTGCTACCTCCCATCAAGAATATTATGTTGGATGGTTAATATGTTCAATCTATGGACTTGTTAAATAGGCTACATTTGGTTGCAGTCCAATGAAAAAAGTTTCTAATTCAAGGTTTATTTTTAATTACTTAGACAGCTTTGTTTTATGGGTTTTGGTCTCCTAATGCATTTCAGATGAACTTGAGCAACTCTTTTATTCTAATAATGCACCAATCATATGAAAGGAGTAGGACTTTGTTGACTGTGGTCTGATGTAGCTGCATTCATACGTCCATTAGCAGTCTAAGAAACTGTGCCCACTTTGAAAAGTGGGTCTCAGATGTGCAGAAAAATGTGTTGTACTTCTTTCTTACTCACTAACAGTAATATATTCTGTTTCTTGGCCTTGTGCTTTCTTGTAATATTATTTCAGGCTCTGTTATTCAGCCTTTGTTCCGTACAGAGACTCCCAGCTTCTTAACATTCTTTGCTCCCCAGTGATAAAAAGTTAACCTGTAACATCAATATCAATCAACGGCTACGCTCGAATACTTTTATCAGTGATCTTGTTCGGCATAGCTCTTTACATTCCCATTGGCTTTATCTGCTGTGTACAGTGGCTATGTTGTGAGTAAAAAGTGGCTGCAGGGATCATTCATAGACTCTCAATGCAAGTTTGACTTCAGACTTCAGAGTATGCTCTTAGAAATACTTTGTTTGAATACTACATAGTGACACCATCAAAGTCAGTGTCACTCAGAGTCAGTGTTGTTGTTCTTGACATACTGTTCTTTATACAGCTTGTTTCGTGTTTCTTTGTTATTGTCACCTGCACATTTTCAGAGTGCAATTCTTTTTTTTCTTTTTAATATATTATTTTCCTTCTCATGCTCAGTAATGCTCTTTGGGTTCTTCTCTTTTGAGGGGGAAGTGAGGGGGAGTCCCTTCGCAGTCTAGTCCTATGGCAGCATAACTAAGGGATGACTTGAGCCAGCCCTAACTATAAGCTCTATCAAAAAGGAAAGTCTTAAGTCTACTCTTAAAAGTATTGACTGTGTCTGCCTCCTGAATCCAAAATGGTAGTTTGCTCCACAGAAAATGAGCAGCATTCTGAGAGCACAGCGTTCTAGAGGGGTAGTAAGGTACTAAGAGCTTTGTATGTGAGGAGAAGAATTTTAAATTCTGTTCTAGATTTAACAGGTAGCCAATGCAAAGAAGCCAAAATAGGAGTGATGTGATCTCTTGATCATGTGCAGCAGCATTCTGAATTAGCTGCAAAGTCCTAAGACCCTGTCCACATGAATACGGGCCTCACCCAATACGCTGCCGTTTTGAAAAAAATCTCCGTAAACATGGCGTTGTTTCCAGAAATATCTGCATCCACACAGAATCACTGGAAATGACCCAAAAGTAGGACATATGCCAGGCCTGTATGTGGCGCTGTGACGCCGCAACACCAATACACTAAAACCAGAAGAGAAGCCATGGAGCATGCATAAAAAAGCTCACACGCTGCTTACAAAGGAGAAGGTTTTGTTGTAGCAGCCGTGATAGACTGAGTAGTTTTTGTAGTATGAGCATAAGCCTTATACATCATCGTTTATAAAAATACTGGTTTCACACCTCGAAAAAGCTGGATCCGTCTGGATGCGAGGCCGAAACGATAAAGTATTTATGCAGATTCGACAAAAGATTCGTGTGGACGGGCCCTTACTGGAGCAGCCTGATAACAATGAGTTACAATAGTCCAGCCTGGAAGTAACAAATACGTGGACTAGTTGTTCTGCATCCGCTTGAGACACAATGTGTCTGATTTCGGTGGTGTTACGTAAGTGGAAGAATGCAGTCCTTGAAATTTGTTTTATGTCGACATTAAAGGACCTGAGCCCTAAGCCCTAAGTCCTGATCAAAAACAACTCCAAGATTCTTTACAGTGGAGCTGGAGGCCAGGGTGATCCCGTCTAAAGTAACTAAGTCTCTAGAAAGAGAGTTTCTGAGGTGTTTGGGTCCAATTACAAGAACCTCATCAACTTCAGTGGCATAGCAATAAAAATGAATGGAGTGATTCCTAATAATGGTCCCTAGAGGAAGCGTTTATAAACTTAATAGAAGTGTTGCTAGTACAGAACCTTGTGGAACTCCATGACAAACATGGAGGATTCATCATTGATGTGAACAAACTGAGATCGATCTAAGAAATATGACTTAAACTAGCTTAGGGCGGTTCCTTTGATGCCAATTTGATGTTCCAGTCTCTGTAAAAGAATTTGATGGTCAATGGTGTCAAATGCGGCACTACGATCTAACAGGACAAGTACAGAGATGAGTCCTTCGTCTGATGCCATTAGGAGGTCATTTGTAACTTTGACTAGTGCGGTCTCTGTGCTATGATGCACTCTAAATCCTGACTGAAAATCCTCAAATAAACTGTTCTTATGGAGAAAGCTAGCTACAGTATCTTAGAAAGAAAGGGAAGGTTTGATATCGGTCTGTAATTGGCTAAAACCTTTGGATCTACAGTGAGATTTTTAAGAAGAGGTTTAATTACAGCTACTTTAAAGGACTGTGGTACATATCCTGATAATAAAGACAGATTAATCATATCCAATAAAGAAACATCTGCTAACTAGAGGTAAAACATCCTTGAGCAGCCTGGTTGGGATGGGGTCTAAGAGACAGGTTGACGGCTAGATGAAGAAATTATTAATTATTATTATTTATTATTAAAGTTATTTGATGAAGGTCAATGGGAGAAAAATATGAGTCTAAATATATATCAGGTTTTACAGCTGTTTCCAAACTTGCTGTATCAGAATGCAGATCAGTGCATGTTGAGAGGTGATGAATTTTGTCTCTAATTATAATTTTATCATTAAAGAAGCTCACGAAGTCATTACTGCTTAGACCTAAAGGAAAAGATGGCTCAGTAGAGCTGTGGCTCTCTGTTAGCCTGGCTACAGTGCTGAAGAGAAACCTGGGGTTGTTCTTATTTTCTTCTACTAATGAAGAGTAATGGGCTGTTCTGGCATTACGCAGAGTTGTCCGTAATGAGCCTGTAGTACTATCAACAACATGATCTATTTGTGAGGGGCTAAAGGAAGCAGACAAGTCCTCTGCTACATTGAGACATGGCATTGAATTCAATACTGAAGGAATCACTTCCTTAAATTTGGCTACCGCACTATCAGATAAACATCTGCTGTAGGAGTTTCTGCAAAAAGGCTTATAGTCCAGTAATATGAACTTAAAGGTTATTAAAAAATGGTCAGAGGATTCTGTGGAAAGACTATTAGATGATCAATTTCAATGCCATATGTGGTTCAGATAATGAGTCGGTTTATTTACACTCTGACAGAAGCCCATTGAATCTAATGAAGAGATAAACGCAGTACTAAGACTATCATTGTGGTCATCCACATGGATATTAAAATCACCTACAATAATTAAATCTGTTTTAAGGATCAAGCCTGATGCAAATTCTGCAAATTCAGATAAAAATTCAGAGTAAGGGCCAGGAGCTTGATATGCTGTAACAAATAGAATTGGCTGGAATGTTTCCCAGGTTGGGTGAGTGAGGCTAAGAACAAGACTTTCAAATGAACTATAATTTAGATTAGGTTTAGGATTTATTAATAGACTTGAGTCAAATATGGCTCCAACTCCACCACCTCGACCAGGACTTCGAGGAATATGAATAAGCTAACATATTCATCCTCCTGCAGCCAGGTTTCAGTGAGACAAAATAAATCAATATCATAATCAGATATTATTTCATTGACTTAAACAGCTTTAGAGGACAAGGACCTGATATTCAAGAGTCCACATTTAATTCTCTTATTTTGGACTGTTGGAGGTGTAGATTTAATTTTTATTAAGTTTTTATGATGAATTCTCTTCTGTTTGTTTTATCCTTAAATAATGTAGGTGGACGGGGGACAGACACAGTCTCTATACTAAAGGACTGGGTGGGCAGCTGCTCTAATGGAGGCGCAGAGAAGCATGTAAGACTGCAGCTCTGCTTCCTGGTCTCAACTCTGGGTTGTCACGGTTTTGGTCGACTAATAAACTTGGCCATGTTTCTAGATATGAGAGCTGCTCCATCCAAAGTGGGATGGATGCCGTCTCTCCTAATCAGACCAGGTTTGCCCCAGAAAGGTGTCCAATTATCTATGAAGCCCACATCGTTTGCTGGACACCACCTCGACAGCCAGCGGTGAAATGACGACATGCTGCTTTACATGTCATCACTGGTCACATTGGGCAGGGGTCCAGAGAAAACTACGGAGTCCGACATCGTTTTGGCGCATGCACACACCAATGAAACATTAATTTTAGTGTGTGGGATGCATTTAACTATGGCCCCCAGTGTCGCTAACTTCACGTTTCGTAAAATGGAGCTGCCAGTGACCAGAGTTGGCCTTTCAGCGGGTGTGTCGCTGAGAGGGGAATATCTGATAGAAACGTGGAGCGGTTGGTGGTGTACCGTGGGCTTCAGTTTGGGGCCTCTTTCGGGCAGTCGCCCAGCCTCCCAGCTGCTTAGGAACTGCCGGAGTACGGCTAGCTGAAGCTACCTTCAGTGGTACCGCACTGGCTACAGGGGACTTGGTAACTATAGCAGCTACTGACTGTTCGGTGGTGCGGTACCGTGCCTCTAAATCACTGAACTTTGCCTCCAAAACTACAGATAAACTACATTAATTACAAGTACCGTTATCGCAAAAGGAGGATGCGGAGTAGCTAAACATATGGCACACCGGGCAGGAGAGAGCAGGAGAGCAGAGAGAAGCCATTGCTATAGCTAGGCTAGTTAGTGTGACTAACAGAAACTGGTAAACCGGATTGTGGTTACTAAAGTTAAGAGACCTGTTCGTGCACAAACAGAACAAGTCTAAGGATAGTGTAGAGATATGTAGATAATCACTGATGTGAAAAATATATGAAAATCTGTTTAAGTGAGCAGAGCAGAGAGCACCGTGGAAGTAACACTGATAACCGGAAGTGACAGAATATGCTTACCGTAAAGTGAGCCTGTGCCTGTGTCGAGTTGAAGTGCAGTACTGCGGGATGCTCTGATGTTAAGCATGAGAGTGGATGAGGTGTGTCAGCCCATCCTTAACACCTGGGGTCTACCCATCAGGAAGTTAAGGATCCATTCATTGACAAATGGATTGTACTTATATAGAGCCTTTCTAGTCTTCTAATCACTCAAGGTGACAGATGACAGACTGAACCAGGGTCAGGTCGCGTATCGCTGTGAACACAACCACTAGTTGGTGAGCCGGCACCTGCCCAAATGCATGTGGGCATGCATGGTAGTTTGTTCACATACTTACCACAGCAAGATGGCCTCACGGTGACACTTTGCAACTGTTTCTGTGTGTACCAGCAGGTAGGGTCTTTATTTCTCTTGTGGTGCAGTCAATATGTTGATGGAAGTCTGGAATGTGGATGGAATTCTTAAGGTTAGCCTGATTGAAGTCTCCAGCAATGGTGAGTGTAAAATCAGGATTACTGGACTGTGAGCAGTGCTAAGCTCTGCATAGATCTGACAGAGCAGCTTATGTGCTTGCTTCAGGTGGGATATGGACAGCTGTGATTATGGCTGATGAATAAAATCCCTTGTAAGAAAGGGCAGTCAACATTTGATTGTCAATAACCCTACATCATATCAGGTTGTGCAGAAATAGGATAGCATTTTAATATTTCCACTCCAATCCTAGTTCACCATAAAGTCCTCTGATGTAGAGGATTGTGTCCAGAAATGAAGGGGAGGGGAATGAAAAAACTATGAAAATAAGACCAAAGAATCATAGAAGTTAAAATCTTTTGACGTGAAAGGTAGATAACAGATAACAATTTTACAATAATAATAATAATAATAACAATAATAATAATAAAAATAATAATAAATCATGGTAGAAAAATCAGCCATAATAAACAAACAACAAATAATTGGGCAGTCATATCAGTGGTTTTGATCAGGGCCATCCTTCATTCTGCGACATCACCACAAGGAGATGTGGCTGTCACTCTGCAGAGCCAGAGTGCTTCCTGATCAACTTTACTGCCAAGTGTGTGTGTGTGTGTGTGTGGAGCAGTGTGTTTTATTGAGCAGTCCATTTCACTCTTGTGCTATGTTGTGCAGGGCCTGGTTGGCACATTCTCTGCACATAAAGCAGCCTATCAGAGCGCATGTGGAGCCTTGTTCTATTAAACATGGAGTGTTTCCTGTGTCCCCGCCCTTTCCTATGCACAGTTTTATGGATTTAAACCACCCAGCCTTAACACTGATGAGACTTCAGACCAGTCTTGTTCTGGATTGCTTGTGAATGAATTGATTCTGTTAACCAAACTCTTGGATTTTGAGGTAGAGTTCAGTAAACCAAGTGACTGCAGAGAGACAAGGCGGATCTTTCATTATTTTGAGATTGTATAGTGTTACACGCTAGTAGTTGTCTGAAACGTGTGTATTGTCACTAAATCCCGCTTATTGGCTTTTGTACTGTTTGGCTATGGTGCTATATTCGTGGTAACATCTGTCGCTGTTGTCAGAATCATTTTTATTTCTTTATTTTTGAGAAAGGCTTTCCAAAACAGACAAAGAAAAAAAGAAAAAGAAGAAAAGAGGGATAGAATAGGGGTTGGTCTGGGGATGTGTTTGGATGTCTGAAAGGCACAGCGTTGGGCAAGTTACTTTTGATATGTAATATTCTTACATTGTGGATGAGGCCTGACTAGAGTGGCTGTAGGAGGCAGATGCAAGAAACAAACAGTAAAGAAGATGTTTATCCACAAAAAGTGACACCATGCAACACAAACCAAATATATGTAGAAAAACAAAATTTAATATAACTGCAGTGAAGGAAATTGTAAATTTATGGAAAATGAACTATTATTACAGTAATTAAACTAACTGTGTAGAATTATAGACATTATCTGTAAATAATAATATCAGTCAATCAGTTATTTTTTTTTTGTGTGTACATTCCAATTCTAACACTGGATACAGATTTAGCAAACTTTTTTCATAACCTCAGACATAATACATAGTCTTTTTTAAAACGAGAACAAAGCTGCATTGCTCTCTGGAGGTTGAAACTCTCTGGCATGTTGCACCTCCAGTCACAATTGAACGAATAAAAGCTCAGACGTGCCTACATCACCTACTAGAATCTTTCCTCTCTCAGCAGAGGAATTAAAAAAAAAAAAAACAAGCTCTGCGACATTCGTCTACACGCAGTCAAACTCAAAAAAGATGGAATTGACACTACTGATCCAAAACATCTAAAATCGTAATTTCAGCTAAAATGACCCCTCCCTCCAGGGCCCCTCTTTAGATGCGGGTTTATTTTAAGATTAGGTAATATTGTAAGAGCCTCTATAGTGAAGTAGAATACGGTGGTGAATATTACCAAACAAGTATTTAAATAATATATACTAGAAGAACTAGAAGAATCTTCAGGAAATGCTGTGGTGCCCCAGTGTTGCTTCTTATTTTGAATGGTTGATAATCCAGGAAAACTGGTTATTTTTGATAGTTAGTTTTAAAATCTTTAAACTTCATCATAAGCCAAAAAAAGTATATACTTTCCAACAATATTCAGCACATTTGAACTTGTCTTCTGCAAGGACTCATTTCTTCTTTGCAGGACTCATAATAATGATGTGAAAGATTAACACAACAATAAAAGCCAAAGCTAACAAGGGTTCTACTCAATCTTCCAGCGCAAACTATGTTAAGATATTTCCAATACAGTTCTGATCATTTTTCATAATCTTTTCACATTTGTTCAGTTATCTGCAGAAAAGTCATGAGGAGATTTGAAGGCAGTGCTAAGGGAAACAAGTTTTCATGTGATGTATTTTTGGTCTGTCGTCTGTACGTTCATTTAGTCAAGGGATGGCTAGCTTAGCTGCTGGCCTGGCTGGTCAGAGAGCAGCAGCAGCCTCCCTTGCTTCTGCAAACTGTCAGCCACACCACAGGTGTTGATTTATACCATTAATAATTCACAAAGTTGCTTGCTCTCTTCTGTGTTGGCCAGATGCCTCTCTGAACTGCCAGAGCGTGTCAGCTGCACACTGAACTGGGCATGTCACAGACGCAGAAATAAGACATAAATATTTTAGAAAATATACACCAGAAACAGCCAGCGGAACAGGCTGCACATCTGAGAGAACTGCCATGTTTTAGTGGCCATCTTCTCTTTTTTCTAAAGGTGGGAGAGAGATGGAGAAACATGCCATCCAGACAGGAAAGCCACATGTCTCCCTGTTCCTCTGATTGCTGCTCTCTAATGAGGATGGCGGATGGTGAATCTTTTCAGAGCAAATTGTTGAAGACATCTGGCCAAGCTTTCTCTCTGATGCAGCTGAAATGTCCCTCTAGATGGCGTTGGCATGGCAACCTCTAACTGCTATTCAGCAGCGTTATGGTTTGAAAGGTTTAGGGTCCATAGTTGAAAATCCATTTGGGCCTCTAGCAGAGCGCTCTGCACTCCACTCCCCAGGCTGGAGGTGCAATAAATACTCCCTCGCCCAAGGAAAAATAGATCCTCTTTATGAATTGATGGCACTCATGGCACCAACATGTCTTTGTTGTTTGCCTTTGTTATAAGGGCCTTATTAGCGGTAACACAATGGAGTGGTTTGGCAATGGTAGTATCTAGAAAAATCTTGCCCTAATGGAAAAGTTAAGACAATTTTTGTCACATTCTTATATGAGCTTCTGTGTGAATTACTCTTTTTAGTCTTGTTAAAATCCAAATATAGAAAATTGCGATAAATTGTACACTGCTCTACAATACTACACCCAAGTAGCTCGAGTGGCACAGCCACTGCAACGGAAGAACTCAGTGTATTTGGAGAAATGATGGTGGGGAGAGGGTTGGGGGAGAAATTGACGGGGGATGGGGGGCTTAGGTCCATCCCCACAGTTAGCTCCCCACAACAACACTTAATGACCCCTGTACTTCAGCTGAGATGAGACACTCCATCCACAGAATTATCTGAAGGGTGCTATGTTTGAGAAAATTATCTCATCCTCAGAGACAAAATTGCAGGGAACTTATCATTACAATTAGCATACTTTGGTCCTTTGGCGCATTTTAAGTAGGCAAACCAAATAACCGACCACCACAGTGTTCAGAGTCACACACACAAGATTCATTAGCTGTTCTGCATCAGCTTAAACAATGGATTTCATTGTTACTGCACTGGGCACAAGTGCTAAATAATATTGCCATAATGAATCTGACTTTGAGGTCCCTCCTCTTTTACTTAGAATAAAGCTTAATGTATCCATAAACACAGCCATGAGGATTCTAAGCCTCTTCTGTCACCCAGTGAAAAATGGTTCACTTACAGCACCACTAATCACCAAGTCTGGAACCTATAATGATTATTTAACACCAAATCAATATGTAGAAAAGTAGAAAGTACCTACTCATAAAGAGATACAGCATGTCACATTATGAGAGCACCAAAGTGCTGCCCAGATCTGATCTAATCTTTGGCACATTAAGATTAGTAGAAATTCTTCTTTAAAACTAAATTTGACAATTCATCATTGTACTGTACTGTACCTATACAAGGAACAGACTGTCTGCAGAACTCTATTACTATTACAATTTGGAAAAAAAAACAAACAAACAAAAAAAACATTAAACATGGCTTAAATAAACTCTTTGGATCATGTGGGGAAAAAGAGCTGTGTGCCTGTTTCTGTGGCTATCCCCTACCCAGAAAATTAAACAGTATTCTTACTTAGTGCGACTGGGAAACAATGAAAGTGTTTTCATAATAAGAGATGATGTATCAAACTATGTGCAGTGTAAATGCTGTGTATTTCAGTAAGTTAAAACAAGGTTTCTGGTCCTAATACATGTTGAAGTCAGTACACTGCACTGCAGACTGCCGATGAGCAGGAATAATGCTTTATTTTCTGTCTTTGTGTTTAAATGTAGCTCGCAGAGATCCCTGCACTCCCTCACCCACATCTCAAATTTATGATGATTAATCTCTCAGCATTCAACCTTGACATGAGTTATTCACAGCTGAAGAGTTACAAATGTGCTGAAGGCATATGCATCACTGGCTCATGTGACCATCAATTGCATTTTCCCCTGACCTAATTGCCTTACATTTCTCCATATTCAATACAAATTATCTTTGCTACCAGATGACATCCATTGTCTTGCCACCGTGCACAGACATGAAGATTGGTTCAAGATCCCCCCCCCCTACACACACACACACACACACACACACACACACACACATAAAACTAAGAACTGTATTCTGTATTGTCCATATACATACATCCATTTTCTGTGCCCGTTTATCTTTATCAGGAGCCAATCCTAGTTAACACTGGGTGAGAGGCAGGGTACATCGGGGCCAGGGTTGCCAGTTCATCACAGGACATAGTCAACATTATTATAATAAATAATTAAATGTACGGTGGCACAGTGGTGTGCTGTGGTGCCTTCTTGCGTTGAGTTTGCATGTTGTCTGTGTGGGTTTCTACAGGTGTTCCAGCTAATAATAATAGGTTAATTGACGACCGGTGAGTTAATTAGTGAGGCTAATTGGTGACTCTAAATTGCCTGTAGGTGTGAAATGTGAGCTTGAAGGATTGTTTGTCTCTATGCAACTGGGATCGGTTCTCCTCGCCTCAACCTTGATGAAGATAAGTATGTTATGTTACGGAAAAGAGATTGATAATTGATAATCAACTGTTTTGTTACCATTAAATTGTTGTATTTTCAAGTTTTGCTCAAGCCTTAAGTCAGACACTCAAGTCCTGAAGCCAGTCTCAGGTTTCAAACTTTGGATTCAAAACATGTCCAAACAAGCCATGATGTTGTTGGACTAAATAACACCGTAATAAAAAACAAAAGAGAACAATTCATCACAGGAATTCCATTTATATTGGATGAATCTGCAGCCCCAATGTTCAGCATCAATGCATAAAATCACAGCTTCTTTCTTTTCTGTGCCATTTCCACTGAAAACAGTGCTCCTGCACCAGGAAGAGAGCTAGGAGCTAAGTTAACCTAGCTTGACCTAAGGCTACGTCACTAGCTAGCCTACTTCTAGCTAATGTCCAGTAACAAGAAAGTAAAATGAAATAAGACCCAGGCTAACTCAGCAGAGGCTGCTGTGACCTGGTTCCTCCACAACATCTTGGATCAAACATCCTTACTCTAATTGAGGAAATGGGTCGACCCATCAGAGAAAACATTTAAAGTGTAGACAGATGAAGCTCCAGCAGCTCTTCGTGACTGTTCTGAGCGCACACAAAAACAATAAAATCATTCCTTAAGCAGAGAGCCTGGATGAATGGAGAGGTCTGATCTAGAGCTAAAAAAATTCTACCTTCGAGTTAGGTGACAAGGAACCATACAGAGCCGTCAGATTGAGACTGATAGATAGAGACTGAATACTGATGTCAAGGAGACAAAGCAGAGACATCAGGAGGGACCAGAGAGACTGTGGTGAACAGGTTTGAGGTCACTTGCAGCAGCGTAGGCCTGCATCCTGTTCTTGAGTGTATTTTTAATCAAAACTTTAACATGCGTTTTGCCCTGTTGACACAACCACAAGGCTCAGTAGGGATTAAACACTCTAGTCAAGGCTTTTTACTCGTGCTGTCTGTGCTGTGACAATAAAATAAATCCAACAACCTGCACCAGACTTTATACACTCACTATAATGTGATGCACATTTATACATGCCTGATATGAATGTCACTGCATTGTGTGTGTTTATTCAAGTTGTGGCTTTGCATTATTTGTATGAGTGAGAATGTAGCTGCACCGTAATATGAATCATGCCTAAGCAGGAATATTTATTCTCATAATGAAGACAAATTAAAAGCATGTACCATGAGGATTTCTATGTGCACTCTCTGTATTTCTATCCTTTTCCACTGCATTTGCCAGTCAGTTGCTATAGCAACCCAAGCAGAGGAAGACTAGTGTTTAATTGATCCACTAATGCATTTAGCTGCACACTCACCACTAAGTTGCCTTTGTTTCCAGGTCACATTTTAGGGACAGGCATTTACATAAAAGCATTTGCCGTTGCCAGAACCAATCATTATAAGCAGTTTTTACTTTTTTCCTTTGGCAACAAATGTGGTGTAAACACTGACTATTAAAAGCTACAATATTGCCTCATCAGGGAATTATTATAATACTAATGCTGGTGGGAAACATAATAAGTTTGGCAGGCACTTTCTCCAAACAGTCAGTAATATGGGGAATGCTAATTAATAGTTGCATTACAAACGAAAGCAATCCCCAGGACTCAGTCACCATTAGACCACCATATCATTATATGCTTTTTAACATATCAGGGCATAAATACAAATACAAATAAAAAATAAGCCACAGAATGGGAAGGTGGCAACATTCTAAGAAATGCTTTTTCAGTGGCATCTCACTGTGCTCTAAAAGCATGAGATATGGGGGATATTAGATACATTTATAATAGCGTGATCAACCGTGGACAGATCCCGTGGCAGAGCCACAAGGACATCAGCCCAGGCTAAAATTTAATTGACTCCTGCTCTTGTACTGGCTGAATTTGGAAATATGCTGTGAAATGGTCATGGTAGTTCTGTTGAGTCCAAGGAAGGGAAGGGACCTGTCTAACATAAGGTTAATTAATTGAATTGTTTTCAAGTGTCAGGGGTGGAACAGATTGTATTTATATTTGTTACATTAAATAAAGTCATTTATTACAGTATGTGTCTTTAAATGTGGACCTCAGGACTTTGTCAGAATGTGATGTTACAACTATACACTATACACATATCACTAGGACTGAATGATATGGACAAAATTTCATATCATGACATTCATGTCAGATATCTCGATATCGATACGATACAATGTGACTATGGGTTCAGTTCAAGCATTTTTCCAGAAAAATAAAAACATGATAATACAAAGGGATGTGGAAAGCACAGTTTTATTGATTGTAACTAAATTAACTAAATAAATTAGAAATCAAACATTTTGCTGCAGCTCTGCCTTAACAATGACTAACAAATATATTATGCTGCAGCTGTGGAAGGTGGCAAGCTTCTTCAAAAGATCCACTGCCAGTGCCACACTACCAGTGGATCCCTCCTCGTCCAGTACGTGGAGGTGTTGCTTCAGGTGGTGTTGAGTTGTTAACATACTTGTTGTGTTGCCATGCTTCGTCGGAACTTTTGCTAAGCAGGACTGGCACAGTGCATCGCTCTGGTTGACATCTTCTTTTTTGAATCCAAAATACCACAAAATAATGGAGGATGACTTATTTTTTCCCACTAACTCTGCACATTCTGCACCGGTCTTATCTTCCACACTCATGTTTCTTTCTAATTTCCCCGCTGTTTAGTGTCCACGGCAAGCGTGAAATAAGGCTTGTGGTTGGCTGGCCTGAGCTGTACATTTGAAGCAAATGATATTTGTGACTGTCTGTGCTGTACATGCAGGGCAATATCGTTGGTTTTGCGATATTAATATCGTGAATGTTCATATCGCAATAACGATATGATAACGATATATTGTTCAGCCCTAACGATCACCACGCTCAACCACACTCTCCACATGGACCCAGCTCCAGGTGGGCAGTAGATTGTTCTTTCTACTGCTACGGAAAAAAGCAAATGGAAAACTACATTGATGAGATGGTTCTTGGTACTTATAACTACAAATATAGTCATTAGCTGCCAAATGCTCATCAGTTTTTAGGAGCTAACCCTTCATGCACATTCACACACTTATGGCAAACTATCAGTATCTTGTCTTGCCCAAGGACACTTAGCCATGCAGACTGGAGGAGCTGGGAATCGAACTGCCAATCATCTAATTAGTGGACTACCCGCTCCACCTCCTGAGCCACAGCCGCCCAATCTACCTTAATCAAACACACCCAAAATATAGTGTGACCAACACGTGCAAGCTAAATGTTAAAATACTCACAGTGGATCCTCCAGCAGTGACAACTTCTACCTTTAGTGAAGAATGTGGAACTGGTTATAGTGGGACAGAGAGGACTGGTATAGTATAAACAGAGAATGGTCAAGCAAAGAAGAGAAACCTAGAGCAGATTGTTGAGGACCTGATGATGTACAAGGCTCACAGACTGCTGTTCAGACAGGTGAGTACATCAACTACAGACAGGAACATCAACCACTGCGTTGCTTAGCAACATAGCATTTTGTGTGTGTGTGTAACAACTACAGCTCTTTTTGCTTTACCGTGTATGTTTGTGGCTGCAGCCACAAGTGCAGTTCATTTCCAACAGTGTCCATTGCTCTTAACCAAATTCACAAAAAATCATAACTACATACTTAGATCAGTGCATACTCTTACTCTGTCTGTCCAGCAAAGGGTAAACACTCTGTGTATGTAACACTTCTTGTGACTTCTTCTGCTGGACTTCAGTGATTAAGGATCATTGTGAAATCAACATTCGCCACAGAAGAGGTGCAACGTTTGCAATAGGTACTGAGCTACAGACTATAGGATGAGACAAAGACATGGTTATGCACAGAACCTGACTGAACGATTTGCTTCAGAGCAGATTTAGAAGTGATGATACCCAATGCAGACTGTAAAATACCAGTATATACCTGTGTATATCCTACATTACAATATTGGGTGTAGTGATGTCTGGATAAAATGATTCTCTCAATTTACAAATCTTTTTTGGAAGCGGCCCGTCCAGCAAAGAATAAACACTGTGTTATAAATACTCACTCTTCATATTTAGTATACCCAAAATTAGACCATTAGTTTTGAACACTTAACTTCCTTTCAAATATTTTCAAATGTAAAATATGGTTTATACTGTGGCTTGGCTGATTCTCTGAGGCTTATTATTTACTGAGAGATATGCATCCATGTTGCTCATTATGTGTATTAGTTGTAACTGAACCTTGAGAGGGAGACTAGATAATCATTATCTTGTTTTAAAATGTAGTGCACCTATAAGGTGTGCAGCATCCCCACATATTGTCAGGACTGGACCAGTTTGTCACCCATTATTTAGATCAATTCCATAAAAATCCCAGACCTGCCCCTAGTACTAACCCTGAAAAACCTCTGCTTTGAATCCTACTCATTTGCAACAGCAAATATATTTTGACATAAGCTAAAAAATATCAGTCTTCTCAGGCTGCATTCACTCTCAATATATATTGTGTATTGCTTCACCAATTCAAAACTTTTTGTCCTTTTGTACCACTAATAGATCTAGGAGTAAGCTCTACCTGCAGTACATTCTGTCTAAAAAGGCTTCATGGTTGCTGTGTCTCTTCCTGACTACGTTTTCTTCTTCCATCAAAGTCTCAGAACCTTTTTCCGGATCAAGCGCTTGTTATTTTGCCTGTAATTCACATCCCTCTATCAGCCTGCCAAATTCTTCTCTTCATCATCATCTGCTTTGTGTCTCAATCATTAAATCTGATGAAAAGGCCTCAACAAATACCCTACTGTTGTAAGGCCAGTATCTGTGATAATATTGTCGCCAACTTAACAAAGGTTGGCATGCTCCTTTGTAATGATATTTCTATTTATAAAATTAAAATGTAAATTCATCCAAAACATGTGATATGTAACACTTGCTGGTAAATAGTTGTTTTTTTACTGTGATAAAATGTTGGGCAGCTGAAGGTAAAGCAGTGAGCCACAAGGTGAGGTAACATGCTGTGGATGTATTTGCCCCATGTCACTTGGAGCCAAAAGACTGTGCGTGCACGATGTGACCAAATCTCACCAGCCATTACCGCAATTTGGAGAAAATTGATGGCGTCGTAGAGGCAAGCCTGTAAAAAGCAGAAAAGTGCAAGACCGAGTAATTCCCCTCAAAAACGGGACAGCGTGAGCAGGTAAGTGTGCGGTGCTTTACAAGTCCCCAGCAGATTCCAGTGTATACAGTAAGACATGAGGGGTAATTATTAATTATCCCAGACAGTAATGCTGGAATAGATAATTATGTGACAAACATGACATCTTCAATCTTGCCGCTAAGTGATGAATGTCATGAGGAGACTGCAATTATGTCATCTCATTCATACGGGAGTATGGTAATTGCAAAATTAAAAGCACTTCAGCTAATTTTGGCTTATTCCTCAGAGTCTAGTCTTGAAGGTAGGCTTGTAATCACTGAAGCACACAGGAAAAATAGACCACTGTGCATATTTTAGGTGGAAAATATCGAGCATTTTGTCATCACTGGGATAGAGCCACCTGAAACACATTTCTGACAGTAATGATCCAGATGTATAATGTAAATCGGAATGAAAAAGCCATGAAGGATTTAAGGTGCAGTTGACACTTTATACACACATAGATGTACGAGGCATATACCTCATGAGTTATTACTGCCAAATGGGTCTCTCACAGTTTCTCTTGAGCCTGATTACTCAGTATCTCAGTATATCTAGTGTACAAGATATCTATCTATCTATCTATCTATCTATCTATCTATCTATCTATCTATCTATCTATCTCTCTCTCTCTCTCTCTCTCTCTCTCTATATATATATATATATATATATATATATATATATATATATATATATATAGACTATAGACTACAAAAGCCTGCCTGCAGTCGTTGTACATAGCTTAAGTGTCCAGCTTTCAAATCTTATGGTTAACACTGCAAACATGAGGACAGAGCCTAGTGCAAATAACGTTATAACTGGGGCCTATTGTCAGCACCGAGGGTGGGGACTGATCTGGCAAACATGGGGCAGGACTTTGTGTGATAGCAGAGGTGTGACTTATTGTGAACGCTGTGGGTGGGGCCTGTTGCTTCAGAGAGACAGGTGTCTAATGCAGTGCTGCCAGCCCTGGGGAAGGGGCCTGGTGCCAGTTTACAGGGGCATTTTTCTAGTACTGTCACATGGTTGAGATCTGCTGCACCCAACGTCAGACAAAAAGGGTTGCATTTATAAACGGAAAATGGATGCATTTATATATACAGCACACTTTATCCAAAACTATTTCCAATTTGCCTCTTATTAACACACACCAAGAAAAAATGAAACAAAACAAACCTTGTTGATGGCATTATAGTATGCTAACCCTAATTAACCTGAACCCTTTTACATTAAAATGAATTAAAAACCGTCATTGATAAAAGTTTGAAGTATTTTTAGAATACACCACACGAAGCAGCTGATGTGCCACTTGGCTGTCTTAAAAGGCGCTAGAAGTCTCTAAATGACATCATCACCTAATTTGCATAATTGGCCATGTGCATGTTCTAATGGACGCTGTAGGTAGGAAAGAGGAATCACGTTGTGGGAGAGACAAAAGTGAGCTAATTTGGCAACACTGCACTGCGCAGCCAAGCCACAACCAAACATAGCTTTGGCTATATATAGCATTAGCTAGTTAGCATTGCATTGTTTCTGGCTAGAATAAAGCAATCGTTAGTTACACCTTTGCTTTGTATGATTACATCATCATCATCATCATCATCAATAATGTTACCAAGTAAGCAAGTTAAGTAAAACCAGTCAGCTGCAACCCAACAGCAATGCTAACACTGTTTATATAGTGACAGCTTATAAAGGTAGCTAATGGTATAACATTACAGAAAGTGTTAATATGTTTAGTAAGTTACCTGTTTGTCAAAAGAAATAAAGACCTATGGAAGGCACTTTACTTTGTTTCAATAGAGGTTGATGCAACTCACTGATGATATGTTAGTTAATTAGTTTGGAGTATGAATCTGGGACGTGGTCAGTTCTTACATATACAGCAGCTCCTTTAAGGTTTGCAGAACATTTCAAAGCAAAATATAGCTAATGACTATGAGAATATGTGATCATTTATTACGTATTTATCATCCAGGCTTTGGTAAGAAAACAATACAATTCTTAAGGGCTTGGTCCGTAGTATTACTTGGGTAGAAGCATTGGAATAGGGTGGATCAAGACTTGAAGCTAGGCACTTCACAACCATTTATTAGGTGCAATTACATCTCAGCAGCCCATGGTTAAGCTGATCATATGCTCTGTAAGTGCCCCACTCTTGTTGACTTCCTTTAAATGTCTATTTTTGGCAATTAGTTTCAAATCAAAAGAATCAATGGAAAGGTGCATCCATCTAGCTCCTCAGCCCAGGACATAAAATCAATAGCTTTCAAAATAGTTGTAAAAGCCAACATCAAAAAAAGCAATTTACATTCCATACTCCTCTAGCTCAGCGAAAGCCTGCTAAAATAGAACATTGCTGTCTTTTTTATATATACAAAAAAAATGCCTCATGTTATGCTCCTTTGGTTTTGCCCAAAGAGCATTTCATGGCACAGAGGTGTCAGCATTAAGGGAGAGGCTTGAATTGATTGTGCATTGAGGTGCAAGTGACAGAAGTAAAATGTATCCGCTGGAAGGTGTCTGTGATGGCTGCATCCCTCTACCATTTTGTCATGCTGCACGACCCAACTCCAGAGGCCAGCGGCTGCTATTGAGTGTCTTCAGGATACTGATTTAACCAGGCGTGTGGCTTTTTTTTTTTTTTCGGGTTGTAGGGGCACATGGGATGCCCTGGCTGAAGGGTCCCAGGCTGATTGCTGGTTACTGGGGTTTGATTGGTTCTGCTTCTCTCCCCACAATGGCACTAAATTCATGGGACGGCACGTAACAGAGAGGGATTGACCATATTGTCCAGAGGACAGTAACCAAAGCAAAGGATGAATGAGGGGTTGTGATTTGTAGTTAGCAGAGAACTTGCCGTGATTGTAGTGACTTCTGGATCCATCTCTTGTACCCAGGAAATGTGTTATTTTTTCACATTCTTTTCTGTAAAGTTCTTTCTCCCTCTCTTTGTTGCGCTCCCTTTCTTCCCGTCAGTCTCTGTGATTGACTGGAAATTCACTACTTAATCCATTCATTATTATTATTCACATTTTATTTTAGTCATTTTTCCATTAGCATCATCACTCAGTTGGAATAATGGTCACCCCTCAAATTTCCTCAAAAATCCTGTTTTCCAAAGGTTACACCTGATGGTAATATTTCACTGTATTATCTTGTTCTTTTTATTCAGGTCAGATTAAGTTTCATTGAATTTTTATTTATTGTATTGGATGTTATTCGTTGCAACACTCTTATGTGGTCCCTCTTATTATTAGATAGATATTTGATATTTATAACGATCCAAACATTAAGGTAGGTCATATAGTTTATGTCCATAATGAACAGAGTGTATAATTCGAACCTGATCAGTTATTCTCATAGCAAAATTTTGATATTTTGTGGATATTTTACCCAGATGCTACCAGGAATTTCAGAGGGTCACTAAAAGCACTGTTAACCTTTGGGGATAATTAATTCTATACATATTGTGAAAGTGATCAGCTGCCGTATCACTGGTTTAACACAAATTCTAACCACTACCATCAGCAGTACAACATCGGACAGCGTCTTCTGAAACTTGTAAATCCATATTATCATTTTCAGATCTACTGCCTCTAGTGGTGTCTTTTAGTTTCCCTGGTTCCAGACTGTCAAATCACCCAGCATATTGGAAATGTGCTCATTGATTAATGTTTGCCCTGTCAGAAAAACAGTTGACCAATCAGAGCTTTAAGCCTTAATCAGCTAGCTACATTCAGTATAGTGAAGAGATGGATAAAGTTGTACAGCGTGTTACATCAGCTGCTTATTTAAAATCATCTAAAAACAAAGGCTTTGATGATGTTGGCGGGATGGATAAGTCATCCTGATCCTGGTTAGAGTAAAACAAATTAAAACAACACCTCCCCCTCAGAAAACAGCTGACAAACCAAAAGTCTGAAGTGAAACCAAATTGCAATTTTGCCTGATTATCAAGCCACTGTGCTGTGCACTGTGTTACAGTGGTGTCACTGCTAGCCTTTCCCTTCTAATTTGTCTTGGAGGGCTTTTAATTTGAAACTGTTATAGGAGGTGTTGACTTAGTTGTCTTGACACTTTCTACACATATAGACAATGAAACTGTAGTATGAGGTGTCATTTTGCAGGTATTATGTCCATATGACAATCAACAGATTATTCTCACCCTCTATTGTTGCAGAGAAGTGGGTGTCACGCAGAATAAGTAGGTGAGATGTTGAATCTTTAGATGCACAGGAGATGTGCAGCTCGCTGTGTGGCTGATCTAACCTGATAACATGGGCACTGAAACAAAAAGCAAATGGTTTTGCAATGAATACACGTTGTTTAAGTAGACACGTGTGGCCCAGCCATTAACAGGACAGGACAACAGTGGTGCTCAGTGACAGTCAAACAGAGTACGCCCGACCATCCAACCAAAGCTTCCTCCAAAACAATATACAGATTGTTTATCTGAATGTCAAATGAGAGACTAAAATTGGCACAGAGACTACCTGGAATTCAGCTTATGAATACTGTACTACTGATTCTGCAGAAATAGCTGGAAATGAGCAACTGATTTTGCAATAATCAGTCTTTGCTCTTTTGTTATTCAGTCCAGGCCACAGAGGACAAACAACATTCATACAGTGGATGCTGATGCCACTTTCCAAGCAGGGAAGAAATTAATGCTCTTGAGATGACATTGAATGAAAATTTCCTTACTGCCCTACCTTTCCAATTTCCTCTACCTTCTGGAGAAAGATTAACTTAATTAATTTGTTGGAAAAACACAGCAGTAAAATATATGGCTCATGATGCCAAGCCCAATTTATCTTCTTCCTACACTGGCTTGCAAGGACTATATTAAAGTGCGCCACTTATAGAGCACACAGGACCACAATTACGCTCTGCTTGCACGCTGGAGGAGAAGAATATCATTTAATCTGCTACATCTCAACCAGACACGAGGTGCAATATATTTTAATAAAACACCATATTTTGAAGGGACAGGAAAAGGATTTGTGCAATTCTGGGTATAGGATTGTCACTGAGTGTGTTATTTTTTTTTTTTTCTTTTTTCTCGAGCAACGCCTTTCCCCGTGCTCCTTTTAATCAGTACTGGTGTCACTCTTGCTACGGGCTGATCACTGCAGTATTTGACAGTTTGTGTCTGTGGAATTAAATAGAGACGTGATTTGCATGTGACATTGAGGGTTTTAGTGCTTCAAATTGTATCTCCCTGGAATTAGCATGCAGACAAGCCTATCCGTATGTATGCGGCTGCTCTGAGAGGTTCAAACCACTGCTTTGTGTCGGGGCAAGAGGTTATGTAGAGACTAGAGCCAGCCCTCTCCTCATCTCGACACTTACCTCCCTCTTTTGTACTCCAGAATTGATGCACTCAATAGTACAGTAGGTTTTTCTTTTAATCTTGCTGAATTGATGCCACTGCTTTTTGTCCACCTTAGCTCTGGGTTCAGAATGCTCTCAACAGTGGGTGCTCTTTTGATATCATCAATGAATCTTACCCCCCACCCCCACCCACCTCCACCTCCACCGCCCCAACACACACACGCACACAGTTTTTGAAGCACAAATGTACAACGTACAAGATGTGTAACATCGGGGTTTGTATTCTGTGCACCATAATGATCTCGTAAGATTTCATGAAGTATTTCTTTCTTCAGACAGACTTTTCTGAATTGGGAAAATGTTATCTCATTCTCTTTCAATCAATTCTCACCCTAAAGCAGCATTCAGACACCTATTACATTTCAACTCAATATGATGCTCTCACTCGAAATCAATTTTGTGCCTCAGAGGTTCACTTCACTTCACAAAAAAGAGAATGGTGCAACTCTCTTGGACAACCAAGGTACTGTAATTCTGAAACATTCCCGAATGACTTTTCAGCTTTGTGCTGTCTGTAACATCGACAATGACCCTCAGAAGTGAGACGAAAGAAAGGAAAAGCTTTGTCAAAGTGCCTCTGAAAGTGTTTCACTGCTCACAGGATCTTGTCTGCACTTTTTTTGCTCAGTGTCACTGAATCCTGAATCCAGTCATGGTAACTCTGCCTGTCCTATATGGATGTGAGGACCTAGTGACTTCCATCAGAAGGGTGCGACATAGGGTTGTCTTTAGGGGCGGCTGTGGCTCAGAGGCAGAGGGGGTTGGCCACTAATCAGAAAATAATCGGTTTGATCCCCTCCAGTCTGCATGTCAAAGTGTCCTTGAGCAAGATACTGAACCCCAAATTGCTCCGGAAGGCTGCGCCATCAGTGTGTGAATGTGTGTGAATGGTTAGCTGCTCAAACTGATGAGTAGTTGGCACCTTGCATGGCAGCCAATGCCATCAGTGTGTGAATGTGTGTGTGAATGAGATATGTAGTGTAAAAGCACTTTGGGTGGTCAGAAGACTAGAAAGGTGCTATATAAGTACAGTCCATTTACCATTTGACTGTGGTGTCCAGACTTCCCATCTCATTTTAAAGAACATTTAGACTGAACTTAACTCAACATTTAGAGACATCATGGATACATTCAAAGTCAATGTGAAATAGAAAATATTCACACAGAGGGAGACAATGGGATGAAGCATTTAACTGCAGACAAGACAAGTTGTAAGATAAAGACATAAATCAAAAGTGGACTTAAAGGTGCAGTGTGTAAGATTTGGGGCCTTTATTTTCAAAATTAATGAAATATAATATTTGTTACTGTTTTCATGCACGTATAATCACCCAAAAATAAGAATATTTTTAATTTTGTTACTTAAAATTACTTACTTAAATCCTTTTACATCTACAATGGGAGCAGGTCCTCTTACAAAGAGGCTGCCATGTTGAAACACTGTGTTTCTACAGTAACCCAGAACAGACAAACTAAATAGTGACTCTAGACAGTGCCTTTCAAGTGTTGTTTTTTGTCTTTACACTAGGAAGGTGAGGGTGATGTGAGGAGAGTGCAATGCACCGAATACATCACTAGATGCAACTAAATTCTACACACTGGACCTTTAAGCATAAATCTCAAGCTCCACAATGCATGGCAAAACTAAATCCAGTCACACATTGCACATGTTAAGACCAGTCCAATAATCCAGTGTAGAACTTTATAGAAATTTGATGAAGAAAAGCAGATAAAGTAAGTAAGGTTACACGAACCAAAACACATGATAAGCCCAGAGCTAAAAAAAACACAATACCATGAAGCAAGATAGCTTTCAGGAATGGACATGACACACACTCCACAAGGTGTGTGTTAGCTAATGTCCAGACTGACAGACAGACTATCATTTTTATTATTGAAAAATTATCATTATCTGCCTTTAATCAAATCTTTACCTTATACCTATGCTTGGTATAGTGGACAATTTCCATTAAATTTCCATTAAAATTAACAATATTTATTAATGATATGTAATAATCACACCTCAGTCTAAACTTTTACTTGCAATTATCAGATTTGTGTGAGAATTCTTTTTTCACATTTCAGCCTTTTTTCAAGTGAATTTCATGTAGTTTTGTTGTTTGTTTCATTTCCATTGCAGACTCACTGGTCCTAAAAATGATGAACAGTTTTTATAGTCGTCAAATGTATTAATAATGATTGCATATAAATGATCATCTTCCACAAGACTGATGTGAACCTACAGACTGATCTGCTGGCAAATGCGCACAAATTGCCATTAGTGGCCGAAAGGGAATATATTGGTGAAAATGTGTAAAAAAGCATTTATCTAATCGTGTCTGAAATCACCGGCTCAGTTATAGAATCAATAAATGTGTTTTAAGCCCCATACCTTATCGTGAGCCTTTAACATTAACCTTCCATTAACCATTACACAAGCACTTAATTGCACCTCAGTCAATAATGTTAATTTCGAAAAGGCTTTTGCTTTAGTTTTAGAGGTATGTGTATTCATGTTATGGTAAAGTGGTGATCTTTGGAAGGGGCTATTAGAAGTTGAAAAAGCTAATACAGAGTGAAATATTTCATACTGAGATGAATTATGATACTGAATGTGTTTCTTTGCACTAATCTGAGTGAGAGGTCAATGCCTTTTAGGACAGTGATACCAAAGTGATGGGGATACCTTGTCTTGCTGTAACCTCCCGCTCTAATTTGGCCCAGTGGAATACAACAAATGGTGTGCATAATTGAACATTAGTTCCCTGATGATTTCTGGCAGGCCTGGCGGGGATTCTCCCAGGTCAAAACTTATGTCACTTAAAGGGGAAAAATGGGACTAATTCTGCTCTTTGATCTCTCTTAAATGATAATAGAGGCCAAGAATCATTATCAGTCTTTAAGGAAAGTAACTGGTAGAGAGTGACGTAGATATATCATTTTCAATATTACCTTAAGTCCAACAAAGTGTGCTGCTGTATGCCTGCAGAGCTAAACGGACACAGCAGTATGGGCCGGTGATAAAGTGACAGGGAGAGAAATATGTCTGACAGCATTTATAATAATGGACACTGGCCTTTTTTCCTGGAATGGACAAAGCTGTTTCAAATCAATGCTGAAAATGGAGCATTTTTGTAGGTTTGGCTTGGTTGTTTTTTTTTTTTTTAAATACTTCATAATAACCATCATTAATAAATGGTTAATGCATTGCTAATCATTTTAAGTTAGTAGCTATTGTACTGTTAACAACTGTTGTACTGCTTTATTTTTATGTGTGTGTCAAAACCAACCACATGTGATATTTAAATGTAATTTCTTTTGTTTGATATATAGGCCTGTTATGACTGTTATGATGACTTTTATTCAGTTGCAACTTTATAACATTCAAATATTCTTTATATGTGCTTTATAAACTATTTCTTAAGGACTTAAGGTTTTATAAACATCAGTTCAAACTTCATCAACATGTTCTCATGCTTTATCACAGCGCCTCATACAGACACACAGGATTGAAATGTTTGTATGAGACGCACCAAGCTGCTCAGAAAGCCTTTCTCTGTGTGTGACATTGTGAAATGGTCACCTTGGTAAGGTTTAAGAAATGATCATGATTCAAGTTAGGATAGCATTACTTACATCACGTCTGTATGAGAAGCTGAGGGGTAAAATGTCAGTACTTGACAACCTGGGAATGAGAATAGGCTTTATAGACCCACTACACAGTACTTATTTATTTATTTTTTTTTAATAACTATTTATACAATAACCGTTAAGATGTCGTTCAGATGATTTAGAATGAATATTGCCTTTACCATTACTATTAATAAATGTTGTGTATTAATTGTATTAAAATTAATACAAATGTCGTGTTCTGTTTGAAGCATTCTTCTTCATGCATGACCAGCAGCAAGCAGCTGAATCAGGTGCTGCTTAGCATGAGAACAGCAAACTTTAGAGAGTAGTTTGTGTGCAGGGCATGTGTGTATGTTGTTGCGGAGGCGAAATTTTGCTGGATACTTCTGTTTGTTGTTTGTTTTTTTTTTTCATTTGTTTGTCTGTTTAATTTTACTTATTTATCTTTTTTTTATTATTTTGTTCTTCAGTGTATTTTCATAGTCTTGTTGTATTGTCTGGTCTACATATCAGTTTGTTTGAAAGATTGAAAGAGAGGGCTGCATTGAATGATTTGCAGTCTTTAGTGATTTAGTTTTTAGCAGGGATGCACCGATGCATCGGATGAACATCGGTATCGGCCAATGTTCGCCTCCTTAACTGCCATCGGCCATCAGCAAATAAAGATGACGTTCACCGATGGCAGTGGCCGATGTTTATATGTTGATTTACATGTCGCATGAACACTGTGCTGAGGAGAAACCCCGCTCCACACGTCTCTGGTACATCGGGTACGCGCCACCGGGAGAGTTTCAGAAGCGAGCGTTTAGCCCGCCAGACTTTGTTTACTTGCTCAGATTTCGACATTTTCCTGGTGTATGTTCTTCTAAACATGCTTCTACATGTGTAAATATGCCACATAGTTAATTAGTTTCACTTTTGTCTGTTTTTACGACCGGCAGTTTGCACGGGTTATTTTATCTTGAAAATCCCCCGGATTCTCTTTGCTTTTTCTCTGTCGGGCTTCCGCCCGCTCGAGGTGGTCTGTATAGATTGACGTGTGCTGCTTGCATCAGCCGAGTGTAGAGACGCTTCTGGGATGCTTCGTGAAAGATCCACTTTATGCAGTTTGCAATACATGTAACATGCAACGTTATTTTAAACATCGGTATCGTCCCAGGATTTCACAATCGGTGCATCCCTAGTTTTCAGTCTTAGGTTTTTCTTATTATCAACAGTTCCCATTAAAAGACCCAGCCAAATATTTGTTAGTTAATCTCTCGGAACATCTCAGTTCAGCCTGTGGCACTCAGCCTGAGCAAAAATCATTACAAACGACTCGCAAATATTCAGTTTAAAAAAACAAAAAACAGCTGGTTGTTTGGTAGTTTTTAACAAATGCTAATTGTTCTAAATTTGTGAGTATCTCCACCGACAGCAGGGCAGCGTATGTAGGACTGATCCGTGTGTGTGTTCATGGCAATGAAGGAACGTGTCATAATGTGCAATGTGGCGAAGACTGGACAGCTGGGCAAAGTGGTCAAAATCTGGATGGCCATTGGCCCTTAAAAGCTTTGTTTGTTGACTGGTTTGTGCTAAAAAAAAAATGGGCATACATTCAGAAGCACAATCAAGAGATTTTTTGTCAATTGCAAGTAAAAATTCTTATTTTGTCTCCCTTTACACACAACAACAATAAGAAAACCAAATACAATTTCAACTGACGGTCTTTTTCTTCAAGTCCTGTCACTATTTCTGTGACAAAGAGTGATCATATGTTTTGTTATGTTTGTCATATGTTTTTTTTAAGCAACTTGTGCAGTTATTGAACAATTTCCTTCAACTGACTGCTGGTGCTTCAAAATTCAGTTGTGACTGTACAGTACATCCATGACTTATATCAGTTACTTTTGATGTTAGAGAGCAATAGAAGCTATAAACACTGCATATGTTCCAGCAGGGATATTATTGTCATATTTTAATGGAAAGCACTTAAGTATTAATGGGTCACAAACATTGTTTTTACTTCATTAAAATAGTACAATCTATATATAGAATTTATAGCTCTGGTGTGGCATGTAAAACAAAATAAAATCTGAGGCATCCATCCAGACAAGTCTCAGGTATTTTCTGGTATAAAAACTTGTCCTGTGGGAGTCTGAGCTGATTCTGATTGACTGACTCTACAGCCAGCAGTACAGAGCAGAGGGGTTGATTTGATTTGATTTCAATCCATTTAATAGGACGGCGTGCGCAGCCTTTCCCCTCCATGGCGTCATTTAAATGCGGATGAACTCGTTTATTTTTACTTTGTTGGGATCTTATTTCATGCAAGGAAAAAAATTTGGCAGCATGATTCATCACAATTTCCCCAAATGCTGCCTGAAAAAAAAATTCACATGCAATTACTGTGTCAGACAGTAGGAAGAAATGGCTTCAGCTTACAGAAGGCTCTGTGACAGGTGCATTGTGGGAGAATTGATTCTTACATAGGGGGTAAGTGAATTGTCATTACCTGTCTGTTCCTTATGACACTTGGCTGGGTGCCATCTGATTTGTTACAGGAGTTTTGAATTGGCCTGCCGCCCTCGCTCCAGCTAGCAGCCGACTCTCCAGATTAGCAGAGGGAAGATATAAGCCTTCTCTTCACAGGTCAAGAGCTCAGCCACTCAGAGGTTACACATCAGTCAACCAGGGTGTGAGATTTGTGAAGTTGGGCAGCAAAAATGCAAGCGTGACAGATGTTTGCTTTTTTTCTCTCTTTGTGCTTATTCAAACATCACAAGATAGACAGGTGATGAGGGGAGGGGGCGAGGAAGGAAAAAATAAGAAATGCGGGATGGCTGCTCTGCTTGGAATGGCCATCGATTCATTGTGAAAACCATAGTGAGAGGAATCAATACAATATACAGTATGTTGCTTCCATTAGCTTGATTAAAAAGAGGGATGGATGAAGGCTGCAAGCTAAACAACTTTATTCCATGGATTATACAGGGATAAGGGCTTTGGCTATAAAGAGCTGCAGATTAAGAGCAGACCGAGAAAAGAGAGAGAAGCTCTGCAGCCAGAGAGCAGGGCCGGCTCCACACTTCCAGAGGCTTCATAAGCAGAATTAAACAACCTCCACCCTGCAGTGCCAGCACCATCATATAGTCACACAAGAGACAAAAGACTACACTGTATGGCCAAAAATCTGTCTAATCTGTGTATAACAGCTAGAGCTTCTACACAATTTATTTTTTCCACAATTAACATCACAATTTTCTCATTTGTAACAGTTCTCAGGGATACCTATTTATTACAATAATACTCTTAATGCAGACTGTTTAAGCAGTATGATCATGGGCTACTGGTAGATGACACTGCTTGTCTTTAAACACACAACTCATATCAAACTGCATTACATGTGGGGTCAGTCAATCTAGAAAAACATACTTGAATGTTGCCTCTCATTCTCAGGTCATCAAACAGCGATGTAAGCGGCTCAGAGCGAGACATGCAACACAATAGGTTGTGTTTGTACTGGAAATGAGACTCAACAAGCAGTACTCATCAAGTATCTTTCTCCACTATGACTGACCCCACCTTTGAGTACTCTGTGTAATGATATGTTCAAGTGAGCGATTACATACAAAGTCAATGTAAAGATGCAAGTTTGGGTCCCATTTACTCTTGCACTATTTGTGTGAGGTTGAAAACACCGAGCGTAACACCTGGAGTCACAGCGGATTCTGCTCTGATTCTGAGCTACTCGAGGGAGTTTACTCAAGAGCTTGGAGTTATTTTTTTTTTTAAACCTAATGTGGATTTATCTTCTGGTTTATCAACCTGTGCAGCAGCAGGTAACAGAAGTGCAGACCTCCACTTGTAGCATCTATAATACTATTTCATGCTTATAGTTTGCATGTTGCCCTGATCCAGCCAAACTCCATTCAGAAAGCAAGCATACAAGTTTGGTGTCTTGCAGACAGACCTAATAATGTGTTTATCACCATAACAATATGGTTATGTCTGCATCCTTTTGAGCCAATGGTGAGCTCCAGCACTGATGTTGGCTGTCTGGCCGTTCATCCCATGTTGGATGTGGTTGAGGTGCAAGCCTGCCCTTTTTCCCACAGCAAACTGCGGAAACCATTTCTTTCTATTTTGTTTTTGTGTGTTGGAGCATTGAGATTCATTGGAACCAAGGTGCTCAAACCAGGAAACACAGACCCAGGCCAAAATTAAGCATGTGCTGTATTTGTGTGTAGAAATATGTGCTATGTGGCGTCTTGGTCGGTATAGTTAAAGGTCCAGCATGTCAGATTTAGGGCCTCTATTTATAGAATATGCAGAAATGCAGATGGCCTCTAATTGGCCTATCAGTGGCACTAATCACACTCAGTGAGAGGTAGCAGGTTGCAGCTCAGAGGACTTCAACACTTGATTTTGTTAGAAGATACCAAAGACTGTGGTGGCACACATTTACTGAAAACTACAGGATGCCATAAACTGACAGTGTCCTATAAATTAGGGCTGCAGTCTAGCAATGTGAGAATAAAAATGCAGGAAAAAAACGGAACTATCCCAGGAGGGATAGTGGCAAGGATGTGGCAAGGTCTAAGAGCTATGACAAACTATGAGCCCGCCTTCTTCTCAAGTGCAGATGTGTCTCTGGCAGGTGAGCTAAACAACTTTCATGCTTGCATTGAGGCAGTCTGCAGTCAACAAGCAAAAACAGTTGAAGTAGAGGTTCAACGTTGTGCCGACCAACCAGCACCGCTGTTCACAGCAATGTTCAACCTATCTGGCTCAGTCTTTCATACCAACATGCATCAAAGAGTCCATCATCATTCCTGTATCCAAGAAAACGAGATCAGCCTGCCTGAATGACTGTCACTCAGTGGCACTCACCACTGTAGTGATGAAGTGCTTTGAGAGGTTGGTCAGGGATTACATCTGCTCCTCACTATCCAGCACACTGAACCCACCACAGCTTGCTTACTGTCCCAACTGATCAACAGAAGATTCCATAATAGACATCTTCTGTGTGCTCTGTAAGATTGGTGTTCATCGACTACAGCTCTGCATTAACCCTTCTAACGCCTAATGTCATGAATTTGCTTCAATTCAAAATGCAGCTGAAATAGTACATGTGTTCCCCCAGTGTCGGTTGATGCCTCTTCGATATGGATCTAGGAACTTTTTGCAATTCCATTAATGCCTGTTGTCACTAATTTGCATCATTTGCATCAAATTTACAACTATTCTATGTGCTATAGTCAAATTAATGATCTCCACTTAATTAAGTCTCTGCTTGAAAGCAAAAACACAACTAACATAATTGCATATAAATTCAGGCGTCAAAGGGTTAAACATCATGAGAGCGTCATGAGACTGAAAGCTCTGTAAAAATGGACCTTGAATTGAGATTACTTTGTCAATGAAACATTGACAGTAAAGCTGACATCCGGGATAAAGTGACTCCAACTGTTCAAGAAACAAGAGTATTCACATCACCAGACAGGTTGGAAAGAAACCACTATATCTGGAGGTCACACTCAAAGTGAGTTTATATAACTATGTGCGCACAACTACAATGAATAAGTTTAACTTGAATGTTTGTTTCTGTGCTTTGCTTGTGTTTCTTGACCTGTTGGACCTATTTTTAATCTCAGTGACAGTATAAAGAATGGACAGAGCCTGAGTGACGTCACCCATAGGTTTCCAAAGCAGCGTGTTGGATGTACTGCTTATTCTGCCTCTCAGTTAATCTGAATCTTGGCAAAGACGTGTATCATCAGCGGACCTGAAGCGGGTTGAATGACGCCTTGGTGCTCTAATAAGTCATCTCTAACAGCATGTACCTGTCAATCAAACAGTCACACTGATAATTATGCGCAACTTCGGACCTTAATATGATCTGAACGGGTAAGTTAAAAATAATCACCCCTCTCACAGTTGTCAAGTTGTCAACCAAACTAACTAACTAAACAAACTAACTTGGTGAGTACACCGTATTTATCAGTGATAGGAATGACCACAACAATGAAGAATAATGATAATAAACCTGGAATTACTATTTAATCCTAAAACCAGTGAACACTTTTATAAGAGATGGATTTGTCATATTCACATGCACATCACACTCAAATTAGTTAGGATGAAAAAATTAAATAAACTTCATCAACAGTCATCAATAGTCATTGATAGGTATCAATTTGATACCAAATAACACATTGTGAGCAGAAAAGCTGTAGAGCCAACCTGCTGCCACATTTGTGGTACAGATGGCTACTTTGTGTTGTTTGGACTGTGGAAGTGCTGCTGAGTCAGGTAAATAGGTCGGATGTACAGTGACGCTGGCCTCTGTCCACAATGACCCACAGAGAGATGAGAGTCTTTCATTCCACTGACAAAAGTGTTGAGACTCTTTTTATTCTGGCCTGAAATTTGATCGGAGGGAAGAGAGAAGTCCCCAAACATTGGGGCCGCTCTGTAAAACTGTCTCAGCTCCACATGTGGAGAGAGGACAGCTTCAGTCTTAATTAGGCTGCCGGACACACCCAACCAGTAGAACAAACATGAACACTGTCACTGTGTTTGGTTTCCGAGATGACTGAAGTAACACATGCTGGCAACAGCAAGGTCTGAGATAAGGAAATTGTTAGGAACGATTAGATGAAATGACAACTCTAATGAAAAATACTGAACTGGAGGTGCAACCAAGTGATGTTAAAGCATATGCTCACATTCTTATGGACCAATAACCAGGTAGGTTATTAATCGGGTGCTTAGGATAATAAGTCCTGAAAAATCATAAGAAACACTGCAATATAATTTCAGATGTTTCCTTAAGTCATCACAGCGCCTCCACGGCCATTCTGATCTACTATGTGAAACAGGCAGCGCTACATTCACTACAATGTCTCCTTAGTTAATTCAGTTGCCTAACCCAACTACAAACAGCAGAGGTGGTGGCGACAAAACGCACGGAAAAACTGGTTAAATGTGTGTGTGTGTGTGTGTGAGAGTGAAAAGGACTGAGCTGAAGAGTCACAGAGGGCCAGAGGGGGTTAACTTCCCCAAAGTATTTGACAGTACATCCAAAACCAGAATAATGTGTTTTTATGATTATATCACCAATATTCTGACAGTTTCAAGCCTGTGATGTCAATGACCACAACGTGTGTGGATACCATAGGCAAAGTCACATTCTCTGAGGACCGCAGATGTCCTTCACATATTTCTTTGACCTTATGATGTTTTCAATTGAAGTCAAGGAAGAGTGTTTAGGAAAGGACAACGGAGTCAGTCTCAGTCTCACCTTTTCTTGGAATACAAAGGTTCAACACTTATGTTTCTTTTCTTGATTCTGGAGTTTAACAGTTTTAATTGTTACTTTATGTCCAGTGGTAGTACTGCACTAGTGAACACTTTCTACAGATATCGAAGAGCTGTGAATGAACTCCTCGAGGTAGGACACACTGGAGTAAGGAATGATTTAGAAAGATGAACATTACATCAGAGATGTAAGAGTGTGAGATTATCTGAAAAGAATTGATGTCCTTTCAGTCATGGAGTCCCGACTGACATTAATTATCATGAATAAACTTTGGTCAAATATCGATGGAGGAGCAGTGAGACATTATATTCATAATTTACACACAGAGGACAGTTAGATCATCAGCTCAGCTTATTTATTATTATTATCATTTGCTTTGTTATTCATTCTTTCAGACTTTACATTAAGCTGGTCTTGGATCAGAGATGGCCCTGTGGTGAGAGACAAAGCAAATATAAATAAATAAATACATAAACAAAATAAATATAGATGGATAGTTTACAGATATAGACACCTAAAAAGCCTTATTTGCTTACTTTAGATGACTCTTGATGTGTCAGCTGTTGCTCTTGGTTAACAGATGTTGTGTACAGCAAAACCCAGTCTCAGATAATGTGGACCCTCAAATTTTGTGTTAAGAAAGTGACAATGGTAATTTCAAGAGACAACAGTATCCATGTGAAAACCGTGTGTGATGATTTACATTAACAAATGTGAGGATGTAATGTTGGATTAAATTCTTCCTGTGTGGAGAGGATTTCCACTGACTATCAACACCTGAATTTATAGTCATTTGTGTCTCAATTAGTGGTGGATGCATCACTTTTCTCTCCTCCACTTCATGAATCAGGTTAAATTTCTGCCTAAGAGCTCACCAAGTGCAGCTTTAACTAGGGACAGACAAACCACTCTTTTCACTGATACTTTAGCAGCCAAAGCTGGTGTGGAGCGGGGATGAAGCACAGAAAAGATAAAATGGACCAGGTGGTGCTACACTTGAAAATCTCATTATGTTTTCAGAGACACAATACAGGACAAGGTGGTGAAGACGGGGTGACAAAGAATAGCACCTTCCTCACTTCCCTTCACCTGGTGAGGGCCTGATCAAGCAGCCAGGAAAACCATGAGTGGTGACAAATATGAAAATAGAAACAGAAAAACAGAATGTGTGTGTGTGTCTATATATATATATATATATTTATATATATATATAAAGACTTGCCTTTTTCTGACCTCTGTGCTTGTATATTGTCTACTCCACATATGAATGAATGATGACTTTAACCTCTCCTGCTCCCATGACTCTCCTGTTATATTACTTCAATCCTTAGTTTAACACTTAGTTTAAGATGTTCCCCCCATAGCTGCCCCAGAATCCATGCCCTGGACTGAGTGACAGACAATGCTCATTTAAAACACAAAAGCACATAGACTCTCATTCAGACTACAGCTGCCCTCTTTCAGACCTGTATTCTAAAGCCACTCTCTGTTGTCCCCTGCTCAGGTTTTTCCCCACGGAGGGAAATAAAGCTGGGCCCCACTGCATTGCATTTGGTGTGAGGGGAGAGAAGGGCTCGCCTGTTTGAAATAAAGAAGGAAAAAGCTCTCCACTGAGAGGACACCTTAGAGGTGCACCTTTTGCTTTGTCCTGTGCAGTTGGCTGGAAAAATGGAAGGCGAAGTAGGAGGGGAAAACATCATGCAGGTGGGCGATTCGTCCCTAATGTGTTTATGAAAGATTCTTTGATAAAAGGGGGGAAAGAACGTCTGCTGATTCCCAATGAGCTTTTTGTCGCTTTTTTCCCCAAGTTTCCGATTTAGCACCTTACAGGCAAGCGCCTTGTGTGCCTCCAACCACTCCACTTACAAAACATACATGTGTTTGTTGTTAAAGGTAAGCCAAGCTGATTTACCTTTTTGGCTGAGCGTGGGGATTCACCTGTGTCTGTGTGAACATTTGAGATGATAAGTCTAGACGTTTGTGTGTTTTCCTCCAGGAGCTAACGCTCACTGTGGACTGGAAGAGAAAATTAGAGTTGTTTTTGCTGTTAATTGTCAGAGTTACATTTGCATCGTATATATGCTTCATATTTCAGAACTTCCTTCATGATTGTCACTTGTGGAATTTGAGAATGTAAAGTGCAGCATGAGAATGTTAATGATTTTCTCAGTCTGTCACTATGTGATAAAACAAAATATGAAGACTGAATACAAATCTATATTTTCTTCCTTCTGTGTTTTTTGTGGTGTCAAATTTTAGTCTTTATATCAGGCTTTATGTTATCTTGCAGATGATTTCCTATTTGGTGTTTTCCTTGAAGGTGAAGCAACCTGCTGCTGCTGCTCAGATATTTAATGTAAAAATGTTCTGAACTGTTATACTTATTTGACAATTTAATCATATATATATATATATAAATATGATTTCTCAGTCAGGATGCAACACATAATTCAATTTTAAATTCAGATCTTCTCAATTTAATTCAAAGGTGTTTTATTGGAAATACATTCACACTGACAAACTATATAATATAATATAATATAATATACATAACTATATAAACAGTACAATTTGAAGAGAACTATGTACCCATCAAGCAACATGTCTTTTGACGCATTTAGAGTTTCTCTGAAAATAAAATTATTCCAGGCTCCTGCGGTGCATGGTTTGTTTTTGCAGCACACGTACAGAAAACCATCTGATGTACAATAAGTACATGAATTCATTATTTGTCAATGAAAATATATTTTAGTATAAAAGTATGTATTTTTATACTAAAATATATTTTATTTTTAAGTAAGAATATTCAAGGCAACAAAACAAACGAGTGTTTAAAAAATGTGCAGCATCTGTCAAACTTTGAACGTCTTTTATTCTCTGGATATCATTTGCATGAATTATTAAACCCTGAAGCACCTGATAAAGAATGAAAATGAAGAAACAGTTGACATTGTAGAGCTGACAACAAATTTGATATTCAATCCACAGAATATTTTTTGGAGCTAATGGAAACATTTCAGGATACACTAACCTGCTGTATGATGTGATCATGGTTAGTAAAGGTTTAGCTATGAAGCTAAGATCTAAATCTGCAAATGATGAAAAGTTAAAAAAGTTAGAAAACTAACTTTCAAAAATCCTGAATTTAATCAAATCAAATAAAAATGATCATAAATACAAGATAAAATTAGTGCAATGGCAGTGACATCAAGCTATCACATTTAATATCCTGAAGATGATAAACATGATAATTACTGAGTTGACATTTTAGAGACACTTGATGAATCATCATTTTGTCATCACTGACAGAATTATATTTCACATAACTGGAATTTTCACACTTTTATTACAAGTTTGCTGGAATTTCTCAGAAAATGTACTGCATAAATTCCCACCATGATATGACAGTCATATTAAAATAGTAGATATAGTGTGTGTGAGTGATTTCAGACAAAAACTCAGTATGTTTTTTTCCCTTAGTGACTAGAGGGAAGACAAACCCCTGTTGAATGGGGGAAAACTTACTGTTTATTTTTTGCCAGTTAATTAATTAAACATTAAACATGACAATGTTGTTAGTTTGTTCCTCTATGGATTTTGTTAAAACACAACATGTGGCTGTCGCCTGTCAATAATCTCCCTCGGTGCAGCGGCCCAGTCTCCATGTACAGTCTACACTATCAGCCTGATAGTAGCAATGAGTGACAGACGATCAGCTGCAGCAGACATTAGCCAGACTCAGCAGTCAGGGCATCACCACGGGGAGAGTGAGAACGCTTCACTAATTTTAAAAAGGAAGAGGCTTTGGAGCAAAAGGGAGGGGTCCATTTTTTTTCTTGCACATTCTCTTTTTGCAGTGTATCAGAATACAGGATGCACTGTCTGATTTCTGTTCCCTTGCAACTATCTTGTCCCAATTCAAACCTCTTGTGGTTTATGTGGCTGAGATCCTGTTTCCAGTGGAGCCACCTGACCATGAAAAGAGTGTGTGTCACGTTGCTGAGGAGCCAGCATCTCTTACAAGCAGCTGCTCTTTAGACCCACAGAAACACATAGAGGACATGAAGTCAGAAATGACATTGAGGAAAATGTCTTCGAAAACCAACGCTCTATATTGACAGAACAGGGTCACGTAGTGACAGGAGTCATTCCCATGTATTCTGTGGTAAATATGGAACACAGCTGCACATAGGTCTGCAGCTGTGTTCATAGGTGTGCAACATTTGTCACAGAGGAAGCTGTTGTCAGGAATAAATTTTCAAGTTCAGAGAAATCCCACAGATCCAGTGACCTGGCCTATTGTTATCAGTGAATGTGACTGGTTTCCATCAGGAAGGAGGATAAAACCTCTGGCTTGTGGGCAAGGCGGACGCCTTTTGTCCTTTCTCAAGCCTAGTTACCTTATGACAGCTCTTAAAGGGGAGTGAGTCATATTATTGGCCATACATCTTAAACGGTAATTTGTGTGATATTGTAATATTAATCTCACCGTTTTATTTCTTGAACTGCGAACAAATGCCTCTATTGTTCCAGTTCCGTAAGTGTAACGTTACGAAAATAAGAAATTCTCTTTCATACTGGAGGTTGTTTTTGGCAGATGTCTGAGTGGTATCCATTCATGTTGACAGTGATCTGTCATTCTTGTTAAAATGGAATGTACAGTAGCTGTTTCCAGTGACAGTGTTTGTTGTGAGTGGCAAAACCAGAAAATTTACTTTTACTTCAGTTTGTTTATTGTTGTTATTCAGTAGCATCTACTGACAAAAACATAGTTATGAATGTTATATTCCATTTCTGCCATATTCTGTTAATACAGCTCCCTAAATCTGACACACTGGAGGCTAAATGACATGTGAATGAAGTGCCCTAAAAATAGTGCTGATATTAAAAAAACACTTTTACTGACTCAGTTTACACCAAAATGCCAAAAACTCGCTTTGTGTGCCTGCATTCCAGTCTTTCCCCATCTGTACACCTCATGTGCTGTGCTGAATAAAATGGCAAAAGTAGCAATTTGTTGCAGTTTATCTGTTTTACATGTATTTTGGTGGCCAGACCTAAACAAACATGTTTAAAATAATTGAAAGATTCCTATGGCACCCACAATCGGACTAAATGTCACAAAAGGTTAAAATATTGTAAAAAATAAATAGTTAGTTAAATATTGTAAAAGGCTATTCCTTTATAGTCCAATCAGATGGTAAAACATATTAAAAGTATTTAAATTATATCACCAACCAGGTGCCGGAATGCATACACTCAGAACTTTAGAGGACAGCCCTTCCTCACCCTCCAGCTCTTCTCTACCAAACACCTACACAACACAGGAAGGCAATGCATCACACACCCCACCCTACGTCCTCACTCAATCACTGCTGGACTTTCACAATTGTATCCCGCACCCTCCCCGAGTCCCACCATTGCCCCCGGCAAGATAAAAAGGGAGAGCTGCAGACTCCAAACAAACAATACCAGGGGGCCGCACAACATCAGTCCCAGTGCTGGGCAGCTTGCAGCAATCCTCCAGCTTGTCTTCAATCTTTTCTTGAGGTTAACTTCTGCATTGTTGCAGTGCCAAAGAAGGAATGCCTTTGGGAGTTGTTTCATATGTCATGAAGACCTTTGAGAGGCTACCACCTGAGGATCCAGCTAACTGATGTGTTGGACCCTCTGCAGTTTGCGTATCATCCAAACATTGGAGTAGAGGATTCCATCATCTTCCTTACTTACAAGCTCACATCCAGAAAAAAAGTATGGACACACTGTGAAAGTCATGTTCTTCAACCCCTCCAGTGCTTTCATCACCACGTCTTCTACAGGATAAGCTTCTGACAATACACCCTGGTTCTGCATCCATGATCATGAACTACCTGACTGTCACCTCCAAAGGTTTTACCACTACTTCTCCATGGTTGGATGCATCAGGAAAGACATTGTGTAGTACAGAGGACTGATGGAGAGCTTTGGGACAAGGTACAACAATTACTTGAAGCTCAGTGTTAGCCAGGCCAGAGCTCTTGTTCCACTCTTCAGAAAGGGACATAACACATCGTTCTTCCTGAGCAGACTCAAATCCTTCAGTGAAGTGAGGCTCCTAAAGATCTTCTAACAATTAATGAGAACTAGTGCACTGTTCTTTGTGGTCATGTGCTGGGGGTGTTAGCATCAGGGCTGGTGAGGCCATACTCAACAAGCTAGTAAATGACGATCAGCTCTGTTGTTGGGATGGAACTGTCAACCTGTAGTCAGTGGCAGAGAGGGGGAGGACTGATTTAAAGATTGAAACAATCCCGGAAAACTCCTCTCATGCCCTCTATGATGAGCTGTAGCAGATGGGAAGCTTATTCAGTCATCAAATCATCACACCCACATGCAAAACCGAGCCATTCAGACCAGGGCTGCACAATGAATCGATTACTTGATCATGATCACGATTTTGGTTTTGACAGAAATGTTGATGTTTTAAATGCATCCTCCAGAAATTTCTGCTACATATCAAATTAAACACTTCCTAAACTAACAGTCACCAGGGATAATCAAGATGAGTTGGCTTCACATTTGGTGAACTGCAAAAAATTCACAAAACGTCGCAAACATGCAAAATAAAAATCAAATGCCACCAAGCAACACAACTAACTTCATAACTGCATTATGATGATGCATGTCAGCCAAGAAGAATGATGTGGCTAATGCCATGTCCATCCAGTGACAGTGTAAGCAGCGCTCTGTTGATTTCATTTTTGGTAAAATTTAGCTCATATTTTACTTTGAGACAGTCCTTTAAAAATATTCCATCCTTATATCACATTATACCATATTAATATTACGTTGGCTAACTGTATATTATCTACTGTAATTCTATTTATATCATTATAAAGAAAAACTTTGAATTGAATTAATCTGCTCTGGATCAAAAAGTTTATCTTATCTTTCTTACTGCATATGAACAACCTGTAATTTACTTTTTATTTTCACAGTGGAGTGACAGAGCTTATCACAATGGTACCATAATAAAAGGAGAAAGATATCAATAGAATTATACCCACAGTCAAATAACTTAGATTCCAAGGAAGCAGATATATGTATTAAATTACTGAGCTTAATGGATGCCAATATACCTGATGGTATTTAATGCTAATTATATTTGTTATAATCTTGTGGGGAAACAGCAGATATCTGACTCCGAATCTCAAGCAACTCAGCAACAAGTTTTTCTTTGGCAAATCAAGTGCAGAGGCAGCGAAAGACAAATTATTAGTGCCTGTCTAATAATGGTATTATTGCCCAGTTTATCTCACCTGTAGAAAAATTATAACAATCAACTGAATTTGTATTACAATTATTGATATTCAGTGACACAAATGCAATCAAACAAAGAAACACCGTCATAAAAGCTTATTTATTTCTTGGCACAGGTTTGATGATGATGATCTGATCCATAGAGCGTCACGTTGCAGGACGAGCTTGACTGACTCATGACAATGTCATTCCTAGTGTGCACTTACATACATACTAGCTAACATTACACAGGCGCTTGTAATGTCAGTATTTTTCATATTTCATATCTAATATTTAAACTCAATTCATTCAATCAATACAGACAAGTCAGTGGAGTCATTGTGTCTCAGGTTAAATCACAAATTGTCCAATCTTCCAAATCCAAGTCAAGTTTCAAATCAGTTATTTTCTGTTGAGTCACACTGCAAGTCATCAAAACAGTGACTCACATTTCTGGTTAACTGTACAGCTAATGTCCTTTTGCTTTGTACATGAATAATTCCTGTTTCCCTGCTACACCACTGTTAGAACTGAGCCTAGCATAAACATAATCAAGTACACCTCAGGGACTGAGGGTCATTTACTCAGGCTATTTATATTTGTGTATAAGTTCCTCATTGGTTTAAATAGATGAATATCTGGATCCATAATAATACTTAGAATGTTAGGATATCATACCAACTAACTATTTATGACAGAACTGAAATACAGTAATGATGTTTTATTCTCATGGAATTTGTCAATAATGCAACATCTCAAACTTTTAAAATCAATTGATAATACACACACTTAATTCAATTCAATTCATTTTATTTATATAGCACCATATCATAACAAAAGTTATCTCATGACACTTTCCATACAGAGCAGGTCTAGACCGTACTCTTTAGAATATTATTTACAGAGACCAACAGTTCCACCGTGAGCAAGCACTTGGTGACGGTGGCAAGGACAAACCTCCTTTAACAGGCAGAAACCTCGGAGAAACCCAAGCAGGGCTTTTTCACCCCTTCACTGTTGCAACTCTCTCTATAATCTATACGGCTCTGACTGGTTGGTTTAGGGTATCTTCCAGGCCAAAAATTCCATATTACAATGAGATGGTGGAGATGCCATTCTTGCCTAAAGTAGAGCACTAGAGTGGATAACATTTGTGGCCCAGTGGTTAGAGTAGCTTCCTTCCAACCCTCCGAAACCCTAAACTGGGCAATATAATTACTAAGATGTACATTCTGTTGCCTTTTGCACTTATCTTACATTTGCTTATATTTGTTCCCTTGAGGAACAATTTCAGTTATTTTTTTCTTTTATTTGCAACCGGTCCTGATCAGATCTTGGTCTCTCTGAGAGGAACCCTCATGGTACTCTGATCTCTCAGAGTGTGTGGTGATTGAAGCGCGTGGTTGTGCTGCATGTGAAGGCAAGCGAGTCGACAGGGTTTTTCAGGTTTGATTTCACGTTGCTCACTGCCTGGTCATTCACTGCCTGGACCGGACACTCCATGTCCAGAAAGGTTTCCCTTACAAATTGGTTACATGCAACCCACAGCTTACACCCCAGCACCTCTCCATTTTTTATGATGAGGTCTAAATGAGGGAAACTGCTCACTGCTAGGGCATTGTGCAGTATTTGTTTGCTCATGTAAGGAATTTCATCTACCGGGAAAATCAAATTGTATTATAGCAGCCAGTCAGCCTGTAGATATGTATAGTCCTACAGTCAGTAAACATGTCACAAGCAAGATAAATAAAGATTCATGCACAGCATACTTGACAAATAAAGAAAAGATTCAACATCAGTCAGTAGGAGGTGTTAAGGACAACACTGTGGCAGGTACTAATTATTGTTGATGCTTCTGATGCTCTCAACAATATCCTCAGCCTTATAATCACCATCATCTTTGTCAAATTAATTATCATCATTATCATGAACATTACATCTTCATCAGCTGATTCACAGTAACACAGTACACACTGTACTGTGGGTAGTGCAGACAGCAGCAGCTTCTGTGTTGAATTGTTGTCAGTGTTCCTTTTTTTTTTTTTTTTTGACTTGTTCTTTTTCACTGAAGTTGATCCTTCATGTATCTCATGTCAGTAGTTTCATTTCTGCATCAGTACAGTGCGATTGTCCGTCGTCTCTCCACCTCCGGAGTGTGTCTGAATCTAGTATCTGTGCTCTTTCTACACCACGTGGAATCATTAAGTGGCTGAATGACATTAGTATGGATTAGTTGTGTGTAGCCAGTGATGTCATGGGCTGTGTTTCATGCATGTCAGTCTGCGGGCTAGACTAGAAGTCCAGCAGGTCTTAGTGACAGCATAATTAATAAATCTAGCACAGTTAACCCTGTATTATTTCAAACATAAAGTAGCGTGAGTCCATTTTGCAAAAAGAGTACGATGGAAAGAAACAAAGGTCTATCCTTTAAACAATCTGACCACAGGTTGCAGAGATAGCAATCAAGATGGGCTGTGCTCACATAAGTGGTAACATATCTTACAGGCTGGCCCATATTTGTTAGGCTATGTGTTTGCAAAGATTCTAAGGAAGCTTGACTTTCATTTTAGTTTTGTATGAATACAATCTGTAGAAAAAATAGCTATAAGATGGAGATTTAAAATAATATCATTCCGTGATAGCTATATCATTCCGTTATGGCTATATATAATAATGCAGTCATGTTTCTGAAATACACAATGTTTTGTGTCATACAGAGGAGGTCACTACACCTGCAATTAAATTCAAAATTAATTACTAATATGTTATCTATTGAGTTTGTGATTTTTTTTGACAAGCAAACATAGTTCCATGTGCATCAGGGAAAAGGGGGCTCAATAATAATATAAATAATGCTGAAATTACCAACTATTTTTAAACTCAACACAACCAGTGAAAACGTGAAACTAAAGTCCAGTTCAGTCATTGCTAGGATCTTAAACATTGAGGGTTTAGCCCAGTGCAGTTATCTTTGGATTCTCACCTGATGATTGCTCAATTCTCAAGTTTATTTCAAAGAAATATGAAGATAAGGTGTGAGACACTGTGCTTTAGCAGAAGGCCTCGGTCAGGTGTGCAGGCTGGCTTTAACAACATGAAATCAAGTTGAACAAAATGCGTGCGATCTGAATCTGCTGATTTTCAGCAGCAGCCGGAGTAAAACCCAAAGAGACGCCGTCACACGCTGGATTGTATGTTAGCAAAGCTTTGTTCAGTTCTGAAAAGTGACCAGCGCTGCTCTCATAGCTTCTGCGTCTATTGTGTGACAAGGAGTCCTTTTGAACTGTGACAAACTGTGTTAACTCGATGTCTTATCTGTCTATCTGATACTCTCTTCTTCTTCACCTCTCTCTTTTGGTGTCTCATCTGTCTGTGGCACAGACCTAATGATGTCACTGCTCAGAACTTCTCTTTTCCCTGTGTACTTTCAAAATTACACATTTTGTTTTAGGGATCTTCGTAATCAGGAAAATAAAAGATGTGAGAAATAAGGTGTTACTATCTATATACAAAGGTGTTTTAATATTTATTTATTTATTGGTGTAGTTTGTTGTATAGGTACTGCCACTAACACACTGCATACATGAATTCTCTGTCAGGATTTCACAGTATGAGAATCTGTTCCATGAGAGTTGAGAGTTAATGTGTTGACAAGAGTAATTCTCTGAGGCGCTGTTTTGTTGGCTGTGAAGCTGATTGACTCCATCATGAAAATATGTGAAGAAGTGAGTATGTGTTATGTGAAAATATTCATTGTTGGAGAGCTGCAGTTTTGCCAGGTGGAAAGACTTTCAGTGGCTGAAGTCTTGTTGTTGTACAGCTGCTGGGATTCTCTTGTTTGAAATTATTCAAAGGGGCCAAATACGTGCTGTTATTTTAGACCTGAGTGATTAATCTGTATTGTTAGAGGAATACAGCGATGCCAATCGCTGCACAAACTGTATTCAAATCATAGCTATTGAGTTACTTTACCGTAGATAAGCTTATCTACATACATACAGCACAAGACACTTGAAATCTACATGAACATTCCCCACAAATATATTTCAAGTAGTGCGAAATAAATGCAATGTGCCATTTTTCTGTGACTTCTCGGAATTTACTTGTCATTCTTTTAACCTGAAATAGTTGTGGCACCAAATGCATGTAGATATTCCTATCTTAAAAGTCAAATTGCTGGCAATAGGCAAATTAAATATGAACTAGAACAGGCATGACCATTATTAACCTAGGAATGTACAACACAGTGAATATCTACAACTGACAATAAAACTAATTTCCATGGTGAAAAAGGGTCATTTTGATTTGTGGATGAAGCCTGTCTGCATAAATCAATGAAATACACATAAGTGGGAAGAGTGGGGAAACTAGAAATAGAAATAGAATTTCAGCTAAGTTCCCACAGAGAGAGTAACAGAATGTGCTTACTAGTTTGCAGCTACAGCTCCTATCTTATGGCCTTGTGCAGGTATATGGCTGACAGGCAGTGAATATAGCAGCTCTCGCACTATCTATCATATCTTATTGTGTTCTAACAACACATTGTTAATCAATTCAATACCTGAATAAACCTGAGCTCCTGCAGAGAAAAGGTTTTGTGGGGAAAGTATTAAATATCACAAGATTTTATTGCTCTCCTTTCAGGCAGATTCATGAGGTTGCCAGGCTGTTTCCTGATGTGGCATTTAAGCCTCCACACAGTATTCACAGCCTTGTTCCATTGTCTGTCCTGCATGCAGAGCAAAGAATAGACGCTATGGAGCACAATGTGTTAACCAGTGTGTAATGCAGGCTTCATGTTTATGCAGTATAGACGCGCAGAGCTCATAAAACGCTGCAAATTACTGAGAGATAATGCTGTAGTGAGTCTTGCTTCAGTTTCTGGACCCGTTTTTGTCCACTGACCACCCAACAAACAACATCTGTTGGATTAACATGAAAGAAAACATCAGTTCATCTTAAAATCATGAAATGAAAATGATATCATTCAATATCCCATATTTGTATTTGTTAGATATTTTATCATATTATGCATATTTAATTATTAAAATAGAACATCTTTATCTATTGTATAAGCAATGTTTTAATTAAGTTACAAAGCTGATAATAATAACTGTCATGCTTCTTCTAGTCCATATTTAATTTGCCTTTTACCAGTAATTTGACTTTTAATTTGGAATATCTACATGCATTGGGTGTCACAACTATTACAGGTTAAAAGAATGACAATAAATTCACAGAAAAAAAGGCACAGTGCATTTATTTTCCACTACTTGTAATATATTTGAAGGGAATTAATGCATATATAGGAGCATCAGATCATTTTAGAGGGTAGTTATAACAATAATGTTGACCTTTAATCCGGGGGATCTGTTGGTATCTATGGTGAGCAGAGCATTTCCACACATGCTATGTTAAGTAGCAGGCTACTTAAAGTGTTCTTGGCTAAATAAATACAGACATGTATCAGAGCAGTATTTTTCACATATGTACAGACAAGACTGAAGACATAGAGAGGTCTACACAATTCATTTTGAAATGACCCTTCTTCCCTTCTTTGTATCAGTGGAGGCAGCTCGTCTGTCTGAATCACAAAAGAAGACAGCGCTCAACTGTGCAAAGTATGTTGCATGCATCATTTCATGTTGTCCTTCACTGGAAAACAATAGCAGCCATAAGTCGTATTAAAATGGGTTTTAAGAGAACAGTGCTGAAATGGAATCATTTTATTTCTACAAATATTCATTCTGTACATCCTTACTCCACCACTGATGTTAGCATAAATTGGCTCACAGACTCATTATAATCTCCCAAATGACTGTTTCTTACCAAACGCTGCCATACAATGACGTTTTCCTCTCTTTTCATATGGAGATGATTAGTGCGGCTCAGGCATGGCACCAGTTCCCTCAATCCCTTTTTCAAATTGTTATCAATAACCAGACAGTGCTGAAAGAAGCAGCCATTGTGTCTTCTCATCCAATGATATTTGCATCCCTGTTCTAGTGTCTCACAGAAGGGTGGGTACGTTGAGACGGAAACTGAGATGCGGGTGTCATTTTAGATGTCATCACGGCATTCGCTGCATACTGTTAAAATGTATGCAAAGGCCTGCAATCTGTTAGCTTTTACAGGGCCTCGGCACAATTAATGCAATGTTCTCAACCTGCAAATAGAGGAGAGCTGTCATCTCTTGCATACATGTCTGAGCACTGTTTAGCTGCTGAATGGGAGATAGGCCCTCTTTGATTGCTATGAAAGCTGAGCTCAGCCTTCCTCTTGAAAAGACAAATGCAGAAAAAAAGAGAGGATTTACCCCTGGAGAACAAAGAAAACTACAAAATCACTTGTTTTTCAGGGGCTCCTTTTGACGAGAACACCCAAGCCAGGTCCTTAAAATAGAAAGTTAACAGCTCATGTCACTCAGCTGCTGACAAGCAGAGGATAAGAGGCCTTGCTATAATCTCTGTGTGCTGTATCTGAATCCCTAAACAGGCTCCTGAACAGGGACAGCACAAACTACAGTGCCAGGGCATTTATGGAAGAAGGGGGTCCTAGAAGCGACTAAGTGGTTTCTATCTGCTTTGGAGAGCAGGCTCTCAGTGCACTCTGACTCATGCTGACACGTGCACTCCAGTGACAAAACCCAGAAATGTGGCTTCAGTTGTTCAAATGAATAAGGCACAGATTGGATGTAGCATGCGGTCCTAATCAACTGTTTAATATGTGCATTTTCACCTTTTTGTAGTACTGAACTGTTTGGGCTTTGTGTTAAATAAATCTATTTCCTGTGGTGGTGGTCAAGTGTTTGGCTTGGTGTTGTTTACAGACTGTACAGTATCTGCACACTTGCAAACTTTTTGGAACAGGTGCAAAACCAAATGGTCTCACCTGTTTGAACAGGTGAAGCAGAAAGTAAGATGCATACCTCTATGTTCTATTAATACAGTGTATGCTGATAAATAATGACTAACCACTGGCAATAAAACATTGAACAAGAGTTCATTTTTGGTGGTTTGGTATCTTGGTGACTTGCTTTGTGGCCTTTCAGGAGGAGAAGCTCAGTAGAAGGTGTAGTGATGGCAATCCAACAGTGTACTGCAAACTTGGTGCCAGAAATGACGGTGCTTAATCGGAGCAGGTCGACTGTTGAGCACACTTGTGTTCCAATATATTTATATATATATATTGGTCATTATATTTCATTTTATTTACTGAACACACTTCTATTTAAACCTGTCTGAATTATACAAAGCCCTTTAATCATGTTTTGTTCATCTTTCTGCTTTCTACGTTTTTCTGATGATGGCAGAATAAGTAATAAATGAGAAACTCTTTACAGCCATCTGAAGGCAGCAGGTATCAGTTCCATCTGCAATCTCTAACTGGATTGATGTTTGGCATCGTCAAAGCACAATTATTTACGGCAGAACCAAAATGATCAAACTTGACATTTTGATTAATTACTGTACAGTTTCTGCAGAAAATCCAAATCAACAGACATGTTAGAAATTGCACTGAACAGTTCACATGGGGCAACAGGGGAATTTTCACAAGCAGCTCCACAATTTTAATTACAGTACGAGTAAATGTGTGGCTGTGATCGCCCTGATGTGATCACAAACAAGAGCTGTTCATGTTGCATTATGAAGATTAAACAGGGCAAATGTTTTGTTCCCAGATTGTTAGCAACCATTTTTGCACACAAGTCAGTCAAATCGTAACTCCAACTGGACATCCTGTGTCACTTTGCATATCCTCTGTGCCATACAGCTCCATTGTTTTCCAAAAACAAAACATTGAGTCACACCGGTGGGCACTGGGTAACGTGTTCCTTTATTACCATGAACACACATATATTGTAGTGTATTTTGACTCAATGCCACACAGAAGAATAGACAGTTTTGGTGAGTAACCTTAAATGCAAACATTACTTTTGTTTGTTACAGGGAAACTCCAGAGAGCACCCTTATCTACCTTTATTCTATATCACATATGGCTCACTCAAAACTGAAACCTGAACTGCAACAAAACACCACAAGTGAAAAAGCTGTTGGTGGCAGCAAGTGTAACGGCCACGTGCAGCTGTGATGCTACCATCTCTTAGGGTACATCTTTTAGCTGTAGTGTGACACATATTCAGATTTTTAGAATCATAAAACAACATGACACACAAACAAAATATTTAGATAGTGTCTCATGTATACAGTATAAAGATAAGACTGTTATAGGAACATGCCTCCCACACTGCTGATGATTACATTTGACACTGACAGATGTGGAAACTGCTGCAGGGATTTGCTCCCATTCAGAAACAAAGGCATAAGTCGACACTGATGTTGTATGATAAGTTCCGGCTCACACCTGGTGTTTAGGTTTAGCCCACATGGATGGTGTTCAAGGCGAGTCAAGCTCGACTGTGAAAAGCATTTCTTTATGGATTTGGAAATAGACAAAAATAGAAATCGTATGGTGTAGCATTAAGATTCCCCCTCAGAACTAAGGGGCCCACCATACCAAATCAGGAAAAGCACTACAGGGATTGTGTACTAAGTCCTAAGTGAGTTACAACCAATACTAGCATTAATTACATCAATGAAAATTTTTGACAATATATTATGCCAATGACCATTTTAGTTTTTAGTTTTAGTTCAGTTTTATTAATCAAATTATTTATTAATTAATTTTGCACAGTTAAAATTACATAGAAATGACGAAGATAACAAATAATGTAAAAGTACAGGGAGAGGCAGAAAACCCATGACCATGGGACCATGACCAAGATGAGACAAAACAGGTGTCACTAAACAGTAACTGGGACTTCTGGGAGTAACTATCTTAGTAATCCATTCTCCTTGTTATTTGGTGGCAGCACATTGTCCTTCCCGTGTGCCCAAATCATCTTCCTTTGAACACCATCAGCACACCACCAACAGTGTTAAATCTAGCTACACCCTATAACTGTGGTTATGGCTGCAACCAAAGTGAAACAGTGATCCGAAAAGTACAGTACACAATGGCGACCGTAGGCTTGGCTAGAGAAAATGTTTCATCCTTTGGGCCCCTGCAGATACATAAATAGCTGGAATATCTTACATAAAGGCAGAATGCTATGAATTATTAGCATCTCACAAAAACAGGACATTTCTCAGGGGTTTAGCCAAACTTAAATTCAGTAGCCCGGCTGGTAAAATTGGATAACCTCTTCCTTAATGCAAAACATACACAATATAACGTGTTATTAAAAGTAGCATATTTCACATTAAACAACACATTGTTACTACCCTGACCTGACACGCAGCAAACATTGCAGTTCTGTTATTGGAATGGATATTTTCTAATGTCTACTGTAATGGCAATCTCACAGAATCATCTAAAAACTACAATTACACATTTACATAACCACTAAATCAAATCCAAAACATCATTGACCCAGTTGTTTACACGGCAGCATCACAGTTCACATTCACTGTCATGATCAACGATGTACAAGTGCATGAACAGGCCGATGTGAATGAACTGAATGGGCGCTAGTGATGCTCTGTGAATAATAATCCTTGAGCTCGGATAATGACATTGTTAACATTGTTTTTTTTTAAGTAAACTACTTGAAACAGGTGATTCAAAACCCCAACACATCTTCATTTAAAAACAATCAGATCGTAATTATCAGGACATCTGTCAACTTCGTGCTTGCTTCCATAGCCAACAACAGCTCTGAGCCATCAGAGAGAATTCACAATGCATGATGGGTTGCACTTTGCTTTAGCTGCTCACTTCTGTTGTATCTGATGCAAATGTCAGTTAGCATGTATATGTGGGTATATCAAATCAAATCAAATCCAATCAAATTTTATTTGTATAGCCCAATTTCACAAAACATTTTGCCTCGGAGGGCTTTACAATCTGTACAGGGAGTGACGCCCTCTGTCCTTAGACCCTCGGTTCGAGTGAGGAAAAATGTATATGTTGAAGAGACACTTAGGCTAGTCATTGTGTAGTGGTGGCAGCTGCTTGTAGCTCTGCTTCACTAAGATGAATGCGCCTGATGTCTTGACTGTAGTGACTGTCAGTGACCCCCCATGGCTTGTTCACTCCATTTTCTACTGACTCCCCACTCATTTCAGGACAGCAGAAACTCGACACATCTATTGTTGCAGACTGGGCCTACCCTGCAGTCAGAGCAGTGCTGCTCTGTATGGTACCACCTGCAGCACCTTTTTCCATAGAAAAGGGTGTGTAGGCAAAGGGTACTTCACCAGGGTTTACCGTGTTTAGGGAAGGGGAATGAACGGCAACATTTTATTTAGGTAGAAGTGCAGGTAGACATGGTGGAGATACAAACCAGCAAGGAGCATAGATTTAATGGGTTCCCTGCATCACCATTATCTGGTTCAACATCTCTTGATTTCTGTCTTAGATGGATATAACAGTAAGTGTTTTAATATTTAGAAGTATATATGGTTTATTACAACTTGAGTTTTATTTATTTATTTTTTAGCTTTTCAGTTTTAAACTTAGCACAGAACTTAGCACTTAAAATTGTTCTCACCAAAGTATTTGCTTATATTGTAAGAAAAATGTGAAAAGTTGGTTGGACAGGTTGATAAACTTGTGTAGACAGACAATCAGACAGACTTCAAACTTGACAGTCCCATTTCCTGCTTCAGGTTTGACCTACTGTGCTTACTTTAGTTGTGCAATGGGGGATTATTACCAACAATTAAAGTGTGTCCATTTTAAGCTTCATGACCAAATAAAATGGTCATGATAATCTGGATAAACTGTTGACTTGTTTACATCCTGTCTGATCATCTGATGTCTCGTGTTTCTTGCTCCATGTTCCAGGATTATTCATTTGGTGAGTACATTGTTATTGCAGCTGACAGAACTGATAGACAGAGCCACAAATATCAAACTCACATTTAATAAATCCATTTTTTTCTTTAAAGCATTAGAGTGTCACATCCATCCTAGCATGTATGTGTTGCAGGTTGCACCTCATACAAATTGGATGTTCCAGCTAATTGTTTAGATGATGCAGTCACCTGATCACAGAGTCCTGAACTAAGCATTTTAGACTGATGTAACGGTGAGGATTGTAATATGATGATACATAGAAAACTACACAAGTCATTGTTTAAACCATCCCTGTTTTCTCTCATTCATACCTTCATATACAAAACTACTGAATAAAATATGAATTACCACTGGCATTTTCACATGTTGTAATTCATTAACATGGTCATATTTTCTTACAAGAATCAGATTGTAATTCTGGATGGATAAACGGTGAAGGAAGACAATGACATTGGATGATAACACCAAATGTCAGACGTAATAAGTCTCAGTGTGGCTCTACAATATGTGGGCTGTCGTTTTTGACTGGTCTCCAGGCAACAGACTATTATTTTAGTCTGTGGATAGATACTTCAATCTGGCGTTGCAGCCAAATAGCTTTGATTTACTGCATAAAATAACTCAGCAAACATGTTCACGTTGTTAAAACATGTATGGCTGGCATATTACTAACTTGGATATTACTATACGTATGTTTTCCTTCTTGTAGAAATGCCTCTCAGCTGTTGCACATGTGGCACGGCCAATGTGTGCTCGTAATAGTGAAACAAATGATGCATAACTGGTTAGGTGGCTTAAAATAAGAAGGCTGAATCCCAGGAGCATTCCCTGCACAGTTATTTGATTTGTTCTTGCAGCCGCAGCCTAGTCCTGCCTAAGTGCTGTACAGAGGCATATGGCCAGGCTTGTGCGGGCCTAATTACAGGCATTATCTCATTCACTATTGTAAGGGACTGTTGTGCCATCTTCCATTTATTTAATTAGGCTTTTCACATATCAGAAAGGCCCAGTTTGGGATGAAAATGTAACATATGGGTTGAGAGAACACAGACTTTGTGGGTGTTGTAGTGTATTAAAAATATATTCTGCCTTTTTTCTGATGTGGAGCAATTTGTCAAGCAATTATCCATACTAATTAAATTTTTGTAGCACTAATCAAACGAATATGCTAAAACATTCTTTACATTGCCAGTCTACTGTCTGTTCCTATTTAACTTGATGGCTTAAAAGAGCCTCCTACTCCTGGCTTCCACTCCACTTGATCACCTCATTTGCATTTTATATTGGTAAATCAAATTAAGCACCCGTAGCTTTTAACATGATTGACTGCGGCCAGGGCTGCTCAGATGGGACTTTTTCAGCAAAGAAAATTAGACCAATTTTAATGTGCAGAGCAGAGAGCCTGGCTCCCCTCACATTCAGCAAATCGCATTCACTCAGCTAATTAAAATGATTTTTTCCCCTTTTTGTCTGTGTTTGCCAAGGGGCTTTGATAGATTTGCCCACCTGCTGTTTTACTGTACATCTCGTTTTCCTGCTTTTTCCCCAGTGGAGACCTTTTGCACGCTGTAGTTCTGCTATTCCCAGGCTGCCATGCATGATTACTGTTGTACTATACTATAGCTATCAACTTAGCCAATAACCAATCAATAAGCTTCAGTTTTCCCTGTTTAGCTCCTGATAATACATTTTTCTAAATGGTATTGACATATGACTATGTCTGGAGGGTTATTGCAGACATTTGAAAATAAACTGTGTGTCACTTGATTATGGTGTTGCACAAGCAGTTATGAGACTTATATTTGATTCAGTTACAGTTCATAGATATTTAGTGGTCAAACAAGGCTAAACAGCAGAATCAATCAGTAATCAGGCCTTTAACAAGCATGTGATGTAGGGTTGAGCCAAAAGTGACCTGGTATGTCTGATGTATCGATCAGTGTCTTGATTTTTACTGCAGGCAGCAATGCTGTGCTACACTGCTCTCACGACTGCTATTGGTGCATTCTGGGATATTTAGACGTTTAAACTAACAAATAATGAATGAGTAGAATAAGGGCTGGATATGAGTATCAGTGCCCAATTGTGATGAATCTTCTTCATTTTCATTTTATCAAATGGCTGCATGTTTCAGTGTTTGAATGAAAGGCTTTGCCTGAGTTAAAAAGGGGGTGTCTGTTAAACAAGATTATAATCTGACCAAGGTTCAAGCATTTATTTAATTATTTTAAATCATATGGCAGTGTGGGGTGAAGGGGCTTGTAGCATTTGGACATTCAGATATGTAATTTATAGAAAATATACCATAAATTATTTAAATTTCCATTTAATTATTTATAAAATACTAAAATATAAAAAATGCAATTCTTTTCTGGATTTGTGTTTTGTTTTGTTTGTTTTTTTAGTTTCACTATAAATTGCGCTCCCACACCAACTCAAGACACATCACATTATGTAGTACAAAAGTCAACCTCCTCCTCCTAACTCATTCTCTATGGTATTTTTAATAGCAGCTTCATTGAATGGAATCAGTGTGAAAACGTGTATTTAACACTGAACAGTGGAACATTTTCCTTACAGAGGTTAATTCAACTTCTGTAAAACAATGAGGATCCTTTTAAATTTTTGATACAGCTGATTTAAAACGTACTTCTGATTTTTGATGGTTGAATTAAAATCCATTATATCTGCCCTTGGGTGAAAAAACGCTATGTGCTATCATACATTCATTTTGAAAGAGAAATACAAGTTATGTGCTAGTGAAAAGAGCAAAGGAGGAGAGAAAAGGCTGTTCTTTAGGGAGTATTCCCACTGGGAATAATAGGTGCAGTACAGTGCCGGCACCAGGCGCTTCCCTGGAACGCAACAGTCAGCTTAATTGCAGCTTTTAGGATCATTACTGCTCCCATGTGAATGTCAAAATGGACAAGGCTAGTGGGCCTTTGACAAACAGGCAACCACCACCCACCAGCCTGCAGTTGCCGTCACAAGGGGGCAGGGCCCATAACCGGGAGAAAAATGCAAGCCTTGTTTGTTGTCATCTTTCCTTCTAACCAGAGGGAAAAAGAAACATGCTGCATGGAAGATTTCAGGGGAAAAGCACTTTTCTTGCTTTCTGACAAAAGACAGATCTCGAGTCTAATTTTTCTTGAGTGTAATATGCAACCAATATAGGCTATATATATATATATATATATATATATATATATATATATATATATATGCATGGTGCAGCTCTCCTCTCTCTTTTACACCTCTGACCTTTGCAGACTTCAGTTGTCATGGCTGCGAATGGCTCATTACAGATCTGCTAGTTGAGGAGCCCATTCATCATTCAAGAGCAGAAGCTTGCATCCAACTCAAGAGCTGGAGGGAAGTGGCTCTCCAAGAGCCTTGGCCTCATCCCTACAATCATCCAATGAGGTCCTCCATTGAGCACCTTTCCTCATAGTGTGGAATATAATGTAAAGTACTTCTTTTCTAAAAGCTCTGTCAAAAGTCTTTACTTGTCATAATTCTGTCATTGATGCCACACTTCAGTTTTTCTGACCATGTAGGATCTTCTTCAGTAGTTGTTCAGATTTTCAGCAAACGCACACAGGGTCTACAAATGTAGCACATTTCTGAAGAAGCATTATATTATTTGAATAAAATATAGGTGCATCTCCATTCTGTTCAGTTCAGTATTTTCACCCTGCGTACTGAGGCTTTGTGCTGAGAAGACAGACACTCATTTCAGCTCTTCACTAATACATTATTGTAATTATAATTGTGAGAAACATGTATAAAATGTTGCACTGACATATTTACATTTTATATGCCTGTGTGCATATGCGTGTGTGTGTGTCTGTGTGTGTCTAAAGAACAGAAGGACTGTTCAGTGATTTTTTTTTTTTTTTATCAGCAACAAATCTGCCTACTAGCATTGCATGTAACACAGCCTATATACATGAACACTCTGTGCTAGAGAGCGCCACTGTTGTCTATTAATAACACGTGTATAAATAGTGGTGGAGCTTAGTGCATTTCTTGAAGTACTGCACTAAAATACAATTCTGAGGCATGTGTACTTTCATTGAGTATTTCCATTCTGTTATGTGATACATCTAATCCACTGCAATGCAGAGTCCAATACTACAACTATATACTTTTTATTCCACTACATTTATTTGGTCAGTTTGGTTACATGTTACTTTGCAGACTGGTAATACAAAATATAATCAGTAAATAAATGATGATACATTATTATGATGAAGACTTTATTGATCACAAGCTACTCTGTAGTAGCGTCTATACAATAAAAATAAGTCCCAACTTTATCAGCTGAAAAGTTAAAGTACTTATAATTATAATGCAATAATTTAATATACATTATAATGTATGTTTTGTTGCTGATACTTCTGTACTTTTACTTCAATAAAATTTTGAATGCAGAACTTTTGACTCTTTCTGAGCTGTGGATTAAACCGCTGCTGAAAGTAGTCCCCCACAGATTCTCACTCACTCCTGTTTGAGTAATGTTTGTTCAAAACTACAGTGAGGAGCTGTTTTAGTGTTTTTACAAACGACACTGTAAGCTAATCAAACAGTATCCTCGTGATGTTAACTTTCACTGCTGTCTGTAAGTGTTTTTTATGTCTTTGTGAGCAATAGCTAAGTTGTGGGGAAAAAAAACAAAAAAAACTATTGCCTGAAATGAACCACCATCCCGTGTCGCTTAAAATGACGGGGGCCAGAATCAATTTCCTGGTGTGATATGCATACCAGGTAAGAGCCTTTTCAATGATATTCCAGTCAAGCTTGTTTTGGTTTCCAATGTTGTGCCAATTTCAGTGGTGACCCTGAGCACGCAAATCCAGCCTATCAAAACAAGGAAGGTCAAAACTCTCAGGTGTTGTGCCCGTCTGAGTGCTTTAAAGCCAAGTGCATTATCGTTTTCACCCAGAGAGGCTGTGATAGTAGCAGAGGATGAAGGTTAGTAGACAGCACATCACTTGAAGTGCTTTAAAGCCATACCTGATTTGTTTTGTAGCACTGCCACTCTGCCTTGTTTTGCACATTCATATGAGGAGAGTGGTGTGCTGATGCTCCTTCTGCTGAATCAGATGGTGGAGATTTAGCCTCCACCAAGCAAAAAGTCACATTATTATTTTGCCACCAGCACCGACAACACAGCTCGAGCAGCCTGTTGCTGCCTCAGATGCAGAGGGAGAGCTGCTGTTAGGCACACTGACACTCCGCACTCTGCAGGCCGATTGCGGAGGGAGATAAATAATGTCATCTGATTGTCAAAATGATGATTGCTGAGAACAGCACATTCAGCTGTTCTGTGGAGTTATTTTTAAAATTGAGTTAGCTAATAGGAGCGCAAGATGGCGACTGATTTAAGGCCTGTAAAAAACAAACAAAAAAAAAAACAGAATTGAAAGAATTAATTTTATTTGCCTAATTTTTACCCAATGCCATGATTCCATGATCATGATCTTCCTCCTTACACGCATTCTGACCAAGACTAAATCTTTTTCAGTAGCTGACTCAAATTCCCATTGAAATTAGCTTCATTGGCATGACCATGATATGAGCCAACATAAATACATTTCAATGTATGAAAAGAGAAAGATAACATGAGTTTGCACATTACTAGACTACATTTAACATACATTACACAACTTGCACTACTTACATGAATGGAAAAATAGTATCCTATATAACAGTAATAACAGAAAAACAAGTCAGAAAAAAAAAAGATTATAGCCTGTATGTGATGAGGTTTAACAATGTATTGTAGTGATGTTTTTGTCGGGGCTCAGTAGTTTTATACGTTGTTCTCCGGCTGTGATGAGTCTAATATGATCTTTTTACATGAAGTAAATTTGTTTTTGGATGGAGTTACTCTCTCTGGTACACACTGCTGATAGCCCGCTCAAACACCAAGTGTCAGTATGCATACTGACTTCTTTGGAGTGCGCTTAATTTTTTTTTTCATATTTCCAGTGTGGGCACACCACTGACTCAAAATCTGCTTCGAATTAGAGTGTGGTATCCTGTAGGAGTGGCACAGCTACAGTCTGCTGTCGGGTTCATTAGTATCAACGGTCAGTCTAGATTTAGTTCAGTTCAGTTTGCCACTCTCTCTCTAGTTTTATTGAGTGTTTATAGCATGTCTCTGCCTTCCACCATTTAGAAACACATCGGTTGGTATGGTTACAGGATATATATATATTAGGGATGTGATCTGCAGTATCAAACAATGCAGTCTATCTGAATGTGGTCAGTTATTCTTATTTAAGAAGTGAATGAAGCGAAGACAGCTATAGTCAGAGATGAGCCATGGCCAACAGTGAGACTGCTCTGCTCTGTGTCAGGTGATCACGGACACTTTGAACAAAACGGGCATCAGGGGTTATTCTCAGACTTGCAGTGCTGTAGAAAATGAGTCCAACATGTTAGAAGGACATGATAGTAGATCCTGATGCTGCTCAGGTGAACCTCAAAGAAATTTGAACAGGTGGTACACACCTGCTGACCTTCTTGCCACAAGCCCCCCTAACCAGTCCTGCAGTGCCTGTGTTGAGCAAATGTTAAACTGGGGCGCCTCCAAAAGTCTCCGCTGTAAAAGGAAGTGGGTCATTAAATATGCATTGGCATTGTATATTAATTTTGTCCTGTGTAAATAGGCGGTAAGATTAGAAGACAGCCAGTGGCTGCTGTTAAAGAAAATCATTAATTGATTAATGTTGATGATTGTCTGTCAGTGTAGCTTCTGCCATGTAACACTGACTGCCCTTAATCATATCTGGATCTGAAATAAGATCACACTGAGGATTTCAGAGGATAGTGTGTGAAGTTAGGAGGCAACAGTGTGTGTGTGCGTGGGTGTGTGTGTGTGTGTGAGTGTGTGAGAGAGAGAGTCTGCGACACACATTCAAATACAAACTCACACATTCAGTGGATCCCACGCTGTCCATAACTGCACGGCTACATGGAATAATGGAAATGCCTACTGAGTCAGAAAGCATTAATGCATGGCAGTCCCGGCCCACTGGCTCCCTAAGATAATGATTAAGGTGTACCTCTGTTTAATTTTTAATACGAGCTATCTGCTCTGGACATCAGCCAACCAGGTTAAAATAGAATTAGATGTTTCCATAGCTTTTCATAACCTGCATATTTGACTGTGTTTTTCTTCTCTGTGAGAACAGATGCACCTACTGTGTGTATTTATGTAAGCCTATGTGTGACCGGTGTTCTCACTCATTAATCTGCCCTTCTGTTAATGTCGTGCTCTGCAGGGTCATACAACAGACATATATGAATACAGAAAAATACCAACAAGCATTTATAACATTATATAACATATCTGTTTCTTTAAATTTCTTTAAATAAAACAACCACTTTCTTTTTTCAGTTCTCCCAGTAATCTTTTCCACACTCAGTCCATAACTCTGTAATGTAACAAAACAAAACAGTCAATAAATAAATAGTAGTTACATTGGTTTTATTTTTCCATTATTTTAACCCTAAGGCTCAGTTATTTCTGTGAAGTGAAGCAAAGCAAAGCGTGAAATGCAACAGTGCCTAAAACTGCAGTTCCTCTTCTCATCCACTCGAGGCTGGCTCCAGCAGTGAGTCAGTCTCCATAAGTCCCCATGTTAAAATGTCCAACTTCACAGCAGAAATAAACATGTTTACAGCCTGGTACAAAAAAAAAAAAAAAAAAAAAAACAGCTGGTCACTGTAGGTCTTAACAAATGCTTCTCAATCAGGAGGAAATGTTGTTGGCGCTCTGCTCCACAAAAGGAGACAGAGTCTCACCAGTTTTAAGTATGTTAGAGGCACTTTTACAAATACCTGTTTCTGTATGCACATGGTTTTTGAATACATACAACAGTTTCTGGAGAACAATGGAGGTCTATTGCACAGAAAGAAACATGTCAGGCTGTGGGTACAAATACAATATTATATACTCATATTTTCACTCTTATCATATTTGTATTGTTCATAGTGTGACATACCCAAACACTCTACGATACTTGTCAATACTCATTATTCTATATGTCAAATCCAAAAAGTAGTGTTGTTACAGCCCAGTCATATGTTTTTGGGGCCACTGGTGTCTCAGCAGGCAGCATTGGATTTGTGTTGCCTTGGTTTCTGAGATGCTATCTATGTGATGACTGCAGACTCTCTAATACCCTGCAGATGCATTCAGATGAAAAGCTTCTGGTTACTGCTGGTAAATATGACTGAATTGCTATATTATTAGCAGCCTAAGCACGCAGACCTCGGGATAAAACGTTAATAAAAACATTAGAGTGAAGGGAATGCTGCGTTCTGAACATATGCATCTGAGTTAGTCTAATGCAGACAGTTCTAATCAGAAAACATAGAATGTCAATAAAGCTGCAGTTTCCCTCCTGGGTTCACTTTCTCTGCTGTAAAAAAAATGTTTCATGTGAGGCATCAATGCTCTTTGAGTGTGTATAGAAGTAACATGTAGTATAGTATTCAACACAGGAATAAACGGCATCAAACTCTTTTTTTAAGTGTGATGAATTAAGTTCATTTAGACGACTGCCCCTCAGCCACATAGGAAACTAATCATGACGCTGGATGAAATTCTAAAGCAGGATTGTATACAGTTGTAACTAAATCTGACAGTGCTTACCTAATTTGTTGCCGATAATTGTTTGGATGTCAGGTGAGGGCAGGCGCTCATTGTTCAGCTGTTCATGTGCTCATAATGCACTCCACTCTTTTGTGGCATTTGGAAGTACAGTCGCTGGGTTGACAGCGACTGTGTGAGTGAGTCTGTCTGAGTTGGCATGACATTTGGCACCTGCATTCAATTTGGCCTCAAATTCACTTATCCACACACACACACACACACACACACACACATAGATGGTAGAAAGCTGCCATGCAAATAATTTCATCCTGACATATCTTCTAGCCCAGTGGCCAAGCTAAAATTGCTATTTTCAGGTGTATGTGAATATATAAATAAAGGAACATTTTTGGAAATATGCTGATTTGCTTCTTTGTGAGGGTGACATTAGAACATGAAGGAGCAAAATACACTTTGTAGTTGATGACACAACTACAAAGTGTATTTTGCAAAATCTTAGCAATCAGCAAAATACTCCACTCATAAATGTGTGTGCTTTTGTCAGATCGAGATTCAAGCTGAGTTATTTTACTAACCTTTATGCCGACGCGGTGCTTTATTATGAGTAGAGTTCTGTAAATATTACAAAATGAATACAAGACGTGTAATTATTACCAACATTATTGTCATTATTTTGTGTCTTATCGTTAAAACATTGAATGCAAAAAATGAAAAAAGAATATTAATCAGCATAATCAGTACAGACAATTAGTCACATTTTATTTTTAGCTTCTTTTTTCAGCAGCTGATATGAAAACTCAACCATGTTCGTGCTGTGAAAGATGGACACGAGCTCTTTGGCTTCACTGGCTGTGCACTAAAAACTCAAGTATGGGCTTTCATCAGAAGCTCTTGTCCCTTGGGAACATCCAAGCTGGACTCCTGGGAGTCTTCCTCCATGTTCACTCTTTCGTAACTGTTACTTTACACTGCGGGATGAAGGACCTATAGGGTTAATCCAGATCCTATATTTTGTATAATGTGTTAGTATTCTTATATAGGATAATATCTGTGAGCGTCAGTGTTGATCAGGAAGCTTTTCACACCAAATGAAGCTTTCAGGGTTGAGTTTGAAACCACTGTAAAATAATTTAATATAGTGTTTCATTTTCTGATTCACTGGTTTTCTTGTTATCACCACTCCTTCTTCCACTTTCCCACTCCACTCTAGTTCACTCAGTTACCGCTGCTCTCTGATCCTCTGCAGTGTGACATGGGGTTGGTTACTATTATGTTATCCAACAATATTGTTTCTTTTTTTTTTACTTGTTTTTCAATATTCAGCAATAATTGACTATACAGTTTAAATGTAACTGTAGTTTTGAGTCATAGTGAGTCAGCAAAACTTTCCTCAAAAAAATGTAAAACTAAGAAAATGAATCAGCCATCGAGTGCTGTTGTCTCTGCGCCAAGGGGCTGTCTTATAATCCTTCACTGTCTTTCGGCAGTTTGACTTCACAGTTGCCACGTGAACAGGGCAGACTTTTTACATTTCCAGATTTTTAGCCCCAGTACTGCTGAGCAGTCAGTTTATTGTTTGTGTCAGCCAAATCTTTCAAATGTTGATGTGTGTTGAGTCTAGCGAGGCGTCATATAATTAGTCAACTTGCATGTGACGTACACGCAACACAACATTTGCAAAAGGTGGTCAGATGGAGTGGTCATCCTCCGTTCACTGCTGCTCTCATGCTCACATAAAGTTAAAGTGAAGTGGTGCAGGGAGTATTACATATTTTAATACATTTTCTTTAAATAATTATATAAGATAAGAGCTGGCTGATTACACAGTTACACCTTGTGCTTCCCAGTCTGAACATTAATGTATTGGCATATCGAGGTAAAAATAACTGATTCAAGAATTGTCACTTGCATGCAGCACCTTGCTGGATGCTGCCTCAGACTCTCCACTACTAACCTGGTAGGCAATTGGGAGTCAGGCGCCAGATTTCTGGGAGGGTTAGTTCCCTTGCTCTTTTCCCATCTCAATTCAATGTGGTCTCATCCAAAGGCCCGCAATTGTTTCCTTCAGCCTGCCCAAGGTACAGTGCTGCTTTTGTTCCATCTCTCCATCGGCTCTGAATACAGTCCCAGAGCCAGACAAACCTGTAGGGTATGTTATCAGGACTCTTTGTCCTGGTTCTTAGCTTCCCCTGCCCAGATCCCCATCCATACAACAGAGGAGAGGCACTACTGTAGGCAAAGAGTCTGTCTCTGCATTTCCCTTAGTCACTTTGTAGAGGATCAACAAACTCAGCTAACATGGCAACTTGTCACAATTTAAATGTGATGATGAGCCTGATATGACAGGCTCAATGTGTGAATTTTATCATTTAACATTGTTCAACAAATTCTGATCAAATCCTAAACCTTCCCTCAGTGCACCGTAATCATCTTTTCCACATTTAGCCAATTATCAGTTCAAATGATTAATACTGAAGCAGTTCTTATTCTATGGTCTATATTGTTGACTTCATTTAACTCCAGTCTCAGTAAGGTGTGAAACGAATGGAGAACAATGGCTGCCTCAAAGGAAGGACTTGTCACTCAATGTCTTCCTCATTTGCTGGAGAAAGCTGGCATCATGATACAGATAACAATGTAATATTTGAGTTATTGCTGTTTCAAAAAATCACAAGTAATGTGAAAATTAAGGAGCAACATACATGTAAGATCAGATTTACATGTAGTTCTATCTTGATGAACTGCAGGCCACTACAGACTTTTTGACATCTCTAGATATCTGACATGTCTCATGTCTGTCATATATATTTTACTGGCAAAGCCTCATACTTGCTCCCACTGTGATGAGGAGGACTCTCTGTTCTTAACCAGTGCTGCCTATCGGGAAAATGGAAGTAAGGCATTCTTCAACACTTCCAAGAACAAACGTATTGGTGTACTAACTCAGGGTTAAGACTTACGCCAGTTGCCGTTTGCCATTTGAAATTCATATTAGCCACTGTAGCTATAGCAATATATAAATACTTAAGTTATTACGATAGTTATATACTATATGTTACTGATATTTCTAAACTGTCATGGTATTTTACCAATGTATTTTCTGCTTGTTGGTTGCAGGGGTGTAGATATGATCAGCCAACAGCACACTGGCCTGATGTTGCTTTACGCTACGACAAACATTGAGCTTAGATCAACACTTAGATGGTCTAGTCTTTTTGGTAACACAAATATTTTAAATAGTACTTCTGCCTGTAGATTATCTACAAAGTATATATGACAGTTGATAAACATAACCAAGATGTTTTTTTGTTTAGAAACTGAACCCAACCTGAACCACATCAGTGTAACATCAGAAATCAGTTGTTAAATCTCAACTAACAAGCTGCTGAAATATTATAAATACTCTATAAACTATCTGTAAGCAGACTATCCAAATAAAGTTATTACCTTTTTTTTACTGGAGCACTCTGAGACGGCTTCCCCGCTGTGCCAACACAGTAGTCTCAATGAAATAAATGAGGTGGCTAATTTTTTTTTTTTTAGGTAAAGCTATTGTCACTCTGAATATGGCTGATAGGTCAATAATTTCAGTTGCTTTATGTGCGAAGACAAAAAAACAAACAAGAAAAGGGAGTATTATTTAGTGGGCGGAGTCTTACTCTGAGTGAAAGTGAATACAAACTGGTGAATTGTGGTGCAGAACACAATGGACAGTCAGGAGCATTGCGTTCAATCTGTAGGGGGCCTGGTGGAGCACTTTGGGGGTTTTTTTTGGTCAGTTGTACGTTCAGACCTTTAGTGCGACCTGTGTTTGCTTTTGTCTGACAAGTGACCTCTAGTGGTAATGATAATTATGAGTCGTGACTGTGGAAGTAGCTCAAAGTAGCCCCAAATTTTCTTTGGGAGGTTGTGGTGTATAAACTGAAACTTTAACTACAGGTGTCCTTTAAATGACGATGTGGAGAGTTAGTAAACTGAAAGACAGAACATACGCCGTGGAAGTTGTTGTGGATGATGATGCTTTTGGAAATTATTGCTGCATTTAGAGTAAAAACGTGTCCTTGGGTTGCATGTAGATGTTTTTATTGCCTGGAAAGTGAAGAGTGAAAGTGTACCCGACAAGAAAAGCATGCATTAAAAGGGTTCTGTGTGGGCTCACATGGTGCACTGTGCAGTGGGCCATTGACCCGCTCTGAGCAGCAGGCAGAAGGTGCAAAATACAGTGAATCTTGACACCAAAATTACAGTGCCTTGCTGAATCGCTAGTGACACTCCCCCCCAGTGCACCTCTCTGGATGGCGAGACATGAAAATACCAGACAGACAGGCACAGTGTGTGGCATTTCCTTCAGTGTAGCGAAAAGGCCAGAGGCAATACACTCGCACGAAGCCCTGCATCCACGCTCGCTTTCAACTTGTTCTAAGATTTCCTGTCTATTCCAGCATGCCTCCCAAATAGCATCAAATTTATTTTGTGCTATCTCACTTTGTCTTTTAGGGAATTCATTAAAGATGCTGTCCAACGATAATGATTCATTGCATAGCTGTCCCAGTCTTCAAGTCAGCAAGAAACAATTAGAGATCTTTCAGAGATGCTCAACAGCAGTGACTGAATCTGGCAAGTACTCCATGGTACTGAGTAGTGTCACTTCTCATTTTGCGATCATGAGTTTCCATCTGCTTATGCTGTCAGAACGCTTCCTGGTAAATATGCACAAGTCCCTGAGTACAAACTTCACCAGGTCACAGTGGCAAAAATGACCTTGTTGACAACAAAACACTGACTCAGAAGAAGAAACTCCATCAACTAATGAGAGATGTTCATTGAACTGAGCTGCTGGTGTGACTTCCCTCATTGCAAACTTCAGTCATCAGCTGCAGTGCAAATCACACCAAGGCTACAAGTGGCACTACTGGTGGTACCTGAGTCCCTCTTCATGGACACACAACGTTTCAACAGAACATTTCACTGATGGAAACAAACCTTACAAACATCATGGTTGTCTCTCCAGAATGACTCTTAATATACTATTAATAACACATGTTCGTTTGGTTTTGTTTCACAAGCCTTCTGGTGGATCAATATATTGTACAATAAAGTTCCAGCTATGAAGGACATGTTGTGTATTTCATTATTTTGCAAACAACAACTCGCATCCCAACCTTATGTTCTTTTTGAATTTTTGCAGAGAAATGGATTTCATACAGAAATGAGATGCCGAGGGGGCATGACAAGATGTTGGCATCTGATGCACTGAAAATGAAAACGGGCCCCACAGTCATCATACTAGCTATAGGACAAAAGCCTCATGTTGTGTCCCTGCTGGTTCAGAGCATTGGCACCATTTTAGTCCACCTCATGCACAGTAAATATATGATGCTGAAAAGTTCTTCTCCTTCTCAAACACCTGCAATGCACAGCTCACGGACACGTTAAGTTTCATCACAGTTAGACGTGTTAATTGTAACAAATATGCAGATGATACTGAAAGAGGATGGAGCACAGCTTCAGAAAAGATCACATGACAAAACAAAGAAATGTTCAGTTATTTTAAGGGAAACCATTTTTGACAGAATCATGGCCTCTTCTTAGTTTATTAATTGCTTGTTTATTAATTGGTCTTAATCAGCCCTGTAGGTAGTTTGTTGTATATTGTATTGACGATAAAATAGGTATTTCTCAAAGGGGAAATGATAGCTGTAACTATTCGCAATTAGAATCTGGCTTTTAATATGTGATAGATTTTCTCATGAGTACATGAGATAATAATCCTGGAGACACAATTTGTCATGTTTTTGAATTATGAATTAATAAGACTAAGATTACTTGTCAACTTTGGCTATATATATTGATTTTGTTCCAGGTAAGACGGTGTGAGCTCTCTGGTACACAGAACGCTCACAGGACATGAAGAAGGAGGATTGACTGTGGACTGAATGATATGGCATTAAGCAGAGTAACAATGACAGTGATGCACTGACAGTACGACGTCAACTCACGTCCGTAAAACTTGTAATCTTTTCCATATTTCAGCAAACAGCCTCAAACATGTGAAGTGTTCAGCGTCTGCTTCAGCTGGTTTACAGGGTTTCTGGACTATTATGTTATGTGTTATGCACACATAACAAGGCACTAAAAATATGACCTGTTTCTCACTGATATTCAAAAAATGACCTCAGTGAGTTTTGGGTGTCTTTTTTAGAGGTAAAGAACTCCCTCCTCAGCATGATACAGTTCACACAGATCATCACACAACAACCAGCTTTAAATCAGCATCAAGTATAGTTATGGCTTTAAAATAAATAAATAAATAAATACTGCTGGTTAAAATGACACAGAGCATCAGTGCAATCCTCCAAATTTGAACTCTCCCATCATCAAATTGTGATTCCAAATATTCACCTGTTTTTTTCTGTTATTTTCAGGATAGAAGAATAAAAAGCAGCTTTGAGATAAAAATAATAATAATAATAATCTAAATCCCATCAAACACACATTATTCTGTAAACACTCCATGTGTGTTTAATATTTCTATCTAACTCTGAAGCACCAGCACCAGAAATATTTCAGACTTTTCTTAAAACATGACAAAAACACTGACATTATTGCTGGAGTCTCCATGGGCTAAAAACGCTGGAATGGAGATTTTTAAAAATCATCTCATCTGAAGAAAAATAAGATTTTAGGGGTCAGACCGTTTTTGTTCGGATAGAGATGAGATTGTTCCAAAGCAGGTCGACAGCCTATAGGGAAACTGAGACAGCATCTGCACCAACATGACACCCAATTAAGCACAGGATATCCACCAAACCATTTAATAGATCTGACGTTCATGTGTGAATATTCACAAAGAGAAAAAAAAAAAAAACTCTCCTCTTCCTACTTTGTAAAAAAACATGAAACATTAAATTGTCATAGAAAATCCACAGACCAAACTCCAATAGATTTTTTTGTTTCTTTTTACTTCAGTTAAGAAAGTTACACAAAAGGTGGCAAATTTGTCGACAATAAATAATAAATATTTTTGTTGCACGGGAACAAACGAAAAATTTTCTTCCAGAGCTAACGGTATTTTTTTTTTAACTTATTATTAATTATACACATCTTTGGGAAAGAAAAAAAATTCTCGGACGGACACTAACTCACACAAATGTCCCACGAAGCTTGTGGCAAAATAGAGGTATACCTTGTTGCAAATGCTTTAGTACTTGGGTCATGAAGGAAATCGTGTAATTAAATGAAGAAAAGCGGTGCTGTTCCCCTCCAAATGGTCTATTATATGATGAGGTGCATGTATCGAATTAAAAAAAATCACCAGTCATCGTTTTCTATTCAAAGTAGCGCACAGCATTTCGCAAGTACAGGATTCAGATTTCTGTCCTACTCAGAGGTCCGTTTATCGGTGGAGTCAGGTTCATGTCTTCTCGTTTTGGCAACTGTAACCAGGCGTGAACGTGCAGCACCGGCCATGATGACGCATCCGTCTGTCTCTTCTGGATGGACATTAGAATGGGTGGCTGTGGTAAAATCCCATGATTGTCTTCACAGTGTCAAAATACAACCAGGGGGGTTGTTTGGTGCAGTCGGGTGGGGTAGAGGAGGGAGGAGGAGGGCGGGGATGGGATGATCAGGGGAGGGGGAGCTGTGTGTCCAGTTCAGTCCGTTAGTGCGGCGGCGGCGTCCGCTCAGGCCTCGATGGGGCTGGATACCATGCTGTTCGGCGTGTCTGGAAGCTGAGACGACATGGACGCTACCTCGCTGCCCGTCGAGTTCGAACCCGGTCCTCCCTCCGAGAAACTGACCTACGGGACACATCAAGCAGCGGTCAGAAACATCTGTACACAGCCGGCGGCATGGACGCACAGAGTGACAAAACGCTCTGTGGGGATAAACGTCCATTTACAAAGAAGCTTTCTTTACATTGTTGCGCAGAGGGACAGCTCCATCAGTTCACGGGTGCAAGTGCCAGTGAAGATGAGCATACAGAGACCTGAAACTCCGCTGTCTGAGTGAACAGCACGGCTGTCATCGGCGTCAGAGATAGATTGAGATTGTTATTAATTGTAGACTATTTGATCAGCCTCTGTTTGATATTAGTCAATAAAACCCGCTGACTGGACTCCTGAACATGAAGTCGAGCCGCGCGCAGAGTTCCTTCTGATTTCTAATCCACATCTGAACCCTGATGAAATATTCCCCCAATATTTCAGTTCATAACTGAAACTATTTTACTTGTCTAAACACAGCTCAGCTTTCCCGCAGACAAAGAGCGGATGAATTGCGTGTCACTTTCCACTTCTTGTCATGCTAATAATCCACTTATGTGGCCAATAAACACGTGGCGTTGGTTCTGTGTCCGCCTACGAGCCCCCGTTAGGGGATTTTCAGGATGCTGTCAGTGTGCGACACTCAAGAAGAAAGAAATAAAGAAGAACCAAACAATTCTTCAACGTTTTAAAAGCTGACATTGCTCCAGTGTGTGTGTGTGTGTGTGTGTGTGTGTGTGTGTGTGTGTGTGTGTGTCCTGGTCAAATGAGTAGCTCATTTATATAAGAGTGAGAATTTAACTGAAAAAATAGTGACGCCGTTGGATGAGATGACTGAGGCCAGCAGGCCTCGTCCAGTGTGTTGAATATGAGGTCCTGCAGACCAGCTGCAATTAAAATGAGCTGCTCCTGATCGCACGTTCTTCTGCTCATACTCCAATAAATTCAAGAAATAAAGTTTTAATTTTAAACCATGTTGGAAAACTAAGAAAACATCCGGAACCAACACGAAACCCGCTCGTCATGAAACAGACGCGATGACGTGCATCTTAATGTCCACTGAAACCTTCTGAATGTGAATAAGAACGATCCAAAGACGTGAAGAAAACACGTCAAATATTATAAAATATAATTGTATAAATGCTGTTGTCCATTGATCTTTTTAAATAGAACACATCTGTGTGGTCACATTTAAAATAAGCAAATAAAAACAATAATGGAAATTGTATAGATCAAATATTCAAAATGGAAATTAATCTCTAATATTCTAATATTGCAGCTACATAAATACATTCAATAGAGAGCATAAAAATAAAGCACACACCAGTTGTTGGAAGGCCGGCTGGTCGATGTCGCTCTGCAAGGCGAAGTCGCTGAGAACCTTCCAGGGCGGCTGGTAGCTCTGCACCTCCACCGGGTTGGCCTGGATGCCGCCGTCGTGCCGCTCCGGACTGGCTGCCACCATCGGGGTCCCCGTCATTCCCTGGATGTTCTGCAAGAGGACGTCTCGTGGTCAAAACCCAGTACACACATCTTTCACTGTGGGTGATTACAGATGATAGGGTGTGGGTGGCTGTGTGTGTGTGTGTGTGTGCGCGCGCGCGCGTGCGCGTGCGTGTGTGTGCTGGAGGGAAGGGGATGGCATCTGAAATGAATCCACCAGACAATCAGCAGAACAATCAATAAACAAGCAAAGAAAATAAACACACAAATAAACAGAGAAACAGGAACTTGCTGCACGCGCGCACACACACACACACACGCACACACACACACACACCTCCCTCAACCCCCGCCCCAAAGTCCTTAAAACAGCTCGAGGCCTTCATTATTCGTCAGTTTATGCACACATCCAACATCATAACCCACCGTGGCACACACTGATCCTCTGCGCTCTGACACAAGGTGT